>CM053275.1:31539174-31840084 GCA_028583415.1 Protea cynaroides
AAAATAATTTTCTATTAAATTATTAATATCATTTTAGTTCTCAGTTCATTTATTTATAAGATTTCCGCTAATGTGTATTTACTCTGATTATGATTGTGGATGCGTGTAAAGTTTGGATAACGAGGGGATAGCCTATTAGAGATCCTGATTGAACCGTTGGTTATTTGGTGGTTCATCACACCATTCTGAAATGTGCGGAATTGGGGTGTGACACCACCCGTGTAAATAGGCCACAGTGGCCCCCCTTTTTTCTCATCTCAATGAAATTCTAGATTCAGACTTCTACTCCATTCTCCAGCACCAGCGGCCATAAGGTCGACAACATGACAATATCAATAACGTATGGCTCTGTGCCGACACGAACATCGTCCCGACCCCGTGTTGATGTGACACCCATTAGGCCCTAAGATTTCACCAAGTGTGGAACGCATTGGGCCTAGGAGGGTAGCCATGGCTCCGCACCGACACGAAAATCGTCCCGCCCCGTGTCGATGTGACACCCATTCGGCCCAAAGAGTTCACCAAGTGTGGAACGCATTGGGCCGAGGAGGGTAGCCACGGCTCCGCATCGACACGAATATCGTCCCGGCCCCGTGCCGATGTGACACCCATTCGGCCCAAAGAGTTCGCCAAGTGTGGAACGCATTGGGCCGAGGAAGGGTAGCCACGGCCCCGAGACGAATATCGTCCTAGCCCCATGCCGATATGACACCCATTCGGCCCTAAGATTTCACCAAGTGGAACGCATTGGGCCGAGGAGGGGTAGCCACGGCCCTGAGATGAATATCGTCCGAGCCCCATGTTGACGTGACACCCGTTCGGCCCTAAGATTTCACCAAGTGTGGAACGCATTGGGCCGAGGAAGGGTAGCCACGGCTTCGCGACGACACGAACATCATCCTGGCCCCGTGCTGATGTGACACTCATTCGGCCCTAAGATTTCACCAAGTATGGCATCAGGTCGAGGACAGAAGATGAGACAGTTCAATTCAAAGGCTTTTTCATTAATTCAAATATCGAGTTTACATGAGCGCCGAAAAGAGGCGGGGATTTGGCACATCAGTGCAACAAAAAAAAAAAAAAAAAAACTTAAGTGTTATCCTCTGGGGGGTTTGTCCCGCTGCACCCCGCTTCATCCGCGCCGACCTGAAGAATAAAGCCAGGAGTTGGAGGTGGTCCCATCGGCAAGGCCGCGCCGTCCTGAGGGGTCATGGGAGTCTCCTCCAGGTCGGGAGAGACTGGAGGTTCCTCACCCTCGAACACCGTTTCCAACCTCCGAAGCATTTTGATGTCATCCACTTCGGGGATCCCAACTTCCTCTTCAACAGGGGCAAGGCATTCGGCTCCAGTGTAGTCAATCCCTGGTACCTTCTCGTCCACGAACTCCTTCAAGGCCAGTGCCCCCTCGGTGAAGCTCTAGAGAGAGAAGCGCCCCACCAATTCCTTAAAGTCTTCAGACTTCTGATATAGCCGCACCGCCTCCGCGGCGAGGGAGCGCGTCTTCATATAGGCTTCTTTGAACCTAGCCCTATGATCCCTTGCGCGCTCCACGGCCGACTTCAGCTGGCTGACCCGGTCCTCCCTCGCCTTCGCATCCTCCTCAAGGCGGCGCTTGTCCTCGCGCACCTGGGCAACTTCTTTCTGGAGGCGGGTGACCTCGGCGGAAATGGACGACACCTCCCGCTCTTTATACCTAAGTTGCGTTCGGGCATTGTCCCGCTCCTCCTCGGCCGTATGCAGTTTACTGTCCGTTTCGGCCAAGTCCCGGGCCGTTTCCTCGGCACGCTCCTTTAAGGTCTCCATATATACACCGAGCTGCACCAAAACACGAAGAACAGTTAGAAGAAAAGCAAGAACAAGTTAGAATGGAGAGGGTCGGCACTACCGCGCCCTGATTACTTACCGACGCACCCAAAGTGTCAGCCCTGGAAATCAGCGAAGGCATGGGAAGCTCTCGCACCAGCGAACAGTCCCGAGGCAGGATGGCCCCTTTCATCAGCTCCTTAGCAGCGTGGATATCGCCCATGGCAGTATCCTCCTCGGTCAGCGCCTAATTCGGGCGGAAGGCACGCTCGTCACCAGTACGGTCCCGTGGACGGGGACCCATCAGGGGAAGGCGTCCAATCTCACTAGGGAGTCCCCCCTGCCCCTGAATCACCCTCGGCCTCGCTGGTGGCGGCGCCGGGGACGTCTGAACCCGTATCGGCGTAGGCTGCCTGGCCGCGCTGACCCCCGAGGCCTCCCCAAGTGCAAGGATTGCCTCCGAATCGGCCACGGTACTCCCTTTTCCTGAAAAATCAAGCACACGGTACCGCGGAGTCAGTGGCATTGCATAGACACGCGCAGCCTCGGCCAAGGCAGTATCAGGTGAGAACTTATGTGTCCTCTTTGATGGCCTCTTCGTCAAGTCCACCTCAACACTGGCCTGATCCGCCGACGTCTTCATGATTTTCTCCTCCTGGGCCCTCTTCGCCGCGGCCTCCTTCCGAGCCGCATCCTTCTTCCTCAGCTCCATCAGATAGGTCTTGTTTAGCTTCACTGCAAGAAACAACAGCAGAATCAGCCCAGTTAGTAGGTCGACATCGGCCACCTCTATGTCAAAATAATACTCACGCAGACGATTCTCGTGCAAAACGAGGGGATCCCTCAGTTCGGCCATGCGGACGGGAACCCCCTCGGAATGTCGAGCACGCCACAACAACTCAGACTCAGCGGGCATCAGGGGTACGTCCGTGTTGAATGTCTCGGCATCCAACTTCTTCTACACGTTCTCCAGTAGCACATCATCCCCACGGATGTAGAAGAATTTGTTCTCCCATAACTTGATTGAGGTTAGCTTGTCGGCTAGGAGTTCGTCGAAGTCGGGCCTCTTGGCAAAATAATATCATCCTGTCTTACAGTAGTCATTGAAGGTGAACATGTGGCGGAACATGTTCAGCGTCGGTACGTGCTCCAACCTCCAAAAGTAGATGACAAACGCCATCAAGTTCTTCCAAGAGTTCGGCATCAGTTGGATAGGGGCCACTTCGTAATACCTAAGGATTTCGCCCACCAACTTCGGTACCGGCACTCGGAAGCCGGTCTTAAACATTTCAATGTTAACACACAGTTCCGACCTCCGACTCCAGCAGGCTCGCTCCCCCGCAATGGGCAGTCTAATCTCCACGTCTTTCGGTATCTGGTACTGCTCCCGAAGGCTGTCGAACTCAGCCTTAGTCAAAAGGCAAACCTCACCACGAGCATCAAACTCTGGGGGAGCCTCGGCCTCCTCCTGCGGGGGGACTTGTAATAAACATTTTTTGTCTAATAAAAGAAAAAAAAACCTCAGGTGTCAACCATCCGGAAAAAAGAAAGGCCTTTCTTTTTTGCCCTATCTATAAGGGTACGCGCCTGGATCAAGACTTCGGAGCCGACCTCATGCGTGGACACGCCGACCAAAAGATCACGTCGTGAGGGCCCAGCAGTGGGTCCTGGCTGCCCCCCTTCGACCTCTTCCTCGGTAACCAACTCCACCTCGCGACCACCCTCGGATACCCGTTCCACTGACCCACTAGGCGAGGACGTACCCGAGGTCGTCCCACTTCCGGACGAGGACGAGCTACTACTACTGCTGTTGGAAGATGTCCCCACATCCTCTATGTCTACTTCCACTTCGGCCTCCCTACCCTCGTCTGCCATATTTCAAAAAGACTTGGAAGAAAAGAAGAATACTTACTGCTTACTGATCTAAAGGCAGTACTGACGTCAAAAGACCGAACTGTTGTGAGATATCCGAGTCGATGCGCAAAGAACGTGCCGATGTGAAGAGGAGAAACCGACGTAAGCGACTAAAACAGTGATCTCAGGGTGAGGGACCTCCATACCCCACCACCCCCTTTTATAATGCACCATTCTCGCTCAAGTCCACGTGGGATCTCACCATTGGTTCAATGGTCGGTGCATTTATTACCGACAAATCGTAACGGGTCCGTCGACCAGGTCCCGCCTTGCTGTATCCATGACCGACCCGGATCCTAAACCAGATCCAAGTGCATTCTTTTCAGAATCCCATCAGACAGAAGCAGTTCATGACAGCCTCGGACCTGGAACAATCATCCTCAGATAAGACCGATTTGTATTGGCCGCAGTGTCCACATCGGTAATATTGGCACGGATCACGTGATCAACGCGTGACGGCCTCGGATTCAGCAAGGATCGATATATATTGACCGCAGAGTCCACATCAGTCATATTGGCACGGATCACGTGATCAGCACGTGATGGCCTCGAACGATCATCGTCAAATAAGACCGATGTGTATTGGCCGCGATGCCCATATCGGTCATATTGGCTCGAAACACGTGATCAACGCGTGACGGCCTCGGACTCCGTAAAGACCGATGTATATTGGCCGCAGTGTCCACATCGATCATATTGGCACGGATCACGTGATCAGCGCGTGATGGCCTTAGACGATCATCATCAAATAAGACCGATGTGTATTTGCCGCGGTGCCCACATCGGTCATATTGGCTCGGAACACGTGATCAACACGTAACGGCCTTGGACTCAGTAAAGACCGATGTGTATTGGCCGCAGTGTCCACATCGGTCATATTGGCACCGATCACGTGATCAGCGCGTGACGGCCTCGGACGATCATCGTCAGATGAGACCGATGTGTATTGGCCGCGGTGCTCACATCGGTCATATTGGCTCGGAACACGTGATCAACACGTGACAGCCTCAGTTCAGCAAAGATCGATGTGTATTGATCGCAGTGTCCACATTGGTCATATTGGCACGGATCACGTGATCAACGCGTGACGGCTTCGGACGATCATCGTCAGATGAGACCGATGTGTATTGGCCGCGGTGCCCACATCGGTCATATTGGCATGGATCACTTGATCAGCGCGTGACGGCCTCGGACCTCCGCCCTCAGCAATGACCGACGTGATCGGGCCGCAGTGCCCATATCGGCCTCAGACCTCCTTCTACAGCAAAGGCCTATGTGATCGAGCCGCAGTGCCCACATCGGCCTCAGACCTCCTTCTTCACAAGGGCCGATGTGATCGAGCCGCAATGCCCACATCGGCCTCAGACCTCCTTCTTCAGCAACGGCCAACGTGATCAAGCCGTGGTGCCCACATCGGTCTTGTTCAGCATCAACCTCTCTCCCACCCCTATGACCGAGAAAGATGGGCCGCGGTGGTCACCTCGGCGCGGTATTTTTTCAGCACCAGTCTTCTCACCATAGACAGCCCCCGAGGCAATTAACAGTAGAAGTATGCCCAAACCATCCACCCCAACAAAAAAGAAAGTATAAATAGGCCGAATCTTCCGCATTCAGCAGAGCAACGAGGCAAGTTGTTAGGGGGGAAAATCCATCACTCTATTTTTTGCTCAGCCAAACCTTACAGATTCGGCAGGGCAACGAGGCAAGTGTTAGGGGACTACGCCACGCTGGCAATAAAGCCCTGACACGTAGGACTCAATCTCAGAGCCACGTGGAGATCACCCATTCGACATAACAAGACCCCTCAGGTACAAGAACAAAGGGTAAAATCGGTATTTTAGGATTTTGCACTATTCACTATAAATAGGGCGAATTCTGAGGTTTTTTACAGACAACATTTATTGCTCATTACTCTTCCTAGAGATTCACGCTCTGACACTTGGGACAGAAAATCTCACCTCACCCCATATTTTTCTATAATATCTTAGTGGGCTTGGCACAAAGCCCACTGACTGTTCACAGAGCCCTATTTTGGCATCGGAGTGGACACGGGGCATCCGGCCCACCTCCCCTTGCCTTTGTTTGTCTTGTCTTGCAGGTCTAGTCAGCTCGGAGGACCCACAGGACGGATCAGGGCCAAAACACATCCTTTGATTCAACCATCTGAAGCAAGTTTGAGAACTACTAGTGGTGGTTCTAGATTTCAGGGTTGAGTATTGAAGCTCACTAATGCAAGGTAACAGAGCATCACACTCTCAAATTTCTGGAGGGGGCCATGCCGGTATCAAATGGGTGTCTTGTCGATGGAGAAAAGGAGCACCGATCCACGGTGATGCGGCTGCACGGCAATTGCCTCCGAAGAGTTCGTAGGTAACGTAGATTTGTTCCGGTTACTGAATGTCGATCATTTCTTCGAGCTTATCTCCCTTTTCTCTTCCTCCACTTCTGAACCAAAAGCTTGAAATCTGAAATGAATCGGAAATAGCAGGGGCAGAGCTCCGAACGGCAAAGACATTGGAATCGAAGTTTCTGGGTGTGGTGGATTCTCTGTAGAAGCTACAATTTGGGAAGAGATCTGTGGTGGTTAGAGGAGCAATAGAAATCCTTGTTTCAGAAAAGGCTGGAGGGTTGCTGACCTCAGAGGGTTTGGTGATGGGTGCAGACAACGGGGTCGGAATGGATGATGAAGAGGAATCAGGGGTTTGGGTGGAGGTAATGAAGCCGGAAGGGGGTGGGGAGGAGGCTGCGAAAGGTCGCAGACAGAGGGCTCGATTGATCTTATCCTCCATGGATGCCATTAACCAAGAGAGCTCAGTCAAAGAAGAATGAATGGAATCGAATCGTTTGCCATTACGCATTAAGTTCTCACCAAAAAGATTCACAGAATCCTCCAGCTGCTAAGAATGAGTGTTGTCTGCTATTGGGAGTGAGCTCTCTCAGTGAAAGCACCAATGACACGAACAGTATCAGTACTGGCTACTTCAAGGGTAGCCAACCTCCTAGAAAGAGAGACTAAGAAGGGAAGAAGAACAGAGGAAGAAGAGATAGGATTGTAATTCAATGATACTATTTCATTCCTTTCTTGTTATTTTTATACCCACAGTACAACTTGACAACTCATTACAGATACCTAACAAAATTACTAATTATTTACGATTGTCCTTGTCACGCATGATGCATATTAGACGATATAACCGTTGGGTTTATGTGCTTTCTCGCTGTGATCGCATCCGTAATGTAACCGTAACAGACCCTTCCGTATGTAAAAGTAATTAATTAATCTTGTGTAGGCTTCCTACACTGATAGACGACTAGTGGAGCTTTGGGGATCACGCTTCGGGAATCACGCCTAACGCCTGTTATTTGAGTCTCTACTCTTTAAAAAACGACAGATGTTGAATGATAAAACCTGAAAAGGTTATTTGCAATTGCAGAAGAATTCGAAATTCAGAAGAAACGATGAACTCAACAGCGAAGACCCATATAGTGATGCTTCCATTCTTGGCTCAGGGCCATATCATTCCTTTCTTAGCACTAGCAAAGCAAATCGAGCAACGAACACACTTCACCATTACCATCGTCTCCACTCCTCTAAACATCCATCACCTCAAATCCACAACCCCTCCCTCAACCACCACCATAAACTTCACAGACCTTCCCTTCTGCAGCTCCGACCATGGCCTCCCACCCAACTCCGAAAATACTGACTCTCTGTCTCAATCTCAAATCATCAACCTCGTCGATGCATCACAGACCCTCCAACCTTCCTTCCACAATCTCATCTCCAACATGATCCAACAACACGGCTGCCCACCTCTCTGCATCATCTCTGATGTGTTCATGGGTTGGGCTATAAACGTCGCTAAAAGCTTCGAAACACCTCATTTTACTTTCATTACTGGCGGAGCTTTTGGAACCGCCGCGTATTTCTCTATATGGTTGAACTTCCCTCACCGCAAAACCACCTCTGATGAATTCTCTGTCCCGGGGTTCCCTGAAACTTGCAGGTTTCATCGATCTCAGCTTCATCCGCTGCTGAGGGCCGCAGATGGCACTGATATCTGGTCTAGATTAATACAGAGACAGATTTTGCTCTCTTTGTGCTCTAATGGGATGCTCTGTAATACAGTAGAAGAAATTGAACCTATGGGACTTGATATACTGAGGAAGATCACTGGACTCCCTGTTTGGACAGTTGGGCCTCTCCTTCCTCCATCACTTCTCAATCGTTCTGCTTCATCCTCTTTCTTGTCATCTCCTTTGAATGTATCCTTCTCACGCTCAGGAAAGGAACCAGGAATTGCTACGGAAAATTGCATCAATTGGTTGAATTATCATCCACCAGAGTCAGTACTATACATCTCATTTGGGTCTCAAAACACAATCAGCTCTACCCAAATGATGGAACTCGCAATGGGTTTGGAAGCTAGTGGCAAGCCATTCATCTGGGTTGTGAGACCTCCAATTGGGTTCGACATTAAAGGTGAGTTCAGAGCAGAGTGGTTACCAGAAGGGTATGAAGAGCGAGTGAGCAAGAGAAAACAAGGTATGGTGTTGCATAGATGGGCGCCCCAATTAGAGATTCTGTCAAATGGTTCGACAGGAGCATTTCTGAGTCATTGTGGATGGAATTCGATGTTGGAGAGCTTGAATCAGGGGTTGCCCATTATAGGGTGGCCAATAGCAGCAGAACAGGCTTATAATTCCAAGATGATGGAGGAGGAGATGGGGGTTTGTGTGGAGCTGACTAGAGGACTGGAGAGTTGGGTTAGGAGGGAAGAGGTGGAGAGGGTTGTTAGGATGGTGATGAATAAGGAAGGAAAAGGGTTGGAGATGAAGAGGAAAGCTATGGAGATTGCAGAGAAGATAAGGGATTCAGTAAGAGAAGATGGAGATTGGAAGGGGTCTTCTCTAAAGTCACTTGATGATTTTCTTGATACTGTTGTATTGAGTAGAGAAAGATGAAAAGAATGCCAAGTCGGGTCAAATATTTGTATGTCCAAGTTGGATTGTAAGTAGGTTCACCATGCTGTTAAACAAGGGCTCCAGTGGAGTTAGTAGCTGGAAGGTAGTTATGATATTTAAGATTTGAAGAATTCTCATGGTTAATGTAAACAAACCATTGTCCATTCTGCTTCTGAGTTTCAGATAAAGATTTAATGGTGTTTCTTTTCAACCCATGCAAAAATGATAGCCTTTGAAGAAGGTCATATTGAAATCCATCAACCATAAAGGAAGTTCTTCTATTGTGCAGATTTTACTTGCAAAGCCCAGTACAGGTATATTACCAACTAGTAAGAGTTGTCTCCTATCATGGACAACTTCTGTTAGACTTGTGAACAAAGTGGGAATTCTTTGATGAATATGACATGTCATTGTCCATTAGACTGTGTTGTTTGATCCACCTCCCCCTTCTAGTAATCCAGTTCATGATAATATTAATTCTCCCTAGATCCTATAGGAGTGAGAGTCTCGTGCACAAGGACAATTGCTTTGCCTAGTTGGTTGGTGTCTTGTCGGTCGAGTGTGGACACCTAGGAGAATATGGGATCGATTGTCTTCATGTTGTGCCTTAAGACAGTCCTCCTCTCTCTCCCTATGGGAGACAGTAGAGCAGGAAGTCAAAAAACTAAATTTTAAGAAGTCATTTTTGCCATAAACAAGTGAATTAATTGCAGCCTAACTGACTAAAATGGATACTACAACCACTAATTTAAAACAAGATTTTAAGGATTTCTTTGTAAACTCTTTAGTTTTAATTTAAGAGAAACAAACAAATTGAATACGGATAAAAAATATTAATTGGATGTGGTCATATCTAGATACTCCAAATAGGATACAGATAGCCCTAAACGGATATGAATGTGCATGAATCAAATATGGATTTTCAACTTCCATTTACATCACTGGCTTATGTATAACCAGGGCGTTTCTCCCCCTCGGCTGAGACGATTCGTTTTTATTACATGTCTCTCGTTTGTCTCAGTCTCATTATTCCCTTTTTTTTCATTCTCTAAAATCTATTGATCTTCAAGAACCCTCACGATCATTTTACATAATTTTTTTGTTATTAATGGAATGTCTATTCAGATCGGATATATATGTTATATTGCGGACTACATGAATTCAGATCCGGGTACCCCCTAGTTAGATACAAACACTACCCTAAATGAATAAAAAGATGTAAATCAAATCTGAATTTTTAACTAACCGTTTGCATTATTCCTGGTTTATTTCCTAAAACACCTCCCTTATTTGTAGAAATAGCTGTCATTTAATCTATAATGTACTTGGCAACGATGGCTCAAACTTTACTAGCAGAACAGGCAGGCATCTTTAGGACACTTTGATATTTGAACCATTAAAGCTTAAAGTGACATATTCATGAAACAATAAAGAAATAGTGAATCTGGTTTAAACAATGAAATGTCCAACACTCTAAACCTCCTATCTCTTTAATTACTATTACTTTAGCTTTCTCCAAAACTCCCACTCTTTCAAAACCTTCCAGCTTGGCTCTCTGCAGACCATTTGATAACCAACACTTTACTCTCTTGTTTTGTCTCCCACTAACTCACATTAACAATACTTACATAAAACCATCCATTAAAAGAAAAAGAACAGCTTAATGCATTTTTCATAGGCTTCTCAACTGAAAAGTATTAAAATGGTTGTTTTCACATGATGGTTAAGAGGTATTTACCAGGTTTTCAGAGAGTGAAACGGTTGAACAGCTGTTGAATGAAGGTATTGGTGGTAAATGCAAAACAGGAAATCTTAAGACTCCGTTTGTTTTGACATAATTTAATTGTAAAATTTTACATGTAACATCAAAACAATCAGAGTCTAAAAAAATAAAAATAAATAATAGTGATGGGTAATAATTACAAAACATAAATATCTATGATGTGGCATATTAGATAAAGCTAAAATTTTGTTGCCATGTGGATTATGTGCTTACTTGTCATGTTTCAATTGAAATTGGAGTTAGTGAAGTAGCAAAATAAAGTTTTTAAAAGCCAATAAAAATAATTTTTCTACAAGAAATAGATGACTGTATACAAGATAATAATACCCAATACATGAGACGATATACGATTAACTTTGAGTCTAAATTTTAACATGTGCCTAATCTAGACTATTTCCTAAATATGGTCCTCCAGCATAATTTAAGGTGATTCCCCTTTTACTTGGTTTGGCTTTTAAAATTAGGAAGAGGATTCCCCATGCTGCTAGTGTGGAGGGAATCCTCTATGCTAAACCAATAGATATGTAAGAAGAATTAGAAAAATTTTCATCTAACCCCCAAAAAGGATGTCAAATTCTATCTACTACCCAATGGTTTTCAGAAACTTTAACCGGCCCCATTTAACTGACAAACTTGACTGAACACGTGAGACATTCCTACCCTTTCTATTTGAAACTTTAAAACATTAAAATGAGATAAAATTACTAATTTGCCCCTTTGATAAAATTACTAATTTGCCCCTTTTAAAACATTAGATTCAGAATTTCATCAACAATCAAAATCACAAATCAAATATTGGGAAAAATACAATATTTTCGATCATCTCCCTCCCAAGAAGGAACGGAGCAAAATTCTCGATCGTCTCTCTGGTCCAACTGTAAGTCTGTAACACATATTTCTCTTTCTCCCTCTAAAAAAACCAATAAAACATGAAAGAAAATCTCTTTTTCTCTCTCTATCTCTCTCTATCTCCTCTACTCACTCTTGCTTCTATAGCTTTTCCTTCTCTTCTCGCACACTTCATCGCACCTTAACCAGCTTGAAAGACACTCAAGAAGCATCACCTACTGACCAGACCTCATGAAGTTCTTCCATTAATGAGAATGACCCGTTTATGGGAAAAACTCGAAAACGACGAAAATTCCAACCACAGTTTGAACTATTGAAATCATATCAGCTTGGTTAGTCGATTCATATTGATTTTAGCCATGACCGATCTTTTTTTTTTTTGAGTAAGAATCATTCCTTATTATTATTATTTTTTTGGTAAGGGTTGATCTTTTTTTTTTTTTTTTTTTTTTTTTTTTTGGGTAAGAGCCGATCCTATTTGTTCTCCCATAATCTTCTCTCACTCCCTATTTCTTCTCCTGCTGCCATTCAGTTTTCAATCCCTCCGTAATCTTCTTTCAATAACTATATAGTTCCCCTTTAGTTTCTTGCTTGGATTTGACTCATCCGTAAACCCTTTTAACTGGGGAAAAAAAAAAATAGAGCAACAAAAACCCTTTTAACTGAAGTATCTTCAGAGAAACAGAAAAAAAAATTGCAGACATTGAACTCCGATGTAGAAAACGATCAAAAGAGGATCCCTTTGTTTCTTGCACATCGTCTCCAGATTTCTAGGGTTTGGGAAGAAAGAAACCTAAAAAACAGATGGGAAGATGAAATTTTTTTCATTTTTTACTTTTACTGTAGAAGATGGAAAATTGGTAATTAAAAGTGTTTTTTTATTTTGGGGGTATTATGATCTTTTACTTTTGGAATAAGGGCATTATTGTCATAATATTTATAACTAACGGGACTTTACTAACTGGTGGGGTCTCTTTCATTAACGGTGGAAAAATTTTGAGTGATAGATGAGACATTTAGAATGTTTTGGGTGGTAGATGTGACATTTGAAAACTTTTGGGATTAGATAGAATTTGACATCTTTTTTGAAGGTTAGATAAAAATTTGTATGGAGTTCACGATAACAGGGATGAGAGAGAATGACGATGAAGAGAGAAGGTGATGAATTATGTGAAATATGAGAAAGAATCCGCACGCAGAATCTTTACAGTGGCGTCGTGGGGAAACACTTCTCCCAAACCCAAAATACATACCATTAGAGTAGTAGAGTGCTTAAGAGAAATACATGAGTCAACAATATTATTAGTTATGAACACAAATATTTAAATTGAAGATTCGGCGAAACCGCAGTTGAAAAAGATGAAAACAAGAGAAAGGAGGAAGGAACAAGGAGTCATGCAAAAGCAATGGGCGTTCAAGGACTTGAAAGTGGTTTCGCTCGGACTATAAATTCCTTTCACGGACGGGGTTTCAGAATCTCTTCCCTTCCTTACATCTCCACCTCTCCACCTCTCCACCCAGCTCTCTTCTTTGTTTCTTAAAAATAGAAACTTTCCCCTGCTGGGCTATGGCTGGAATGAAAATAGTCTTCGGGCTTCTAACCTTCGTCACTTTCGGAATGATAATCGGTAACATTTTATTCTATTATTAGCTGAATTTTCAACCCAGTTCGTGTTATTGTCCGTGGTTGTTTGATCCTGTGGCTTTTTATTTATTTATTTATTTATTTTTTTTTTTTTTTAACTCTCACCCTTTCCCCCTGTTTGGGTTGATTGAAGATCTCTGTTGTAGTTATTGTCCGGTAAATTTCGAATTTTGATTGCTATGATTAAACTTATCTAGATATTTCCGTTGTTGGAGTTTAGTCCAATCAGCTTCCTTAGCTAAGATTCAGTGGTTTTATAAATTTTCAGTTTAGAATTTGCTAAACTTATCTTCATATTTCTGTTGTTGGGTTTTAGTCCAATTGGTTGCCTTAGCTGAGACTCAAATGGTTTTATAGATACGAAGTCTACCATTTTGTTGACTGTGTATCTGTTATGGAAGAATATAGAAAATTGAGCTCACAACTAGTTGAAATCTGTGACACAACCAGAAGTTGTGATGTTGAATGTTTGTCAAAGTGATCAATTGTATTTCAGTCTGAAAGAGAGTGCGAGTTGCTCTACTGTAAATTCGTTTAACATTTTAAGGCTTATGGTGAATAGTCTGTGGCTGTTTTCTTATAGATCCTGCCACTAAATGACATTCTACAAGGATTGTATTCACATTAGCAATAAGATGCGTTGTTGGATCTTCATTAACGTTATTGTTGGCCAATAATAGTCTAGCACCAAGTAGCTCATGGTGTGAATTTATTTACTGTAGGATTGAAAATCTCTGGTGATGTAGTATTGATCAGTTGGTTAACTTGTGAAGTAGGATCAATTGAGTATGTAAGTGAATTTATTGTGCATCCATAAACAGTACCCATTACAAAGAATCAGAGCACTTTGGTTGCCCAGATTTTTTTTATTTTTTTTTATTTTTATTTTTTTTATAACAATTAACAAAAACTTTGTTGATGAGAAAAAGTAATAGTACACCCTCCACACAGAGGGAGAGGTGACTAACGTACCCCTACAACAGAATCATAGAACAGCTTGATTGACCACAATCTATGAAGGCTGGCTTTCCTCAATGTAAATAAAAGGTCTAACTACCTCTTGCTTGGTTGCTTATAATTTTAAAGCTATTCTGATATTTTTCTCCGATTTTAGGTGGGTCCCCACGGGAACTTGTTCCTTGGCATTTTGCATTGGGATTGTATTATCAATGGAAATGACTAATGCAAAATTTATAGTCCTTTAGAGGCAGGCTTGTACAATAGAATTGAAAACCTTTTAAAAGATGAAGATTTATCCATGTGCTAGACTCAGTTTTTAAGTACACTAGCTTTGTAGTGGATTGTGAAACAGGATTCCTGTAGCCAAACCAAACTAGAGTTTTTATTGTTTAAAACTATGTCCTCCAGTTGCAGGCATGTCTTTGGTCCATAATTCTGAAGAATGAAGGTGCAAGGGTGATTTGAGTCACAGATCCATGACAATGTGCAAGTGAATCATCTGTTTGCAATTGGCTTTGATTTAGTTAGTTTGTTTTCAGAAGTTTAAAACCATTTGAACTGATTCATGATTATTTTACAGTAAAATTACCTACTTGCTGTTAGCTGTGATTTAGCTAGTTTGATCTCAAAAGCTCAATACCATTTGGCATGGACGATTTTGCAGTAAATCTGCTGTTCGTTCTGTCAATCACATTGTTCAACCTTGTCAGCAATTTGTTGCAGGTGTCAACGTTCATCAATATTGTAGCTTTGGATTAGATGCCCAGCTGAAATCCATTTAAGAACTTAGTTAGAGATTGAAGTTCAGATGATAATGGAAATTGCTTAACAAATTAAAAATAATTAAATAAACAAAATACTAGCCACTTGTGAAGAATCTGTTTGTAACCTTTCATTTTTAATCGGGCATTTTCCTTCCCAAGTATCGGAACGACAACTTGTGTTGCCTGCATTATAAATTTCATCATTCTGTAAATGAACCAACATATGCTTATTATCAGTTGTTACTATGTACCCTATGTGGACTTCCAGCAATGATTTGCATAATGTCTCATGAACTGATCCATAAAGGTTTTCCTACATCTAGAAAATATTTGCTTCTGCTCCCTTTCCATTACAAAATTCCAACAACAAACTCAAGCCTTGCAACCCTGATATGAATTTGTTTATTTGGACAGTTTATTAGGGAAAGAAAAGGTTTTTTTTTTTTTTTTTTTTTTAATGGCACATTATAGAACATAAAGTCTGTTCTGATTTACAAGAATTGTGTTTTAAATGCTCTGCAAGTGCTGTCTGGAATTGGATACAACCATCTGCTTCGTGCTACCAGTAGCAAAAGTCTATATATCGTTTTGAATTATTAATAATAACTCTGTGTATTGATATGTGGGATTTGTAGGTGCTTTGTTTCAATTAGCTTTTATACGACGATTAGAAGAGTCATCTGGTAAGTTTTCTCTATGATTATATATCTTCGTTCAGCTCCTGATCAAAATTTAGATATTCTTTCTTAGGTTGTCTTGCATTTAGTACAGTAATTCTGTACATTTGTAAAATTATTTGATTTGTGCATCATTTCTACTGATTGAAATCCTTTTCTATTTTTAGTTGCTTGATTTCTTAGGAACCAAAGTTTATGTGGGTTTTTAAAATTTCTTTAAAACCTGATTTAACCTGTTTATATTGTCATCAGCACATTTGTTATATTGTCATCGGCACATTTGTTTATGTTAGTCATAGTTTGGTTTGGCGCAAGGATTCAACCTCAAACGTTCATATTAATTATTGGTTAACATAACACCCTCTGAAGCAAGTTGGGAATTGAATAATCAGATCAACGAATTGCAAATTGCAACTAGAAAACATTAATAAAGAGATGACATTGAAAGAAACAATGACAGTACTTTGGATTTTCATGTATCACGTTGTAATTATTTCTTTTCTTTTGATTGTGTAAGTTATCTTTGCATGCATGTCTCTGAACATCTTTCTTGCAATTGTAGTATGGTGTTAAATGATAAATTAAAGATAATCTAAGGGCCATCACTATAATCCTGCTGACTAAGAAAACTACTACCATTTCTGAAGTCTGTGTTAGTGAGAAGCGTTGCGTTGCTTTGCGAGCCTGTGACGTCTGACGGACGTCTCGCCAGCCTTCCTTCCGACCTGCCCGATACGTCAGTTCAGTGAATAGGATAGCAGAGAGAAAGGAAAGGTAGTTCGAAAGGAGACTCCACCTAGCTAGCGCGCCCTCATCTCAATGCACACCCCGGCGCTACGAACTAACACGCTTCAGAAGAGAAGCTACATCCACTACCTGCATTCACCCCGACAGGCAACCCGAGCGTACCAAGGGACTTACCGCCGAACCTGCTCCTATGTGACTCCAGACAAAAATTTCACCCGATCCCTCATGCCCCGCTTGAGCCCCCACCGCGGGAATTACTAAGTGAATTGAATTGATACATAATTAGACTTTTGGCTTAACCTACTAAGAACTTACATGATTAACTAAATACCGGACATAGACAAAAAAAAATATTTCCTGTGTGACTCTTAATGACTTCAAATAAATAAATAGGAAGGAACCACCTAACAGTATCTTTGCTTGCTTTTCCCACATCGCAAAGATAGATCAAATAAATCTTATTGATGGTCTAGATGACATAAAACAAAGGCGACCTTGGTCCGTGATCTTTGATGGTCTTTTTGTGCCCTCCTTTTCTAGCACATGGTGCAGAAATCCCAATTCACCATGTTATTTTCTTTTCAAAATCAACTCTCTCTTTTTTTTTTTTCTTTTTTTTTTAAAGATTGTACCATCTGTTATGAGGATGGGATGTGGTTTGTTTGGATCCAAATCGCATCCACAAATTGCTTTTGAAAAACTCCTACAACATTTCAGATCTTATTATCTGATCCAAAGATTGATCCCAATGGGTCATAGCAATTCTATTTTTTATTGGTTAATATTAATTACAGTTATATGTATTTAATATTCATTGTATAGTTGTGGTAAATGGGAGTAACAGGTTTAGAACAATGTTGTTAGTCATTACATCTCAAGATTGATGACACTATCAATTACCTGATTCACAAATTCTTAGCATTTTGATTTATTTCTTCTCGTTTGATCCTTTTCTGTAATAATCTATGGATTATTTGGGATTTTAGGTCTCATGATCTGATTCATGAATTCAATGTTTTTATTTTAATCTTGTGATTCACGTTGAGTTAACTGCCCAAAATGCTTCTTCCCCCCCACCCCCAATGATTAAAAAAAAAAAAAATACCCTTAATAAAAAAATCTGGGGGCTTTTGTTTCTTGTTGTCCTTTCTATAATGTAGTCCTGTGTATAATGTTAGCTTGCTAAACTATATATTTGTTGGACGACTAAATTTCTGTGGCAGTTCTCATTGGTGGTAATGTGATTAAGTATTTTGGAACAGAGCAAGAGCAACCTTTTTGGGATCACAATTAGCCATTAGGTTTGCGCTGTTGATTGATTGCATGAAGGTGGCACTCTAGGCTGACAGATGAGATTCCTCTGGTTGTCCACCTCCCAGTGAACCACCCCCCCCCCCCCAAAACATCCCCAGAGCTCAACTTTGAGAGTAACCCCACAAGGAATTTAAGGCATCAGGGGATTGAGGTTCACTAAAAGTTATTTTGGCTACGTTTGGTAACGTTTCTGTTCTGGACCTGTGATCCAATCAGAAGAATGTCTTTTTCCATTTCTATGCTAGAACAGTGTTCTTTGGGTATTCTTGAGCCTAAAAGTCTATTTAGTAAATATGTTCTAGAATTAGTCTAAGAACAAAAAAGGAACAGTTTGCTGTTTGGTAACTATTGTTTTAGAACATTTTTTTTCCAAATGTTTCAAAAATTACAGAATTGCCACCAAAGCAATATCTTGCCTCCAAAATTATATTAATTCCATTAAGTTATATATGCCATATATATATATAGGCTTTTTTTATTAAAAATTTTCAAAGAACTAAGCTAAACAACAGTAACAATATTTACTTCCAGGCAGAGTGACGATATCCATATATCTACTCTAGCTTGACTGAAAAGGGGGTGAAAAAAATAGAATATGGAAAAATATCAAGGCAACCCAACCAGCCCAGAAAATTGTGAAGACAACCTGTCAAAAAACCAGAGAGCCTCTCAAAGATCAATAATAGTTTTGACCCCTAATTGTGATGTTTATAATTCATAAAAATTTGAGAGCTCTTCTACAAATTCCTTCCTGTGATTTCTCTCTTGATCTTGAGAGCTGCAGTGACAAGGCCAGATTCAGGAGTCCATGCATGAGGAAGCAATTCGATCCTGGCAGGGATCTCAAACTTCTCCAAGCATGCAAATTTTGCAGCCTGTAAAACAAAAAGGAAAAAAAAAAAAAAAAATCAGGGAGAGAATTGGTAAACATTCTTTTCAAATTTTGTCTCTCACTAGAACTCGGCATTTGGACATGATGACTAAGCATTCCATCTGCAAAAGTGGCACCTATTTTGCTCGACCATATGATAGTGTACAACTCATACTTGAAATAATTTTTTGGTACCAGAATAGTATTAAAGCAAAGAAATTATCTACTTAACAAAGTTCACAGACCAGGAAAATAAAAGTGGGCAGCTGATGTGGCTTTTTGCTTAATGCAGCAATTAGGTAATTGCTACAGTCAGAACAATTCATCCTGAACACATTTTAATTATATCTTTGTAACATCTTATTATAGAAAGTCCAGTTTTATTACAACTGTTTGATACACCAGAAAAGGAACACTACCAGCCTGGGACTAGAACAGACAATGAAAAATCATGTAAAAATTTAGAATATATGAAAAATCAATGAGTCTTAATGGATTCAAACCACCATCTATTGGCGAATCCCTATATGCTCTACCTGTTTGAGCTAAAGATTCACATGCAATAAAGTAAATGAGAGAGAGCTGTTTGCAAGAACACTCTAGAGAAGGCTTCTCATGAATAAAGTTGCTACATAATAATGATATTAAAGCAAAATGAAACAACAAGGATCCCCTGTTGGAGAGACCAGTCACAAACCTCTTGTATTTACAAGATCCTATGTAGAGCAAATACAGAGGAAAGTGTCACTTAATTTAACGAAGTTAAATGGAGTTTACCTAAAATAGTTAACGAAGTGTTCAGAAAGTAACAAATAGGAGATAAAATTAAAGAACAGCTCCTGCAATTTCAGTGATCCTCCGTTTTACAAAACAAATAGGAAAATAACAAAATTATTAGAAAAAAACATAATCATTGGCTGGAAAAAATAACTGAATACGAGAAAAAAAAGATTAGTTATTTAACACACCTCAAGAATGTAGCGCCTCATCTATACTTGATCACCAGCAGCAATCCCAAGAACTGGCCCAACTTGGAATTCCGACTGTTCAGGCAAGCATATACCATTGTTATGCATAATTTACAGGAGAAATTGAAATTCTGAGATATGAAGGAAGGATAAGCTCCAACAATTTTATAAAGAAAGGATTAAATCCAGGCATTTTACTGAAAATATTATTAACTGAATATGGGATAGCCATAAATAGATAACAACATCCAATTGATAAGAATCCAAAACTTAAAACTGATTTTGTAAGCAAGAAAATAAATTGCCAAAGTAAAGAGGTTATGCCTTAACCTGTCCAGGCATGACTTCACCATTGATTCCACTGATGCTAATTCCAGCATAGAGGCATGCTTTGTGGTGACCGTCTACAATGTCTCGCCCCATTGCCTTGTTGGCTTCGACACCCCAATCAACAGAAGCTTAAGATGGGCATTACGGTTCAATGAGAAAAGAACTACTTGTTAATGCATAATCAAATACTACCACATGAACTGAAAACCTATAAGTCAGTGTTCCATTAGAGGATCAATCACAGAAACAACAGTGCATGGAAATCCTGCCAGAACTTTAACCTCCTACATTGAATCTTTAACTTAAGTTATGTCAAGCATGTGAACTCAATAGTTGAAGACAAGTTTAGACTTTAGAGGTTAAAATTACCCTGCTTGTAGTTTCACCCAGTAAGTTTGTACAAAATAAACTTAAACTTCAGTTGCTGAACAGCCTGAACTATTTTCAAAAAAAAAAAAAAAAAAAAAGGGGGGCATCCAAGGGACCAATTAATATCCTTTTTGGAGGAGAGTGTACTCCTGCTCAATGCCTTACCTGTAAAATCATATTAAGGCAATTGTTAGGGGCAAATATTTTTAAACCGGTCAGGCCTGTGTAGTTAATTGGCAATTGTTAATTCTGCATGCCTTGAGTGCCACTGAGAACCCAAATTCGTTTGGTCGCAATCCCGGATGACACATATGACAAAACAGCTGCAAACCAAGGTTGTCAAAACCATGTTGCACATAAGATGAGATCATGCTTGTCCAATAAACCAATTTTGGTCGGGCATCTCATCAAATATCAACATTCACTAAATTGACGCAACTAGCGTAAATCTTTGGATATTGTTCTGTATAAAAACATCACGACCGAACCCCTTTTTGATGAGGATAGAGTGAAGTAATTGCCCATAGTTTAAGTATCTCAAATCACCGAGATGCCTCAAAAATGAACTGTAGTCTTGCAGAGAGAACTGAGGCTTACTGTTCAAATACAGGGAAGTTGAGGGTGCAAATCTTTCTTTGAAACCCAAATTTGTTCTTATTGAAATGGATTAAATGATTCCTGCAATTGGGAATTACAGAGTGAATTTCACTCTGAATCAGGGAGGATAGCCTGAAGGAGTATACGAAGTTCGTGACTGATCAAATTCATCTGTGGTTTTCACAAGGGAGCTTTTGGGGAAGAAGGGTGGGCTTTGGAAGCAGCTGAAATTCGAGTTTCCCACCATTGCAGGAGAAAGGAGAAACTAGGGCAGAGACATTGAGAGAGAAGAAGGGAGATGGAGGATGGAGAAGTGAAGAAGAAGAAATACCTCTCTGCAGACCGAGCTCTTTGCACAAAACGAAGTGCGAAAAGAAGTTCGTGAAACTTCTCGTTTTTATTAAGCACACTTCAATTAACATGTTTTCCCAAATTTTGTTCGAGAACCGAAAAACACCTAAAAGGTGTTCTGCAAAATGTGTTCTAGGATGTTCTTGTTATCCGGTTCTCTGAGAAAGGAAGAACAGACCAGATTTGCCAAATGCCAAAACTCTGTTCTGAATAGTTTTTTCGTTCTGACAGAATGGGAGAACAGAAGAACTGTTCTTCGGGAGAGTTACCAAATGCACCCTTTGGGTTCAGTTTTGTTTACCTTCCTAGGGCTGATTGTTGTTGGTGATTCCATTAGTGTAAAGGTTCTGCCTTGTAGTGGCAACACTTGTCCAGGGATTGGGATTGGTTGGCTCACCTTGGTTAGCACTTTGCAGAGGACACTCTAGGTTTTCTCTCGGTTTTGGGGAAGGGTCTTTACTCTTTATTATCCTAGACAAACTTCTTGTTCGAAGTGGTGCCTTGATACCAATTTTACAGCAAAGGAGGGAATTTATAGACCAGAGATGTACATAGAACCTTATCCTCCTGTGCAGCCTTAACTAGTTCAATATATTTTTCAGTTTCTTGTTCTTTTTCTTTTTGACCTGCTCTTTTGTATTGATGTTTTTCTTGTATCACTCTCAATCAGGACAATTTTATGTACTCTTTTCCCCATTTTATTAATAACATACATGGAATATTGATCACATAAAAATACTAGATGCCTGTTCATCCTTTTATCTAGGACAAGTTCATCACCTTGTGATGTCATGTGAAAGTGGCATTATTTATGGAGGATGACTAGTCTATGATTGTTCTTCCAAGTTTTATGTACCATCCTTGGTTCCCAAAAACAACTTTTGATACCTTTGGCAGGTTTATACCTTGGCTTCACATTTCACATTTTTGAGGAAGTTATGATTGGAAGTTTCATTTCAATTCTGAGAAACAGTAATGTTTCCTTCATGTAGTATTATATAATTTCTAAATCTTCTCCAACCAACCCCCCCCCCCGGTTTGATTGTCTTACACCAGTGTATATTTTAATTCTTATGCTGATACACTCAACATCTACCATTTTCTTTTTAACCACTGCTTATAATGAAGGATAAGTTCTTCTGGTAATTATAGTTGCTATGCATTTATTACTCATAGGAATCATATTGTTCCTTCTAGAAATTATCCTGGCGTCTTCTTGTTAAATCTTCTAGAATCACTGTATTTTCCTTATTGTTCTTTTGAATTTTGATGTTGATTTAATTCTTAAGAATTGGATCCTTTATGTCTAGGCACCAAGTTTCCTTCCTTTAGGAGAATGCATGAAAGTCAAAGTAATGGATATCTTCGATTGCCAAGAGGTTGGTCTGATTCTTATTTATTTATGTTTATAGACATGCAAGTAGAATTCATGTCGCCAGAATCAAGTTCTGTATGAAATTTTCTTTAGCAATAGCTGAACTGGAGTGTGCTTGAGAAAGCAATAATATGATTATGCTTGAGAAAGCAATAATATGACTATGCTTGAGAAAGCAATGAGACTATGAGAGTTCCATGAAATCTCTCCAATTATTGCATGTTTCCAACAACAACAACAGAAAAGGGATAGCATGCAGAATCATCGCATTGGTCTTTGGATTATTCTTATTTGGACCAATCTTGTGGCTTTCAGGTATTCCTCATTGGGTTGATGACAAAGAGGCAGTTGTTCTACGTCTTGGTATTGTATGTTTAAGATCTTGGTCTACGTGGTCATTTGCTTAACTTTCATCGGGAATTTCATAAATGATGGTTTTCATGCAATCATCAACATGTAGAATTTCATTAATGTTGGTTTTCATGTAATCATCAATATCTTTTTTCAAAAAACATGTTTAGAACTCCTGGTTAGGAAGAAACAATTTGTGGCTGCTAAACTACCTATTTTCCCCCTTGCCCATCATAAGTTAGCTAAGAATTATTGAAATGTGATTGCTTATTGTCTTAAGTTTGACTTGCACCTTCAAAATTGTTTTCTCTAATATGTTGGTGATGATATGGTTAAGTTCTCCTTACTGAAGTATTTGATTGCTTTTGCAACTCTCTTTCTGTGTCTCTGTGTGTGTCCCCATTTAGCTATATAAACCTTATCAAATACTTCAATAGGATGCACATGTATAACGGTCATGAACAATGTAGTATAGAATTTTTCGGTCATTTTACTTCTTCTTTCTTTTACTTTTTTTTTTTTTTTGTTTAACTTGTATGAACCTTTAAGAGGTTTATCCACAGTTTATTCATCGGAAAAATATTAAATGTGTAATTTGTTTGCAGTGGTTCCTTTGGCATTTCTATTTATTTCTGTGAGGTCTCTTCAAGTTTTGTATGTTGAGTTTTCACTTCATGTTATATTTATATTTTGTTGATGTAGGTCAAACCTGAAGTACTTAGCTGGTCGCCACGAATAATAGTCTTCCATAATTTTTTGAGTATGGAGGTATTACTGATGGATGTGCTCTTGTTCATTTGTTAATATGTTTCCTTTGTTTTGGATGAACGCTTAATGGAATGACCACATTCTTGATTAGAAGGATTTCCTGGTAGAGATACATTTTTGGTTGAATCGATATCTATGATGTGTGGGTTATATATATATATCATTGTAAAGTTTTGAGAATGAAATCTTCCCAGTTTAATGACATGCTTTGCACGCTCAAATAATAGTGGGTAATGATGTTGATGTTGATAACAATAGTAATAGTTAATGGTAGCAGTAGCCCACCCCATTTAGTTGGGATAGGGCTTTGTTATTGTTGTAAATTTGTAATAGTAGTAGTAGTACTAGTTACAGTAACAATAGTAGTAAGGCAATACTATTAGATGGGTATGGATGATTGTAGGTCGTCAATGCCATTTGCTAGGCTTGGGGGTTTACTACTGGTCATAGTTGTCAAGGAGCCAAAGTGAACTAATGCATTGGAGGCCTGACAGACGCCCAGTGCAGCCAAGGCGCCCTATTTTCCAAGGTGCCACCAAGGAGCCTAGCGCCTAGCTGACGCCTTGACAACTATGCTTCTGGTTACTGTTTAATATATATATATATATATATATATATATACCATAAGTGACTCAGGATCTAAAACAAGATCAGAGTAATAATTATGTGGAAATGACTTTTTGAATAAAACCGACTATTAAGGTGGTATATGCAAGATGCAAAATTAAATTTATATAACATAAACTGAAAGTAAAATGAAATACAAGTTACAATCAGAAATGAAATATAAAAATGCAAGTTTGAAAATGAAATACAGAGTACTGAAATAACTTAAAAAGAACTTACAGGACACTGATACAATTTGATAGCAAGTAAGTTACAATCTTCTTCGAAGGTTGAACCTAAAGCTATGGAGGTTTAGTTTACAGAAAGGATGAAAGAAATAAAGGAACACTCGTTGATGAAGTCTCCCGAATTCAGAGGTGAATGCTCTCTCTAACTTCTAACTTCTGTCTCTATTTTGCCTCCCCGAATGAAGAGGGTTCCTTCTCTATTTATAGAATGAAGGAGTCTTGATGCAAGGAGCCTTGGATGCTTGGTGCGGGGCCATGCTTTTGGAAAAGAAAGGTGATTGGTAATTTGTCCCCTCTTTTCTTTTGCTTTTGAAATTTGAATTTCTTTTTTGAAAAGAAATGATTCTCTTTTGAAAAAGTAAAGGAGAAATAATTCTTCTTTTGACTTGCTTTGGGAATTATTCTCAATCACTTTACTTTTGCTTTTAACTGCTTTTACTGACCGTGAAACACGGTATTTGAATCTACAAGATCCGCACCGAGGCATTCTACATGTCCGAAGACACTGTTTTTCCCTTTGGTTTGGATTAGAGTTTGTACCGTATTGGTGTGGACCCGATAGTGGCTTGACTATCTAGACTGAGATAGTTACAGAATACGTTTGGATACGGTTACATATTATATCTGACTATCTATACTGAGATAGTAGCAGAATACGAATGGATACGGCTTCGTATTATATCGAATACAGTTTGATACAGACTGTATTAGACCTAAATACGTTTGGATACAGGTGGTATTATACTTGAATACAATTGGATACAGACTGTATTATACCTGTGCCATTCTTTTGTTGATGTCATGGCTAAAGTGATCCCAACATCACGATCTGGAATCTGACCGTCTATCCTTCCATCATATTGTCGATGTTGGCATCGCCAATAGTGTCAAATGAATAGGAGGATCTTGCTGTTGATTCATGGATTGGAGAATTTTGGGAATCTAGATCATTGTCATTATCCCAATAATTCCATTTGAATTCTTCATTGTTTTGTTCCAGCAACTTGGTGACCATCAGGCTAGCGTTGATTTGATTATTGGTGATGGTGTAGGCCAGCTGAGATTCTTTTAGCATTTTGGCTGGATATGTAATGATAGTCCTTTGTCCTTCTGCAATGATTTATCCTTTGCAATAGAACAATTTGTTTTGTAAATTGTAGATGCTTGTTGTGTGAATCTCTTTAATATTCGTTTTGGCCTCGGGAGATGTTATGGCAGGTAGCACTTCATCTGACCGTGGAATGCTGCGGATGAAATTTGTGGTTGGGATGAATTCTTGGTACTTTCCGTCGTTGATCCATTTAGGAGGAATGATGATAAATTTGAGACGGATTGGGTGATCAAGAGAATCAAACCCTTTGATGGCATTTGATAGGATTTCTGGTAAGCCACATAAGTCCTGAGGACCATGTGTCCATAAATTTTTGATGAACCCCATTTCGTATAGCCATAATTTGAAATGTTGGGGGTGATTTGCTTGGACGTTGCATTGGTAAAACCCTGGTACACTGGAAGGTGCAGGGGTAATGGTTGAAGTCCAATGGACATTTGGGTTTGCAAGTTTTTGATGGAAAGCAAACCAGGATTCCTCAGTCAATGTATGATGGGGAAGATGGCTGGATTCATAATCAAAATTTGCTTTTGTTTGGGCCATATTGTGGGCTAATGGATGCATGGTAGCTATAAAGCCATCTTTGTTGGATTTTTGAAAATGATGCAACATTTGGTTCAGCAAAAGGTGCTGATTTGGGTCCAGTTGGTGATTCGTTCGAAAAATTGAGAATTTGGTTTGTGGTCTTTTTGGCAAAGACTCTAGCCATAACGGATTTGATATGCCTTTACCACGAGCCGTTTGCTGTGGGCTAGCCAAAACATTAATCGGGTTTTGGTCCATTTGGTCACCATCAGAGATTGGTGAAATTTGTTGGTTTGTTGTTTTGTCCATTCCTGCCAGAAAAAGGAAAACAACTTTCTGATCACAGATGTTAGTTTGTAATTCCGGAATCATCAACAAAAAATGGTTTGATTGAATTTCAAAGTGGTTGCCCAAGAATGATCTCGGTATTGAGATTTTGAACCAGAAAAAACGTCTGGGTAATTTGAAAATTATTGATGTAAATTTTGACATTTGTTAATTTTGAATGCACATGCAACCTTGATCCATTTGCTCCGGAGAGTCTATGGGAAGTTGGTTCAAAATACTGGTTTGAAACCAGATTTTCTAGAATGCGATTTGATTGGGCACCAGTATCGACAAGTGAAGTTGATTGTAAGATAAATGCATTTGAGATAATCAAATTTGTATGGATATACCATGGGATATTTTGGATGGTGTCTACAAAATGACTAAGATTTTGATGTAAAATATTTGGAGTATCATTTTGATTTTGAATTTGATTTTTGATGTTGATAATCTCTTGGTAGAGAGTTTTGACATCGCTTTGGAGATGTTGGGTTACTGTCTCAAGATGTTGAATTTGAGAATTTGGTAAAGGGTTTCGTTTTGTAAACCTTTGATAGATTTAACTTAAATCATAATTTGGGGTTGGAATAAATTTCCTTTGAACATTTTGATTTTCATTTAGAATATTTTTAATTGACTCTAAATAATTTTGTTTTGCTTCAACAGTGCCTAACTGATCAAGGATCTCAGAGAGACAAGTTGAAAATTTTTGTCGGATCATACCAATAGTTGCTTCTGAAGTGGAATCTTCAGAATCAGTGTCTTGGCAGTCGTGACAAAACAATCGTTCTGCACATGTGCAGGAATTGATTTTGGGTTTTGCAGTGGAATCAGAGTTATCTGACTCAGTTTCAGCTAATGTTGCCAGTAGCTGGGTTTTGGTATCATTGGGCATAATTAAAGAATTAACCCGTTTGTTTATTTTGTAATATTTGGACAAGTGGCCTTTTTCACCACAAGAAAAACATTTGTTATTTTTGAATCTAGATTGAGACGGTTTAATGGTCTTAGATGACTCATCATTTTTATCCTTTTGTGGATATTTGGATTTGTGTTTCCCATGTTTTGAAGTTTTATGGGTTTTGTGAGATTTTGGAGAACGGAGAGGTTCGAACCCAAATTGGGAACAAAACCCACCTAGTTCTTTTTTGTATGATTTGTTTTCATGCCTAATTTGCTTACGAAGCCTAATATCCGTGCAGAAGGCTAAGCTTTCTTTGTGGATAATGTTGATTAGGTCTCCATAAGTGAGAATCTCATAGGGAATATTTCCATTATGTTCATCTCTTAATTTTTGTTTGATTTTCTCAAAGAACAATGTTGGTATTCTAGTGAGAAATTTTTCCTTCCAACATGGGAGATTGGCATCTTCCCTTGTTAGGACTTTTGTTATGAAGGTATCTCTGTACCATTTGAAATCATGCATCTTTTTGCATTTGAGATTTGATAATTGTTCAGAAGATCGGTCTTTCAACCTTGTTGGATCTCCTAAAAAGAATTTTGTTATGTTGAAAATTAATGTGTTGACAGCGTCGCTGACAGGTTTTTCTAATTTCATCAAGAATTGGTTCACCATTTGAGTCAAGACGGACAGCTGAAAGGATTTCAATCTTTTGAATGGATGTGAGAGTATAGTCCCACCATCCTTTGAGTTGGCTGGAGAACCCTGAGACAATGATCCCAACAATGGCTTTATCCGTGTATTCCTTGAGATGATAGGCATTGCTGACCATAGTCATCTCTTGGAGTTTGTTGGTTAAATTGTAGTCGGACGTTCCATCAATGTTCCATTCATAAATGGTACCACTAGTATATGTCGCTTGGGAGGTACGTCCTCTTTCTTCTATTTGAAGATCCGGAAATGTCGGACGAGGGTAGTAATTTTGAATATTTTGATAATTTGCTTGTAGTTGAGAAACTACTTTGGGTGCATTCGGCTTCTCTGACTCATCAGATGTTTGAGAGAAATTTGACAGAGATTCTGTGTCAATAATATTTAAGACTTTCCTCATCTGAAATTTAGATTTGTTTTGGTGGTGTGTCAGGCACAACCAAATTTTTGAGTTTTTGATCAATTTGTTTGAGAAGTGCTGCCTTATCAATTTGACTAAGCAACTCTATTTGGCTAAATTCCCGAAGGGATTTGTTGGATAAAGAATAAGGAGTGAATAAAGGTTTTGATTTGATTTCAACTTCGGTTGATTTGGAAGATGTGCTAGGGACATCAATGGTTTTGGTTTGAAGAGTATTCTCCAGACGGTTTAATTGAGAACCAATTGTGTAGAGATACTGGTTTGTGTAATTTGATTGTTCTATTAATTTTTTTGATCCTTCAGACACGTCTTCAGTGTTTTTGATGGGGGCGGCTTTGATCTCCATATTCTTCATTTGCAACAAAATAGTTGCTAATGGAGGATGGATTGATTCAACCCTTTTGTTATCACTGAGTTTCCAAGTGATAGTGTTTTGAGATGTCATATTGACAGTTTTGAACGGGTAACAAATGTTGTGTTTTAAAGTATAACATTCTAAATAAATATAAAATGAAATATTCATTTCATAAGTATTCATATGTTCATACCATTTGTTTTTGATTTCTTGTTGTTGGTTTTGGGAAAAATGAGAGAAGAACCATTTTCGTTTGATTTGATTTTGAGGGAGATCGAAATCAACCCTAAGTTTGGGCTTGTCAATTTGAAAAACCTTTTGGATTTGAATCATGTTGATGTGATAATACATATCATCATCATTTGGTTTTGGTAACATTTCTGATACCGTTGGGAATCTGGGTGGAGAGTCCGGGTTTTGACCATAAACTCCTTTGGTAATGTTGTTTTGAGTATGGGTTCCAGATAACTGAATTTGTTCTAACATTTTGGAAAGCCTTTTGTTTTCCTGATAAAAATCAGAAATTTTGTTTTGAGTTTCAAAATGAAAACTTGGAAGGTCTGAGCAGGAAGACTTGCTTGGTTGAAATGATTTTGTAGATCGTTGCCTATCAATGTATTGATCTAAAGTTTGGGGGATCGATTTGGGTTTTGAGGTAGTTCTATCGAATTTGATAGAAACTAGTCCATCATCCTGTTGGGAAATGGATTTGATGATTTTGTTTGGCTCAATTTAAGGTGGTGGAAGTTGACATTGTAATTTCCATTCCTCAGGAAAAACAACATCTTTCCATTGAATGGTTTTGAGTAGGATAGTCCTGGATTGAGACCCATCTGTCTCAAAGAAGGTTGTATATCTTTTTGGTGTCTTTTTCAGACTTTGAGGAGGTTCCATTGATTTTGAGATGACTTTGTATTGGATTCGATGGATGATAGCTATGGGAATGGATCCCAGTTTCATTTTATATCCATACGTTTTTATGTTGATTTTGAACGCATCTTTGAGATTTGGATCATACAGTGGTAATGTTATATCCGGATAACAATTAAAGTACACCGGCCCACTGCAGAGACTTGTTTCTATGATTCCCAATAATGAATCATCAAAATTGAGGAATCTTTGATCTCGCAAAGCAAGGATCATTGATGTATTTAATCCTTCCCTATGGAGGGGTTTGATGGCTACTTGAATAAGACCTACTTGGAGGTAGGCAAATTCGGACCTTAATTTGACTAAAGATTTGGGACCTAACAACTGAATCTCCTGAGAATCAGAAGAAAAATTGATAATTTGTTCTATGATTTTCGTGGTTTCCCGTACTAACCATTTTTGTTTATAAATTTCTTTTGTGGGGACTCTTGGAAGAGACCAATTTGAGAGGTTATATTCCCCAATTTGTTCATCCTCATACACAATATTACTACCAGATGTAGTAGGTTCATCATCATCAAATGATCTCAAAGACATTGTCCGTTACAATTGGTGCATACTGAGAATAGTGTATAATATTTTGGTTGAGTACTACTCTTACCCACTAAATGGAAAAAGTGTAAAATATTTTGAAATAATTAAACTATCCTCTGCAATATACTGGGAACAGTGTGTTATATTTTGAAAGAGTTATGCTCTTACCCTCCGTACCGGACAACGGCAAAGGTTTGGTTAGACCTTGTTCAGGCTCAGACTCTATCGTGCCTACGGGACTTACAGTCTCATCTGCCCTCCACGAATTCGTCCTATTGCCATATACCTCGGTCTAAACCCTCTCTCCGAGGTGGGATTTAAGCAAACAACCGGCAAAATACTAACATATACCCAATATTGATGCAAGATTTAAGTTTAACGAAGACAAAATATAAACATACATCTACATGTAGGGATTAAGCAAACAACAAACATAATATAAGCATACACTTTTACATCAAAATCTTAGTCATTTTGTGGACACCGTCCAAAATATCCCATGGTATATCCATACAAATTTGATTATCTCAAATGCATTTATCTTACAATCAACTACACTTGTCGATACTGGTGCCCAATCAAATTGCATTTTAGAAAATCTGGTTCCAAACCAGTATTTTGAACCAACTTCCCATTGACTTTCCGGAGCAAATGGATCAAGGTTGCATATGCATTCAAAATTAATAAATGTCAAAATTTGCATCAATAATTTTCAAATTACCCAGACGTTTTTTCTGGTTCAAAATCTCAACTCCGAGATCATTCTTGGGCAACCATTTTTAAATTCAATCAAACCATTTTCTGTTGATGATTCCGGAATTGCAACTAACATCTGTGGTCAGAAAGTTGTTTTCCTTTTTCTTGCAGGAATGGACAAAACAACAAACCAATAAATTTCACCAATCTCTGATGGTGACCAAATGGACCAAAACCCGGTTAATGTTTTGGCTAGCCCATAGCAAACGGCTCGTGGTAAAGGCATATCAAATCCATTATGGCTGGAGTCTTTGCCAAAAAGACCACAAACCAAATTTCTAGTTTTTCGAACGAATCACCAACTGGACCCAAATCAGCACCTTTTACTGAACCAAATGTTGCATCATTTCCAAAAATCCAACAAAGCTGGCTTTATAGCTACCATGCATCCATTAGCCCACAATATGGCCCAACCAAAAACAAATTTTGATTATGAATCCAGCCATCTTCTCCATTATACATTGACTGAGGAATCCTGGTTTGCTTTCCATCAAAAACTTGCAAACCCAAATGTCCGTTGGACTTCAACCATTACCCCTGCACCTTCCAGTGTATCAGGGTTTTACCAATGCAACGTCCAAGCAAATCACCCCAACATTTCAAATTATGGCTATGCGAAATGGGGTTCATCAAAAATTTATGGACACATGGTCCTCAGGATTTATGTGGCTTACTAGAAATCCTATCAAATGCCATCAAAGGGTTTGATTCTCTTGATCACCCAATCCATCTCAAATTTATCACCATTCCTCCTGAATGGATCAACGACGGACAGTACCAAGAATTCATCCCAACCACAAATTTCATCCACATCATTCCACGGTCAGATGAAGTGCTACCTGCCATAACATCTCTCGAGGCCAAAACGAATCTTAAAGAGATTCACACAACAAGCATCTACAATTTACAAAACAAATTGTTCTATTGCAAAGGATAAATCATTGCAGAAGGACAAAGGACTATCATTACATGTCCAGCCAAAATGCTAAAAGAATCTCAGCTGGCCTACACCATCACCAATAATCAAATCAACGCCAGCCTGGCGGTCACCAAGTTGCTGAAACAAAACAATGAAGAATTCAAATGGAATTATTGGGATAATGACAATGATCTAGATTCCCAAAATTCTCCAATCCATGAATCACTAGCAGGATTTTCCTATTCATTTGACACTATTGGCGATGCCAACATCGACAATATGATGGAAGGATAGACGGTCAGATTCCAGATCGTGATGTTGGGATCACGTCAGCCATGACATCAACAAAAGAATGGCACATGTATAATACAACCTGTATCCAATTGTATTCAGGCATAGTTGTCAAGGCGTCGCCTAGGCGCTGCCTAGGCGCCCAGGCTGCCTTGGGTCGCCCTGGAAAATTGGGCTCCTTGGTCGCCTAGGCGGGTGCCTTGGTCGCCTAGGCTCCCAGTCAAGCCTCCATCGCCTTAGTTCGCCTTGACGCCTTGACAACTATGTATTCAGGTATAATACCACCTGTATCCAAACGTATTTAGGTCTAATACAGCCTATATCAAACTGTATTCGGTATAATACGAAGTCATATCCATTCGTATTCTGCTACTATCTCAGTATAGATAGTCGGGTATAATACGTAACCGTATCCAAATGTATTCTGTAACTATCTCAGTCTAGATAGTCAAGTCACTATCGGGCCCACACTAATACGGTACAAACTCTAATCCAAACCAAAGGGGAAAACAGTGTCTTCGGACATGTAGAATGCCTCGGTGCGGATCTTGAAGTTTCAAATCCCGTGATTCACGGTCAGCAAAAGCAGTCAAAAGCAAAAGTAAAGTGATTGAGAATAATTCCCAAAGCAAGTCAAAAGAAGAATTATTTCTCCTTTACTTTTTCAAAGGAGAATCATTTCTTTTCAAAAAAGAAATTCAAATTTCAAAAGCAAAAGAAAAGAGGGGACAAATTACCAATCACCTTTCTTTTCCAAAAGCATGGTCCCGCACCAGGCATCCAAGACTCCTTGCATCAAGACTCCTTCTTTCTATAATAGAGAAGGAACCCTCTTCATTCGGAGAGGAAAATAGAGACAGAAGTTAGAAGTTAGAGAGAGCATTCACCTCTGAAGGCGGGAGACTTCATCAACGAGTGTTCATTTATTTCTTTCATCCCTTCTGTAAACTAAACCTCCATAGCTTTAGGTTCAACCTTTGATGAAGATTGTAACTTACTTGCTATCAAATTGTAGCAGTGTCCTGTAAGTTCTTTTTAAGTTCTTTCAGTACTCTGTATTTCATTTTCAAACTTGCATTTTTATATTTCATTTCTGATTGTAACTTGTATTTCATTTTACTTTCAGTTTATGTTATATAAATTTAATTTTGCATCTTGCATATACCGCCTTAATAGTCGGTTTTATTGAAAAATTCATTTCCGTATAATTATTACTCTGATCTTGTTTAGATCCTGAGTCAACAGGATGATGGCCTAGTTTCTATCAAATTCGAGAACTACCTCAAAACCCAAATCCATTCCCCAAACTTTAGATCAATACCTTGATAGGCAACGATCTACAAAATCATTTCAACCAAGCAGGTTTTCCTGCTCAAACCTTCCAAGTCTTCATTTGGAAACTCAAAACAAAATTTCTGATCTTTATCAGGAAAACAAAAGGCTTTCCAAAATGTTATAACAAATCCAGTTATCTGGAACCCATACTTAAAACAACATTACCAAAGGAGTTTACGGTCAAAACCCGAATTCTCCACCTAGATCCCCAACGGTATCAGAAATGTTACCAAAACCAAATGATGATGATATGTATTATCACATCAACATGATTCAAATCCAAAAGGCTTTTCAAATTGACAAGCCCAAACTTAGGGTTGATTTCGATCTCCCTCAAAATCAAATCAAACGAAAATGGTTCTTCTCTCATTTCTCCCAAAACCAACAACAAGAAATCAAAAACAAATGGTATGAACATATGAATACTTATGAAATGAATATTTCATTTTATATTTATTTAGAATGTTATATTTCAAAACACAATATTTGTTACCCGTTCAAAACTGTCAATATAACATCTCAAAACACTATCACTTAGAAACTTAGTAATAACAAAAGGGTTGAATCAATCCATCCTCCATTAGCAATTATTTTGTTGCAAATGAAGAATATGGAGATCAAAGCCGCCCCTTTCAAAAACACTGAAGATGTGTCTGAAGGATCCAAAAAATTAATAGAACAATCAAATTACACAAACTAGTATCTCTAAACAATTGGTTCTCAATTAAACCGTCTGGAGAATACTCTTCAAACCAAAACCATTGATATCCCTAGCACATCTTCCAAATCAACCAGAGTTGAAATCAAATCAAAACCTTTATTCACTCCTTATTCTTTATCCAACAAATCTCTTCGAGAATTTAGCCAAATAGAGTTGCTTAGTCAAATTGATAAGGCAGCACTTCTCAAACAAATTGATCAAAAACTCAAAATTTTGGTTGTGCCTGACACACCACCAAAACAAATCCAAATTCCAGATGAGGAAAGTCATAATTTAAATATTATTGACATAGAATCCGTCAAATTTCTCTCAAACCTCTGATGAGTCAGAGAAGCCGAATGCACCCAAAGTAGTTTCTCAACTACAAGCAAATTATCAAAATATTCAAAATTACTACCTTCGTCCGACATTTCCGGATCTTCAAATAAAATAAAGATGACGTAACTCCCAAGTGAAATATACCAGTGGTACCATTTATGAATGGAACATTGATGGAATGTCCAACTACAATTTAACTAACAAACTCCAAGAGATGACTATGGTCAGCAATGCCTATCGTCTTAAGGAATGCACGAATAGAGCCATTGCTGAGATCATTGTCTCAGGGTTCTCCGGCCAACTCAAAGGATGGTGGGACTATACTCTCACATCTGTTCAAAAGATTGAAATCCTTTCAGCTATCCGTTTTGACTCAAATGGTGAACCAATTCTTGATGAAATTGGATAACCTGTCAGCGACACTGTCAACACATTAATTTTCAACATAACAAAATTCTTTTTAGGAGATCCAACAAGGTTGAAAGACTGATCTTCTGAACAATTATCAAATTTCAAATGCAAAAAGATGCATGATTTCAAATGGTACAGAGATACCTTCATAACAAAAGTCCTAACAAGGGAAGATGCCAATCTCCCATGTTGGAAGGAAAAATTTCTCACTGGACTACCAACATTGTTCTCTGAGAAAATCAAACAAAAATTAAGAGATGAACATAATGAGAATATTCCCTATGAGATTCTCACTTATGGAGACCTATCAACATTATCCACAAAGAAGGCTTAGCCCTCTGCATGGATATTAGGCTTCGTAAGCAAATTAGGCATGAAAACAAATCATACAAAAAAGAACTACGTGGGTTTTGTTCCCAATTTGGGTTCGAACCTCTCCGTTCTCCAAAATCTCACAAAACCCATAAAACTTCAAAACATGGGAAACACAAATCCAAATATATATATATATATATATATATATATATATATATATATATATATATTTTTTTTTTTTTTTTTTTTTTTTTTTTTGTGATCGTATATTAATAAAAATTAAACTCGAACAAGGGAAAATACCATGGGAGATTAGCTCAAACAGGATCACAGGGTATAGGAATAAGAACCGGAAAATTGAGAAATTCAATAACTTCAGCAAATCAAATCAGAACAACAAGAAATTTCAGTTGATGGGATATTTTAATGGATAGAACAGGCCTGCAAAGTATAAACAAAACCCCATAACAGAATAGAGTTATTGAACAAATCCTACTGTGACAGGGAATTGTCACAAACAAGGACAGAACTTTTAATTGACCAGAATAACTAGGGGATTCAACACAATATTCTGAGGGGAGTAAGTAATTGAAGTAAACTGTTTTCAGGAACAGTAGCATAAATCATTACTGATAAGCAAACTGATAAGCAAACAAATATGAGGAAATTAGTAGAATCAGTATAGCCTCAAGGTATGGAAGTATTTAGATACTGACCTGTGACTTCATTGAAAAATGAAAGGATAAATAGAAAGATAGAAAGATGAAACAGGTTAGGATTCCACCTAAAACTCAGGCTAGGAATCCACCAAAGCCTATGAAGAGATTCCACCCTTCCACTAAAGAGTAAGGAAATGACCTTAGCCTGCACTTGGAATCCACCAAAGCCTATGAAGAGAATCCACTCTTCCACTAAGGAATCCACCTTAGTCTTCACTTGGAATTCACCAAGTACACACAGAATCTAGCATGTAAATACCACTGAATCCATAGAGGTAGGACTGGATGCACAGAACCAATTTGGACAACTAAATGCTTTATTTCTTCACATCGATGTGAGGGCCTGTAGACCAGAACATGCATTTTAGCTACTCCAAAAGCATGTGATTGGCTTAGGAGAGAGCTTATATCATCCAACCAATAGGAAGTAAAACGTTACATCATCCAATCAAGAAGAAATAAGAGCTTTCATCATCTGATCAATGGGAAAGCTCCAAACTAACCTATTACATCATCTAGCAATAGAAAAGAGGAGCCATTCTCAGCCTGGAATAAATTAATCCCGAAGAAAGATAATCTTTACAAGAAAAAAGAAAGAAAGAAATAGACTTACAGAAAAAACCACACAACTTGACTAAGAAATCTACATTCCTACCTCCTACCCATAATCTAGGCCCGTTAAAGTGGCCTATTACAATGTAACTCAACCCAAGGCCTATTTCCACTAAAATAAGTCCATTTTCTTGGATTTATCAGCATCATATATGTTATTGAGTAGTTTGTATGGATACTCTTTAGTAGTTTTGGTGATGGAAACTTTCTGTTTAATGTGTAGGCACTTTTTTTTTTTTTCCTGTAATTGCATGATTTTTGCAAGCACTAGAATTATATAGTGATTTCCTTGTGAAGAGGAGGCTGGAGTTAGAAAATGAGTACTTTGTGATGCTTGCAGGAATGTGATTATCTCAGAGAAATTTCCCGTCCTCGCCTTCAGATTTCCACTGTGGTGGACACAAAAACTGGGAAGGCATGTATGCCAGTTCATATTGCTTGTTCCTAATAAAGTAGTTTTTTTAATGAATCTCCTCTTATATCCTTTATTTACAAGTAAGTTCTTATTTCCTTGTTAACAATCGATATCCTTGTCAACAGTTAATTTAAGCTCATCTGTCTTATTCCCTCCCCCCCTCCTTTGCTAACAGCTCTTTAAGTGGTCAACTTCTCACTTCCAAGAACACAATTACTATGGGAACTAGCCTTTCATCATCAAGTATGGTCTTCATATAAAAGTTCTGTTTCACTATGTGACAATTTAATTTATAAATAAAACCAGAGAAAGAGAACCGCAAGTGTGTGTGTGTGTGTGAGAGAGAGAGAGAGAGAGAGAGAGAGGGTGATCGATTCCATAGTTGTCAAGGCGACAAGGCGATCCAAGGCGTTTGGGGCCATCCTAGGCGCCTAGGCGCCGCCTAGGCAACCAAGGCGTTCCCAGTGTATTTTTTTTATTTTTAAAATATTAATGCTATATATATATATATATATATATATATATATATATATATATATATATATATATATATATATATATATATATATATATATGCAGCATTCTACATAAATAATCAACATTTAAGACATAGCTTAATTAATATGAGAAAACCAACAAGGAGTCGATCAGAATTTAAGACCCAAGGCGATCGCCCAGGCATTCTGGGCACCCAAGGCGTCCAAGGCGGCGCCTAGGCGACGCCTTGACAATTTTGATTCTAGCAAGGAGGGGGCAGAATCGATTTCTCCTTCCTCTCTCTCTCTCTCTCTCTCTCTCTCTCACATACGCACACACTTGCAGTTCTCTTTCTCTGGTTTTATTTATAGATTAAATTGTCACATGGTATCAGAGCTTAGCATTCGATCAGAACCAGATCTGATATAGGCATACAGCATGCGTTGGATACCTGAATAATAGGATATATGTAAACCCGATCTTATCCTCTATAAGATAGAGTTAGATAACAGTCAGGACATAAGACGAAGCCACAGCAGTTGGACCAGTGAGAAAAACTGATTCGGCAACCAATAACAGGTCCAATGGGAATCCAAAACAGATTACCAGATTAGAACAGATTCAAAACAGTTTTGAACCAACAATCAGATTAAAGCCATGAATGGAAACGATAGTAAGTACAGTAATCAAATTCAGATGCATGAACAAAAAGTCAGAAACCCAATCCGAAAGTAAATAGTATGAAGAAAGCACCAGAACCAGATCTGTAAACGATAGGTAATAAATCACAGTAGATAAAAAGAAAGGAAGATAAAAGATGCAGCTGTTGCAAAATTGCAGCAATTGGCTACACACCATGATGATGAACTTTAGACGACTCTCAAAACGGCATCTGCTCTGATACCATGTAACAAAATAGAAAATATAAGAGAAGAAATAAAGGCAGAGAGAGAGAGAGAATCAGTTGGTTGGTGCTGTTCTCCTCCTTGTAGTTTATATTTATAGAAAATAGAAAACAACTATTAGATAGGATCTAGGACTACAAGTTAGAGTTCTAGTCATAAACTAAAGACAAAGTAAACTTAAAATAGGAAAAAGAAACTAACAAGCCTAATTGGTAAAGGAAACTAATAAGGAAAACTAATAAACCAACTAGGAGTTCATCAGTCCACATGATAAACTGCTTTGACTTAGTCAACCCAGTCGGTCAGCAATAACATATTTTAAATCATTACGCTAACACCCCTACCTAGCCTTCACGCATCACCTCCAATTTACTTTTGTGTACTTTAATTTCAATTTACATTTTAAATAATAAGCCTAAAATTCAATGGCATCTAACAGAAATCCATCACCACCACCACCACCACTACTGTAGTGTTCATTACAACTCCACCACTACTGCAGTCATCATTGCCAACATCATAGCTAGAGATGAATTTATCCGAGCGCATTTTTCTATAGAAGATTCCACATTTACCAGTTTACATGGGTTTAGTGGAAGGAGCACAAAACAGAATATTCTGTAGACTCATAACTAGAATTTGTATGTACTAATGGCTTTGACTTTTCTTCACCGCAATCTGTCATCAATTCAGCTTATCCCCCTGGCCTTCATGCATCACCTCCATCCACCACTATTCCCGCCACACCACCGTCCCAGATTCTTGCGGAAGATCTCGATAATGGAGGCAGCAATCTGTTACTGTCGATTGAAGGTGAGTCGGCTGGTCACCAACTGGGATCCAAAGGGAAATCTAAAGGGCGGTGTAAAAGCAAGTGAATTCCTCGCACTTTAAAAAACAATTCGTGAGAGCCCAAGGGCTCAAGGTCCTGTTCCTGATCTTCAAAGGATCATGTGTGGGCTCGGTATCTTCCAAATTCTGCTAGTAATGATGAAGGGGTTCTACTGGAATTTTAGGGGCCTAAACTCCCCCTCAAAGCAAGCCGGAGTTAGAAATTACATCAAGAAGAGCCATTTGTCGTTTTGTTTGCTTGGAGAAACAAGAATTAAGAATGGAAGTGCTTGTGACATTGCTAAATCGATAGTGATAACCACCATTGTAATGGCCGATTATGGTGTTTATGGGACAGCACAAAGATTAACTTCTCTTTGGTGTGTTCTTCTGACCAGTTTTTGCATTTTAAAGTGAGTGATTCTATAATTTCAAATGCCGCTAATGATGTTCATATTACTACTATATATGCTGCTAATTCGTCAAGTGAGCGCAGAAAATTGTGGGAGGATCTTTGTATGATCCACTTTTCTCTGGGAGGCAGGCCTTGGGGTATGTTGGGGGACTTTAATGTTGTCAGATATGCTAATGAGAAAGTGGGAGGTCAAATTGATGAGAACTCAGTGGGAGAATTTGTGATGTGTCTTGATTCCATTGGTATGACTGATCTCAAATGGGTGGGTATGAAGTTTACCTAGAACAATAGAAGAATGGGTGTTCAAAGGGGTTCATGCAAACTTGATAGAGTCCTGGTTAATGATAGTTGGCTGTCTCTTTTTAGCTCATCAGAAGCATGCTTTGAGCCGTCTTGGATATCCGACCACTCCAATCATCCTCACCATATCTCAATATATTTCGTTCAGCCCCAAGCCTTTCAGATATTTTGACATGTGGGCTAGTCATGAGGAGTTCTTAGCAGTTCTGACAAAAGCCTGGGCGCAGTTTCTGCCGGACAATCATCAACCTTTGGTTAGATTCGCTCAGAAACTTAGAAAGGTCAAGCAAGCCCTTGTGTCATGGAATAAAAGAAGCTTTAGAAACATTTCTAGTGCGGTGTAGGAGTGCAGAAATGAATTAAGTGTTGTGCATCTTAGATTACAAGACCCGGGGATCGATAGTTCTATGGCTGAGGCAGAAAAAGGAGCTATCCATTAAGCTGGCCTCATTGGTCACACAAGACTCAAGAGGAGAGTTATTTTTTTTTTTTTTTTTAAGAAAAAAAATCTAGAATCACTTGGCTTAAGTTGGGAGATAGGATTACCAGCTACTTCCACAAATCAGTCAATGCCAACCACAATCGAAATCATATCTCTTCTCTCCTAGCGAAGGATGGTCACACTATCTCTGATGTTGCTGGAATTAAGAAGGTGGCGGAAGACTATTTCACTAATTTGTATTGCCCGATCGTTCTTCCCTCTTTGGATAGTAATCCCATGGATCAATTTGATAAGACTCTTTCTGTTGATCAAAGTGCTTAGTTGGATATCATTCCAAATGAATAGGAAATTTTTATAGCTATTAAATCTATCAAATCTCATAAGGCTCCTTGCCCGGATGGATTTAGCATGGGATTTTTCATTGTAGTTTGGGTTGTTGTTAAGGCAGATCTTCTTTCAGCGTTGAGGAGTTTATTTTACAACCCCAGACAGATAAGTGAAGTTAATCAAACTTTCTTATGTCTCATTCCGAAGGAGGTTGTGGATGTTATTGCTGATTTTCAGCCAATATCCCTTTTTTTTCTTTCTAGGAAGCGTTGCAAAAAAAAAAAAAAAAGACGTATTTCGGAATTGAAATGAGGCCTGGGACCTAATTCTCGTAAGTATCTTTCTTATTGGGAACTTCAATTGAAATAATCAAAAGTAAACAATTTCAAAACGAAATGAAATAATATATTAATATATATTTAGTTTAGCAATAAGAAAAAAAAATCAATCAAATCATAAAAGGGGCGAAGTGATATAGAAAGAATTCTCTTTGATTTTGTTAGTCCTATCTATAAGAGGAGATCACATGAAAAATGGAACTGATTCTTTCCTTTCCTTGGGTTACTGGCCATTCGTCGGGAGTTTCGGGTTTAATACTGATAAGATCATTGCCAAAATCCTTGCATTTAGAATGAAAGAGGTCGGGGGGGTTCTTGTTAGTCCAAATCAATCAGCCTTCATTCAATAACCAAAACATAGTGGATAACATTTTGATCTGTACGGACTTGGTCCGAGGTTTTGATAGGAAGAATCACTCTCCAGCTGCTATGTTAAAGATTGATCTCCAAAAAGCTTATGACAATGTGAAATGGGAATACATCATGGAAGTATTGAACAAAATGAAGTTTCCGGAGTGCTTTTCCCAATGGATCTTTAGTTGTGTTTCCTCAGCTAAATTCTCAGTTTAGATGAATGGAAGTCCGGTTGTATTCTTCAAGGCTAAACGGGGTATTAGACAAGGATGCCCTATGTCGCCTCTTTTATTTGCGATAGCCTTGGAAGGTCTAACTTGATCCCTTCAGCTCAATTCTTGTTACCATCATATTGATTTCTTCCCCGCTGCAAAGAGAGAAAGCTCACCCATTTGGCCTTTGCGGACAATATCATGATATTCTCAAAAGATAATGCCAAATCTCTTACAGTCATTATGAATGTGTTTTGGTCTTTCAGCTCTATGTCGAGTCTTAGCATCAACAAGCAGAAATCTCTTCTACTTCCCGCTGGGATTGATGAGCCAAATACTGAGAACCTCAGAAGAATTGTGGACTTCCCCCTTTGAAAACTACTTATCACGTATCTTGGTCTCCCCTTGATTGCGTCTAGACTTGCTGCCCATCATTGCTCCCCTATCCATGACAGGCAAAGGAAAAGACTTCAGCTTTGGAAAGTTCGGCTCCTATCTTATGCAAGAAGATTGAAGTTTGTTAAGTCAGTCATGCAAAGCTCTTGTCTATATTGAACCGGGGTGTTTGGCCTTCTAAACTCGACCATCTAGAAAATTGAAAGTCTCATGAGTGCATTCTTATGGAAAGGGGCAGAGAGTAACAATTTCTTTCATTTCATTGGTTGGGCAAAAGTTTGCATGCCAAAGGAGGAGGTTGACTTGGGCATTCGAAGAATCAGGGAGGTTAACCTGGCTTGTATCATGAAGATGATTTGGCGTGTAGCGGAGAAAAAAAATTATATTTGGGTAAAATGGATTTACACTTGATATCTGAAAAAAGATTATGTTTCGACAGTTTCCCTGATCATGGACTCCTCTTGGGTTTGGAGGAAAATTCTTCGTCATAGGCAGATGGCTTTCTAGTAGATTAAATCTCTTATTGATGATGGATCATCTACTCTGCTATGGCTTGACAATTGGTATCCTCATGGCGTTCTTGTGTTAGCTTACGGGGAAAGGATTAAAGCTGATTTCGGACGTGACAGGATGGATACTATTTCCTCTATCGTAATAGACGGAGTCTAGTGCACTGGCAGGGAATCCTCTACTTGTTTGTCATAGACTTGGGGAGTCCTTAGTGCCATCCATCGTCGGCCCTCAGGTTGCGGGGATATCACTAGCTGGATTGCCACTTCTAATGGTATTGTCTCTACTGCTTTCGCCTGGGAGACTGTTAGATCTAGAAACCCTAAGGTAGCTTGGTTTGATGCAGTCTAGTTTCAAGGGCACTCTCCTCGTCATAGTTTTACCCTTTGGTGAGAAGTGACTCAGTCTCTCCCGACGAGTTTCTTGCTCCATGACAGAGGTATCATCCCCGACTATAACTGTGGTCTATGTTGGGCCGCGGAAGAAGACATCAAGCATTTTTTTTTTTTTTTATTGCCCATTCTCCAATAGAGTTTGGGAGAAGATCCTTGGAAAGTGTTGGCCTACTAGAAGAAGAATCCACTCCTTTGACCTAGAGTAGAAATGGATGATCAAGAAATTCAAGGATAAAAACCCCTGTGACACTATAGCCAAGCTCGCCTTCGCTGCATCTGTGTACCACATCTAGTTCGAGGGAAATCTTAGACGCTGGACGGCCAAGTCTAGAACATTTGACCAAATTTGGGAAGCTATTGGATTTGATGTTCAAGGAGTTATTTTGCCTTTTAGATCCCAACCCTTGGATACTGCCAGAAATAGATATATCTTATCTGCTTGGAATATGCCTAATACCTGATCTGGGGCATTTTGTTTTGTGTCATCACTTGTCTTTTCTTTGGCTTATGTCAGTGTTTTGTAAGGAGCGAGGCTCTATTGATTTGATACCCAGGTTTGTCTTCCTCTTCTAGGGGTGTTGTTAATACATTCATTTATTCACCACCCCCCCCCCCCAAACAAAAAAAAAAAAAAAAAAAAAACTTCATATTATCAGTGAATATTTAGTATACAAAAACTGATAAGAGCAAAGAAAAATACAGTATGTAAAAATAACGTTGGGAGAAAGGTATCCTCCACTAATTGTGGAAGAAAGTTTCATTTGTAATAAGTTATTGCTGCCATGTGAAGGGTTGATCATGTCAGCACATGGGTTGATTTTGTCCAAACTTTTATTTTAACAAAATGCAAATTTTGATTGGGATGCTACTCGACACATGACTAAAGGGTGATGCGAGCAACATACCAACAGAGTTTGAGAGCCAATACCGGCTGCCAAGTGTAGATATAACGCCTATTGTTGCAATCATTTCTTCTGACCTTGATAAAATATTATACAATGATTTGGAAAAACTGCAGGGAGCCTGTTTTTTCAAAAAATTCATAACAGTCATAATATTTAGTTATACATTTTTCTACACATATATTTGTCTCATAAATTTCCATGGATTTTCATGGTCCTTTGTACTGTTCAGGAGACTTGGACTTCCATAACTTCTATGAAGTACTTTTACATTCCATGGGGACTGAAGCTTATAGTAAAACCAAAGTTTTAAATGCTATGGCCTTGAGTGTAACCGCATTCTGGACTATTTATCTGTTATTACCCTCTTGTCATCTAGCCTCTTCTTCTTCTACTCAGTAGTGTTTATCAATTGGTAAGTAATGCCTTACGAGGTTGGAGGTTTGTGTCTCTGGGCCCTAAGAGCAGAAAGTAATGCTCTCTAATTGCTAGCTCAATTTTGGAGTGTTTGGTTAGCTAGAAATTGTAGTATTTGGGTGATTATACCCTTCCAGCTTAGTGTGCCACTTTGAATATCTAGAAACTAGATAACTGTTGGACATCAAATGTACCGAACACGGAGTGATAGCGAGTAGATATACTTGCTAATTGGCATAGCTTTTTCATAAAAAGGGAGTTGCTATTGGGGGCCTTACCCAGCATAGTACATAGGCCTTTGTGTTTCCCATCTTTTGGGGTTACATTTTCCGGTCTTCTCATGAAGCTTCTTACTTATCTGAGACCCCCACCCCCACCAAAAAAAAAAAAAAAAACCAAAGGATAAATTCGTGGAACTAACAAAGTTTGAGATGATACTGTCATACTGGAAGATAGTATGTCAAATAGTAGGTTTGGAATGTGAACTTCTCTTTTCAGGTCAATTGATTCTTTGCCTTGCTAAGTTTCATGTGATTTTTTCTGACCATAATGTTCTTCATTCTCATCACCAGGGAATTAAAAGTGATGTTAGAACAAGTTCTGGTATGTTTTTGAGTCCGGAAGAGAGAAAGTATCCAATTATACAGGTCAGTGTCAGTTTCAGTTTATGCTTCTTTAAATGACTAGGATAGCAATTTTACTTCACTCGAAGAAAGGGTCTTCTAATCATACAGATCTATAATTGATATCAAGTTTATAGTTATGATTAGAAACCTTGATCCTGGTATATCTTAACTTGCCAGCACCTGCAACTGTGTTAGGTGGTACTGGACTGTTTTTTTTTTTTTTTTCCCCCTCTTTTTCCTTGGTAATGGGCAATAATGCAACTTAATTTTGGCAATTTGTATGGAAGTGGTTACTATATATATATATATATATATATATATATCTTGTTTGAGATGCCTGGGTACGGACATTGCAGTCAACAATCAATTAATTGCCAGTCTATAGTATCAACTAGAGTGCTCCATAATCCCATTCTCTTATTTGGTGTTCTGTTACTACCCTACATCCCATCATCTATTGTTGGCTTGTTAAGGTTCCATCCAAAAGTTTGAAATAGTTAGTGAAGGGATTCTCAAGTATACAAGGCACCCAAGGTTCTAGAGTTAACCTATGTGGAACTATTCCCAACACTCCCCCTCACGTGTGGCTAGAATGAGCATACATGTGGAAGATAAGACAGGAAGAAGGGAACTTGGAGCTTTGATACCATGTAAAGTTTTCATCCTAAAAATGTGAACTAGTAAGTGGAGGGACTCTCGAGTATATAAGGAACCCAAGGTTTCAGGGTTAACCAATGTGGGCTATGTCCAGCAATAAATGGTTTCTTCATTCAAGTGACACAAATAGTAGGCTTTATTGACTCAAGTGCTTTGATTTTGGTTGGAGGATGTGGAATAATATAACTATTATTCATGGATCACTCCCAACATCTTTGTTTCCTGGAACTTTTGAGATGGTTCTGCACCTGGCACCTACTTACTAGTTTTTCATTTATCTTCTACACATACTTTGGCTTCCAAGTTGAACAAAATAGCTCCAGAGCTTTTAAGAAGTTTGACTAGCATCCTAAAGAGTTACTCGTGTAATTGCATTTTTTTTTTTTTTTTAAATTAGGTGGTTCCTTTTTGTGTTTTCTGTGCATTCAGGCGATTGAGAGACGTATTGCTGTTTATTCACAAATACCAGAAGAGAATGGAGAGCTCATCCAAGTTTTAAGGTGGAGCTTCTAACATATTTTCTTTCAAATTACTTCCTATCAGCACAATGACTAATTTGCTCTATTATCAAGGCTTAAGAGTTAAGGCTAACATCTGAAGAAGCACAGGTATGAAAAGAATCAGTTCTACAGGCCACATCATGATTATTTTTCAGACACTGTAAGTTGTTTTCTCTAACTGTTTGACTATTTGTAACACTTACTTTCCATCTGTAACATCTGGCCATTTTAATCTTTTTTAGTCTCTCCCTGGACTATGCTTCTAATCACCTGCAAATCTCTTCAATCCAGTTTAACTTGAAGCGTGGAGGTCAACGAATTGCAACCATGCTCATGTATTTGGCTGACAATGTCGAGGGAGGAGAAACATATTTTCCTATGGTCAGTATATATATATATTTTTTTATTTCATGCTTAGTTACTCGTTCTTTTTCTTCTTTTTCTTTGGGTGATTTGATTGACAACATACTTCTTGGTGTTGAAAAAATATTTTAATGATGATTAATTGCTTCTTCAACCAAATGAAGTTCCATTTCTGTAGTCGGAAGATAAAAGTAACTAAGTAAGATCAAATGCGAAAACTCAAAGCATGAACTCTAAAAAGTTTCTGAGATTTTGACCATCTGCATCTTCAAATGACAACCTTTTAATGAACTTAAAATGTGAACAAGGGAAAAAAAAAATCAGTTTGTCAACTTTTTCAAGCTAATATTGTATGTTTGTTTTGATTAATAACTTTGTGTGTGTGTGTGTGTGTGTGTGTGTGTGTGTGTGTGTGTGTGCAGTACATAAGAATCATGTGTTATTAATACATATTGGCATTGTAAGTTGATTTTTTTTTCAACCACAAACAAAATATGTGGAAATGTAATTGGAACTCCAGTACTCCACCCTCTTTTACTCTTCTAATGTAATTGGAATTCCAGCCTCTTGTGAAGTTCTCTTTTCTCCTTAATTATAATAGGACTATTTCTCTTTATTAAAATATGACTGTTTTTCTTTATCTTTTTAATCATGAGGGCACTTGTCATGTTGACATATGGAACTCCTATTTACTTTGTAACTGGGACTCCTTATCTTGTGGAGTCTTTAACGTATCACTTTACTCCTTTTATTTTGTCTATAAATAGTGATTGCTAAGAGGAGAGGAATACACATCGATTTTCTCCATCTTCTTTTATTTTTTTCTATTTTGTTATAGTGGTTACTTGCAGCAGCTTTTGCTGACCTGTGTTATTGGTTAGTTTCCGTTCAATCAGGCATGTATTGAATCTCGGTCGACCATCTGAAGGAGTTCTGGTCTTCTTCTATTATTCTTCATGGTTTTATTTTCCTCTTACTGGTTCCCTATCAGGTTGCAAAGAAATTGTCAAACTCATTGACTACTCACTGGTTCAATCTGAAACCTTCAGCAAATGTCACCTAACACCAGTCGACTTGATCCCTGAATTCTCACCCTCAGCCACCTTCACTGTTGTGTGAATCGAAGTTACAAGTGCTGCTGTTTCTGGTCTACCTCCCCCCTCTGGTTTCAGAAATTTTTAGTCATTAATTTGTTGGCTATTTGCGACCCATATTTGTTGGATTCAAGAGAATATGAGTTCAGATTTATACCCACTAGTTTCAGCTCCATTGGAGTTGTATTGAGTGAGATACAAGGGCCGAATCAAGGTTGGGTTGGCGCCTCTGGTTTGGTCGAAGGTAGAAGATGACTCCAGCCACAATTGTGAATTTTTTTCCTTATCTTTCCAATTTTACCCCTCTTATACTCCCTTGTTCCTTAGTTATCTCTTACTCTCTTTTATTTACAGAACTACCACTACTATCGTGAGTTGTCATTTAATTCTTTCTTTCCCACTTTGCCCCCTCCTTTCAACATTTATTCCTGCTTACTCTATCTTTATTTTCCCTTCCAAGTCTGTTCTTCAACATTGATTCATATTCCTGTTGCGTCCCAAACACCCTTCCTTACCCAAAGAGTCCTTATATTATTCTAGAAATTACAGAACTTCCATTGTAGCTGTTGTTTGATTTGATTCTTGCTTGGGTGGGCCATAGTTGTCAATGCGTCGCCTAGGCGCTGCCTAGGCGCCCAAACACCTTGGAAAATCAAGGCGCCTCGTCAGGCCTCCAAAACTAAGGGGTGGGCCCATAAGTGTGACAGAATTTACAGAATTACCATTGGACTTGTATATTTATAATTTTATTGCTTTAAAAGGCCCTAGATGACATTAGATTGATAGTTGTAATTTGTTGTTGATTGATACTTGCATGGAATGATGGTTGTTATTGCTATTGCCTGCCTATCTGGGATTTTATTTGCTACCGGAAGGGGGTTGATTGCAGATTATTATTAATGACTATTATCGTTGGGTGCTTCCTTGTGTTATTTTTCCATGTGGAATGCTCCACATTAGAGGGAGAAAGAGCATATATTTTGCTTGTATTCGTGTATGCTCGTGGAAGAGACTATTATCATCTTTGTTCAACTCTACTCGTTGAAGAGACTATTATCAATTTGTTCAAGTCTGCTCGTGGAAAAAGAGACTATTATTAGTTTGTTCGAGTCTGCTCAATGAAGAGAGACTTGTGACTGCTCTAGGAAAGGCACTTTTATCTGTTGCTCGTGATGCAACTACTCATGTTGCGTTATTACCTTTTGATCGTGTTGGAGCTTATTACCGTTGCATGTGACGTAACCGCTCGTGTTGGAGCCTACCATGTGTTGCATGCATAGTTAGTTAATACGTGTGTTAAACGACTATTTTTCCCATACTGTATTATTGTCGTTTAATACGTGTTTCCTTATCATCTTAAACTGAACAGGAAAATACTTCATACGGCTAAGGTCTCCATTTAAACGCGTATTATACGCATTCCTTTCTAATTCAAATGAAAAAAACAGATGACTTTCAAAAAAGCTCCAAAGCTTTTGAAAGAAACTTTTTAAAACTTATTTTGTTAAATAAGTAAAAGCTAAGCCATTGTAACACAGAGCCCCAGTTTTTAATTTGGAGCTGCTGAGCCGCATGCAGATTGCAGCCTATTAATGCTACTTTGTTATTCTATAGCGTTTCGCTTTTATGGCCATCCAATTGCACTATGACTTACAAGTCTCATCGAGGTGGGACTAAAAAAAATCATTCTTTCAATCAGCCAAATCTCTCTTTTATGTATCCATTACTGTCCAACCTCAAAAGTCGTGATGGACACATCGATCCTCAAAAGTCGTGATGGACACATCGATCCTCAAAAGTCATGAGCTTCCTTTCACTCCAATACTTCAAATATATTTATGGTTTTTAGACTAAAAACAAATGTGTATTTAGTTATTTACTGTGCAGTCAACCTTTTGTGTGAGTATGATCGTAACGTTAAACCTAGAGGCAAAACTATGATCACTAGATGCTCTTTCAACGCTCTAGATCTATGAGTTGGTGGGCCAAATGTTTTACATAAAACATAAAAATATACTATATTAATTATCACTTTTGATGCCCTTGTGCCATTTTTTGGTCCCATATTGTTCCAATTTTACCGTTTAAAACCCGTATCGTCCATTTTTTTTTTCCAGTTTTAAAAAACGAGACCGCATTTTTCACTATCCCATTTAATTTCTAAGCCGTTTAAACATTCCATACTGTTCAAAGTTTTTTTTTTTTTTTTTTTCCTATTCCTGTATTAACTGACTTTGGTTGCATGTGATGTAATCTTGCACATGATGCAATTATGTGGTTCACACAAACCTTATGTTGTCTACACAAACCTTATGTTCATGTGGTTCACACAAACCTTATGTTGTCTAGTCTACAACAGCTTAATTTTGTATGGTTCCTAGCTACTTGATGCTAAGTTATTTGGTCTTCAACAAATTGGTGCTACTACTTGGTTCACAGTATTCAATATTATGCTGCTATCTACAACTACTATTACTACTAGTTGCCTTCCTTGGGAAGAACTTATGCTGATTGGTGTTCATGAGTTGGTGTTGCTACCAGAATGAAATTCTCTCTTTGTCCCTGGCACCACTGATAGTTATTTATTAAAGACCGGTATTTCGGTTATTCTTCTTCGTTTCAAGCTGAATGTGTTCCAGCTTGAGGAGTGTTGAGATTCTTATGTTATGGTGATGTTTAAGTATGTTGCTTGGTCTGTCACTGGTGTTGGTGGTGTTTAGTAATTAATCATTCTATGTAAGTCAGTTACACTATGTGAAGTCGACTACATAGTGTAGTAGACTAGGATGTTCATTTAGAGGTAGATTAGGTTTATGTTTCCTAATGTAACTAGAAAATCATTAAGTTGTAATATTTCTTTTTCTATTTAATGAGACTAGCAGTAGGAGGAGAGACACTTCTCTCTCTCTCTCTCTCTCACCCTCTTCTCAGTTTCGTCCCTTATTTTGTTACAAATTTGTTAGCTGAAATGATTTTAACTTTCTGTTTTTTAATTGTAATCACCATCCCGTCATTCTCAAACCTTGCACGCTATGTATGTACTCTTCAATATAATTGTAAGAAGTCGCCTAGAGTTTGTTTGGCTTTCCTGTGTACTGCTTCAAATTAGCAGTGAATGGTATCTAACTGTATGCCAGGGCTTTCACATGAAGTCTCTCAACAAGAAACAAACTCTAAGACTGATCCAAATTCAATAACCAGATTAGATCCACATTCCCTCATCTATGAAAAAAAATAAAATACTGTTCCCTCGAGTAACATATCATGCTGTCACTTCTCTTTTTAATCAATTAAGAACGATTCCTGTACCCCTTTGCAGTGGGAAATACGCTCGAAACATAATTGTGATTCAATGAAATATGTACGTACACATATAAACTAAATTGGAACACAGCTTTCAATTTGGAAGGAGCCAATCAGCCGACCTTACTATTAAGATGTGGTATTGGTTTCACAATTAATCTTTATATTTAATTTATATGTGACAAATAGAAACTGCTTTCTGGCCGTTAATGTCATGTTGAATTTTATTTCTTTCCTTTGATAATTTGCTGGAATAATTGGACCGTGCGACCAACTTGTGTCTGGTTGTCTGGGGATGCTTTAGCTATCTGTAATTGAAAGGAGGCACAATCTTGTTACTCATCCTACTCTGGATATGTTATTATTCAATGACTATTCTCACCACACAGAATGCGTTGGCATTGTTCAAAACTTTCTAGAAGGGGTTATAATTCAGATGAGTAAACAGTGTTATCCTGCACGGAATTTTGTGTTAGGAATATGCGTTTGCTTGTGTGAAACTGTGTATGAAGTGTAAATATGGTTCTTTCTGATTGACACTTCTGCTGCACATAATAGGATAGGGTCTCAATGTATAGACCTGGAATCCATGTAGTAATAGCACACTTATTTTGTTCAGATACCGTCTTAACTTCTTTGAAGATTCCCTTGGAATCCTTGTGATCAGTTTCCTAGCTTCCTTGTGCATGTCTGTGTGTGGGTTGGATCTTTGTCTTGTTTTATAGGGGGGTGCTTTTTGGTGTTGATTCTATGTATGCTTTATGTTGCTTATGATCACAGGCTGGAAATGGGAAATGTACCTGTGGGACAAAGACAGTGAAAGGGTTGTGTGTAAAACCAATCAAGGGAGACGCAATGCTGTTCTGGAGCATGGTTTGTTTTCTTTACTCTCCCTTTTTCTAGTTAAAATGAATATTTGTTTGCATGTTAAAATTCAAATTAATAATGAGGCTTTTGGCACACTTCCCAAAATCCACCGTAAAAATAGTATAAAAAACCATCGTTGGAATCTTGGTTACGGAGTTTATAAATTATACGTCCTCTGGTTGAGTCATACCGACTTACTTTGATTGACCCTATCTCCCGGTAGTATCCGTATTAGATGCTTTAGTGAACTGATCAAGTAGCTTGGGATCTTCAAATCATTATGAATTTTGGTAGTAGGCTATTCATGTCTGTAAATACGTGTCATATCCTTGATGGATGTGCTGCTACAAAATTTAGAATGACTGATGATCCCAATCATTAGATGAATGGTGGTTTCCCAGCGACCATTCTACTGATGCATCCAATTGTGACAACATTCAGAAGAATGAGAGTTCTCATTTCGTTTAGGTAGTTCCTTTTTATTTTCACTTTTGTGGTTGTTTATACTGATGCCCTGTCTGACTTAGCTGCTTAGTTGAATTAATCAAGTTGACTAGTGCTGCATTTTTACCAGTGGCCTCCTAAACTTGCACAACACGTTGAAGATCTGGATTCATGAACCATACATGTCAAATCTGTCATCCATGACTTTATTCAGAAGTTCCCTCATCATGAGGTGCCATGTGCACCACTGGTAGATTCTTTCCAAATTCAGCGAATTCATGTTCATGACCATAGAACACTAGGAACTAATAAATAATTTCTTACCCCCCCCAAAAAAAAGAGTTAGGAACTAGGATTGCAAGTTGTAACCATGTGTGCCCTGGCCCACCTTAAAATTTCAGATCCTGGACTCGACCTTTCAGTCAGCGGGACGGGCCAAGGTTAGGATTTTCAGGCCTGGGAGGTTGGGTTGGGCCAGGCTGAGGAGGCCTTGAGTGAGCCCTGACCCTGCTCAAGGAATAACTTTTAGGAATAAGATAAGAGGCAAGCAAAAGAAGGTTACATTAGTTCATATCTTTGGTGACAAGAAGTTGCACTCTATATGTAAGGGCCATGGATTAAGTATCATAATTTATATTTATTTAATATATTAAATAAATAAATATTAAGTTTAACATATATATTTCTCTTTTTGTGTAAAAAATAACATAAAATGACAAAAAGAAAGTAAAAATTAATTTCCAAGCAAAACAAAGCTCAGACCCAGAGTTTACATGATAACAAATTGTATTTTTAGTCAAAACTCAAGCATTAAAAATTAGGGGATGGTTTTCCTGCACGGTTGCATGAAACAATCCAACCATTCGTTTTAGAGGGGGGATCAAAATGATACTTAAAGAGGTGCATTTGTGACATCAGAAGATCAAACATGAAACCTTTCACTAAAAACTAATCTGAGAAAACTGTTATAATGTTTGTATTAGTCAGATATAGACAGTGTAGGAAAATGGGATGTAATTATGGTGGTATACTGTGAGTGCAATCTGCATAAGCTGATTTCAAACATGTCGCTTGCCAACTGGACAAATCCAAATTATTGAATGGAAAGAGGTCACCATGTATTTAATAGGTGTCAAACTTGGGGCCCTAATTCAATCACATGGCCCACCTAGTGTTGAACATTTTCCCTTGTATTTCAAACTGTCTATATATATATATATATATATAATCTTAAGTTGTTGGACAATAAAAGAGTTAAAAAAATTTTAGTCCATGTTTGATTCTGTTGTGTTGTGTTTTTCAGGGTCTAGATGGACAGTCAGACATTAATAGTCTACATGGAGGATGTGAAGTATTTGCAGGAGAGAAGTGGTCAGCTACAAAATGGATGAGGCAGAAAGCTACAAGTTGATTATTTCTAAATTGTCTTTCTTCCTGTAACCTCTCACACGAATCCTAAAATATATATAGGTTTACTTCATAGAGGGTCCTTTAATATGTACATGTAACAATAATGATTAATGAAATAGTGTTTTCATTTTATCATCATGGTCTCCTTGATCACCACCATAACAACTGCAGGTTTGGATCATCTCCCATTGTTGGAGTCCCCCCAGCCGCTGGATCACGGTTTGAGGGACTGGACAACATGTATTGGTATGTGTGCTGAGTGACTCCAACCATTAGATCATGACTAGGGGGACTGGACAATAGGAGAGAATCTTTTTCCAATAACTACGTCATGTCTGTTGGGTCAAAAGTGAAATAAAATCAGTTTTTTTTTCCTAATCAAACATAATTGAAAGGTTATTATTATTATTATTATTATTTCATTTTACTTCACTTTACGTATGAAAATTTAAATTTCACTTCTAACCACGGGCCTAATATCACAGCATAGTGGGAATATTTATAAGATTAAATGCCTGGGTTCATGTCTTGAGAGAGGCTACTTTGTGCAAAAATTTCTTAGGTTAGGACCGTTTCTAACTCACCTCTAAAGATCCGGGGTAAACAGGAGTAGTTTTTATTGGGTAATGGCCCTTTCATTTCTGTTGCAATACAAAGGATGTACCAGTGCACCAAGCTCTTGCCATTGGGGTTTGGGCAGGGGCAGCAGATGTATGCAGTTTTACCATTGCTTCGTAGATAGGGTGTTTTCAGATTGGGACACACGACCACTAGGTAGCAATGGAACAATCTTACCGCTGCGTTGAGACCTGCTCTTTAATGGAGCAATCTTCTGTTGCAACATAGCCGCATATAATTGAGCTCGATGCGGCTATTGCGGGTCACTGGATGCTGGTTCTTTGTCTTACCTTTTCACATCTCTCTTTGAGGGTTGTTCGTTGTTTCCTTGAGTTGTCTCCATACCTGCTTGAATAGAGCTCTTCCATTGTGTAATCTTTATTGTCAGATTCATTCAAAATTAATCTTTCCTTACAAGCCTTCAATGGACCATCGATTAATATTATTTTCTCATTGAAAAAACATGGTCATGGATCTGACCTTCACATTCAAACCCAACAAAAAGCCTAATGATTGGCTTGGCCTCACCATAGTTCTACACCAATGGGCTGACCAAGAGTGCTTGTATGTGATTATATCAATCAATGACTTTGACATCTCTTATAGTTGCAATGTGAGAACATAGTAAGTTTGGATATGGTTAAAAAATGGGTACCTGAATGGATTAGAGACTTTCATTAAGTTTTTTTTTTCTTTTTTTTAAATAAAAAATAGATGCATATTAATAAAGAGTGATATATCATATACCATATATATTGCTAGAGATTATAAAAAAAAAAAAAAAAAAAAGAATCATTTTCAAGGCCCAAAAATACTGGAAAAAAAAAGGGATAAAAATCATGTCTTCAATCATCAGAGTAAAAAATTGCAAATTCCAGATGAAACCTTTCAATAAAATGAATTATCTTATTCTATGACATGGAAAGCAAGCGACCAAAGGTACACCTGAACACTTGTCATGATGGATTATAATATTAAATTATTTAACCCTTTGTTGTTATTAGAATAAAAACGAAAACTCATAAGGCCATTATTAATGTGAGGTTTATGTAGATGAAGATAGAGGGGTAGGGAATGAAAGAGGAGAGGAGTCGAGGAGAAAAAAACATAGCTTGCTAGAACAAAAGGAACAAAGGGATGTTGGAGAAGACCATTGTTAGTCGGACCCCTTGGCAGAATAACTGTGTTAATTTTAACTAGGCGTTAATTTATTTCTTTATTTTTTGGTTTACACGTGTCAATGTTTTTTCAACACATATTATACATGTTTAATACATGTTCTTACATATTTGTGTTTTTTTCTCTTTTGAAATATTCATTAAAAATGTCTTTTTGAATGACAACATGCTTAAGGCACTGGGTCAATCAGCATTTCAAAATGGGCGGGGGCTCATCCGAGAAGGGAGCCTCAGAGATAGGACGATGTAATCATTCAGAGGGTGGTGATTCCGGAAACAAAAGGAAGTGAAGGTTGCCTATGGCGATGAACGACACTTTGAAATAACCATTTGTCACAGGGGTTGACAATCCAGTCTTTGAAATTAGGGGTGTACTATTCGTCTAAATGCACCAAAAAAAAGTTGAGGATGGCTGATCCGCGAGGCGTAGCCTCTGAGGGGATTCTGAAAGACATAAGAATTTTGATCCAAGGATGCTCCTCTGTAGTCTATTTTGTTATATCGCTAACTACTGAGCAAGATCATAAAGGGGTAAAACCAAAGGTTTCAAAATGCTTAACAAATCCATTATCAGTCTATTTTAGTTATTTAGTTTTTAAACAGTTTCTCTGCTGTGAGGGAGAGGAAGAGAATGAGATATTAGGAAGAAAAGAAAAGAGAGGGAAAGCATTAAAATAATTTTATTCATATGAAAGTGAGCTTATAATATAGAAGTAAATCATGTGGAAAACATTAGAATAAAATTTATTCTACGAATAGACCTTCAATACTAAGGGATTAAAGAAGAGGTTTAATTGGTTTTAATGGTTTCAAATAGTCGATTTAAGCGGTTTTATTTTTAAAGCCAGAATCAAACCATTAAACTAAACAGTTTTATTTTTAGAACCAAAATCAAACCATTTAATAATCGATTTCACAAATTTGGTTTAAACGATTTGATTCGATTTCGTTTCATTTTAAACGTCTTTACATCCAATGGTCAGATATGCAATTTGAAGCTACCAAATGACAAAATTAGATAACTCAATTAAAGACACCCTTCTTTAATTTATTGTCAAATTTAACATGTCATCTATCCAAACCATCTCCTATGCATATGGCTAGATATGCCATTTGAATCTAGAAGTGGTAAAATTTGATGTCTACATCAAACACCCTTCCCTAGTTTGCTAACCAAGAAAATATTTGCATTATTTCATTGGGTGGGCCCGGGGTGGGGAGTGTTCAGGTTTGAAAAAAGAGGTTAGATGAATCATATGTAAGCAGTGACTTCATGCAGTGTTCATGTAGTGGTGGGTTGGTCTCTCATATACTTTTTAAGTCATAAGAGGTCGTTTCTTCTTGTCAAAGCCTGTCTTCGCTTGTTGTCTAATGTTGAAACTAGAAGGTTTGGGCAGTTGCCTTTTGTTAAAAATAATCCTTACTTTCTTATCAACAAATGTTAACAAAGGTTGACCTCAAATCAAAGTAATTAATTATTAAGCTTTGCATTGTATAGTTGTCCAAATGTGTTCTTGCTTTTTCCTGAAAGCCCATAGATTTTTGTAGCACACCGGATTTAGATTGATTACCAGTCCCAGTCTGATACAAATTTTGAAAGAATTCGTACCCAAAAGTCGGCTTGTAAAATGAGAGAATTCAAGACTATCAATTCACATTAAAATCTCTTATGAAACTAATGTAGGATTATAATATTACAATCAAAATGTACAAAGATCATAAATTGTAAGATGTTTTTTTTATTATAGGCTCAATTAATTATCAGGTCCATTGATTAGTGGGAGTTTGCATTATGAGTTTGATCAGTTTTGATCTAGTTGGTCACATGCGAGTTAGGGATAAGCCGATCTAATCCATTGTAGGGTGGTCAAGGGTTTGTGGTGTCAAATATGGACTCGGCCCAGTAGCACGGACCGAGCCGGATCAATATAACCCGAACCCAGCCCGGACCGAACTCTTAATGGACAAATTTTTGTCCAGGCTTATAAAGCCCAACACCATCTTAGGCCAGATTGAAACCATACTGCAACGGCCTCTTAAGAAGCTCAAGCTAACCCGAACCAATAATACCTAACCCAAACACCAATAAAGTCTGTTAAGAAGCCCAAGCTAGCCCACACTCATTCTTTTTGCTACTTAAATAATAATCAATTGACCAAGGATTTACTTAGTCTTCTTTTAGTGACCTTCTATGATGACAATAGCATCCATTTGAGTCCTCGATATGATATAGGATTTAAATGTTAGATAATAAATCTAGATGACGCACATTTGATTTTACTTATGTAACATATTATAAGACCTAACAACCTGGCTACAGAAATGAATTGTCTGTTTGAACACAAAAGAAAGTTGAACATATATGTATCACATCAGCCCAATAAATCTAGCTCAGCTCAAGCTAGTCCGAAATCAGCCCGCTAAGCCTAGCCTGATAATAAACTAACACTGGACTGGCTCGTTAGTTATTGTGTCCAGCACAGTCCACCCCAGCTTGAACCCTTAATGGACAAGTTCCCAACACCATTTCAGTTCAAACAGAAATCTGATCAATCCATTGACACTCTAAGTTCACAGTCCCTCTAGTGTAAGTTGTATAATTTTTCTTTCTTCTCCCATATGTAAAGAGAACAAAAAAGATTCTTCTGTAGGCTGTGGAAGACTCGAATCAAAATTTGGACTGAATTATACGAAAATCAATCTCCAATGGACATGTATATTTTAATTGATTAATTCTTTGTTATTTTTATTATATTGTAAAATTCTTGTATGAATTAATTAGTTTGTGTAAAACCCTAAAGGAGCATATCCTAACATAATTTTCCTCCTTCGAAAAATTTAGGATCCGCATCTTGTCCTCCCAGTGGTTCTGGGAGGACAGTGGCAACCTGCTCTGGATGACCGCCACGTGACTCTCAGTAAATCCAAGACCCACGTCCAAGCCGACACCCAGCCGACAAGCCGAGCCGACAGGGGTTGTCGGCTCAGACGTGGGTCTCAAATTCAACCGAGAGCCACGTAACAGCCATCCGAGATAGATTGCCGTATCCTCCCAAAATCACTGAGAGAAGACGATGTGCATCAAAAAATTTTACCGTGTTTTCTTGGGTTAAAACTATTTTTTTTCCCAATCTTTCGTGGGTTTTGTCTTATGAATGATAATTATTCTTTAATCTCTTTTTTATTTATTAATAAAAGAAAAAAAAATTGTTTTTAACCGTCAATTATAAAATTTTAATTGTCATACATTTAAAACGAATATCCAAAATTACCACAATACCCAAGACCTTGAAACCAAAATACTTTAAAAAGTTATCCAAACCCTTTAATTTTTAATCTCAAATCAATCTTGGGGGGTACACAAACATTTGGTGACACTAATTTTCTTGTCGAAGATAATTTTCACTGTGGTGGGAGTGGGACCCACTTAATGAGAAACTGATCGTACGAGATCTGCGAGGAGTTAATGTGAATTGGTTGATGATAGCGATGGGCTTGGAAGTTTTGAATTGAAGGGGGAGAGAGAAGGAGACAAGATCAGAGGTGGATTGAATTGATTGATTATGACCGACTGACAATTCTAATGTCATTCATTTTTCAACAGTTGTTTGGAAGTGGCAAAAATCTATATTTCTATTTAAGCAGTAGCATGGGGGGGAAAAAAGCGGGGCGGGAGGAAAAAAAAAAAAACAAAACCAAAAAAAAAAAAAAACAAATTCGGGGGGAAACGGGAAGGGGGGTAAAAAAAAAAAAAAAAAAAAAAAAAAAAAAAAAAAAAACATAAAAAAAAAAAAAAAAAAAAAAAAAAAAAAAAAAAAAAAAAAAAAAACCCTAGGATTTTTATTATTTTTTTTTTTTTTTTTTTTTTTTTTTTTTTTTTTTTTTTTTTTTTTTTTTTTATTTTAATTTTTTAAATTAAAATATTTAAAATTATTTTTTTAATATTTTTTTTTTTTTTTTTTTTTATTTAAATAAATAATTTTTTTTTTTTTTTTTTTTTTTTAAAAAAAAAATAAAAAAATTATATTTAATTTATAATATATATTATAAAAAAAAAAAAAAAAAAAAAAAAAAAAAAAAAAAAAAAAAAAAAAAAAAAAAAAAAAAAAAAAAAAAAAACCCTTTTTTTTTTAACTAAAATTTTTTTTGGTTTTTTTTGGGGGAAAAACCAGAAAAGAAAAATTTAATTAGAGCTGGATCCCAACACACCCAGAAGATAATATTAATTCTTCCATATATTCCTGGAACTAATGATACTATATTGGGATTTAAATCGTCACCTCCTTGTACTTTAGGGAGGAGGGAGACATCCTAATCGGATGATCGATACGTGATTTTCAAAAAAATCTAAGTCCCATGTTTGAATTGACATCCAGTCGATAAGTCGAGTCAACAAGGGGTGTCAGCTCGGACGTGAGGATCGAATTTTCTCAAGAACCACGTGTCGGCCATCCGATAGGGGCATCTCCCTCCTCCCTAAAGTACAGAGAGGAGACGATTTGGATCCACTATCTAGGGACTAAGATTCCATGCCCAGAGTGTGAGGATACTTATATCTTTTTATATTTTAATAATATGGGTCGGATTCAAATCCTTTCATGACATTTGTGTTGGTATAAAGAAATTCAATAGCTGTCATCCACTGTGTGTGTATATTAATACATCAATATATATGTTTACTAAACTGCACTCATTAGATTTTCTCATATCAGCATGAGGGGCATGAGACGATTTAACAATCTCTCTAATTGATATAATATGAGAGATTCCCAACACTGGTAGTATGGAAAACATTTTCCTTAAAATTTTAACAAATAGTTTTTGACTCACATGTTTGTATGGAAATCCATTGATGTGCCTGATTCTGCCAAAGGGAAGGATTTACATACACCCATTTATTGGTATGCATGTAATTGTTCATATGTGCATTTGTTAAGTTTGAATCTAATTTTAATTTTTAAAAAAAAATTTCTAAATAATAAAAAAAATTCAAAAAATATTTTTAAAAATCATTTTTTATTAAAAATAAAATATTGTTTGATAATAGGTTGTAAAATGAGAAATAAATTTAATATTCTATTTTTAAAAAATGTGTTTTTGTTTCTTTAAATTGTAAAATTTTCAAACAAATATCTTGTAATCACCTTATTCAATCCACCTTAAATTTGGATGCCCATATTGTTTTTTCACTTCCTTGACATCCAAAGGATCTGATCGAAGATTGAATGATCGGAAAAGTACAACTAAAGTGGTCGAAATCAAGAATTTTCTTCAAATTATATAATTTTCTAAGCATTAATATTTTATAATCTCCTTATCTCATCAACTTGAAATTTGGACATCCTTACCATTTTTTCTTGGTCTTGACATCCAACGGATATAATCGGAGATTTTAATGACCAGAAAAGTACAACTAAGTTGGTCAAAATCAAGAACAAGAGTTGAATTTCTTCAAGTTGTAAAAATTTTCAACTATTTATATCTAGTGGTCCTCTCCGGGCAACTTAAATTTGGAAATGCTTACCACTTTTTGTTATACTTGGTATCCAATGAAAGGGATTGGAAGTTGGACAGACAGAAAAATAGTTTTATGATGACCAAATCTATGAAATAAAGAGGGAGAAAGAGAGAGGAACGGATGAGAAACTATTGTTATATATATATATATATATATATATGATGACCAAATCTATGAAATAAAGAGGGAGAAAGAGAGAGGAATGGATGAGACTTTGATATATATATATATATATATATATATATATATATATATATATATATATATATATATATATATATGTGTGTGTGTTTGTGTGTGTGTGTGTGTGTGCGCGTTTTACTATTTTACTCTCGCTTACAAACTTTTTATTTTTATTTTTTAAACTATTTCTATTTTGTCTTTTTCCAAAAGCAATACTAAAAAATGATACTAATAAACGTGTACAAAAATAAAAATATGTCAAGGAAAAAATTGATACCAAAACTCCTTAAGTGCTATTGCAGTTCTTCACTCCCTTTCACTTTCGACACTCTTTTACCTCTTTTGCCCCTTATTAATGAATTAAAAATATTCGTATAATTATAAACTGTAGAAAATATAAGAGTTCATGGACAATCTCAGGTATTTGTTTCCTTCCACTTTAGTATATATATATATATATGCGTACAAACCTCATAGGGTTGCTTATAAAACAAAATTGCCACCTCCCTTCAAACCTTGGAGTGTAAATCCCTTTCACAGTTTCACACACACCCAACACCCATTCCTATGAGATCAACAATTATAATAATAATAATAACTATTGCCGCATCGGACGGGATGGGTCTTGAACTTGTTGGAGCTGGAGTTGCTTGCATTAAATGGCAGAGCATAGACACCTCAAAACCATTTCAATGTCTGAGTCAATTTGGTGAAACAAGCAGACTGACACCAAGGTGGCTGCCCCTTTTGTCAAGTAAGGGAGTTCTAGTGCCTTAGCTCAAACTTGAAGATGATCAAGGGGTGAAATGAGTTTTCTGGTTCAGGTGTGCTGTGTTCGGATCACCTTTGTCTTGTTTAGATCTTTGATATATAGCCCATGAATGGAAATGACAAGATGTTTGCTACGTGTCTCCATTGAGGAATGTAGGATGTGCTTGAGGATGGACTGTTTATCTAACTGGAGTGGTGATAGGTGAGTTCAATGTGATGTGGCAGGTATGGACTGCCCTGTTGGAAGGTTCATGCAATCTAGCTTCTTAGATATGAGAGAGATTTCCCCTCTAATTACGTAGACTGATAGACACGATGCGCATTAAATACGTATGACCAGCATGCATTTCTCTTGGTTAATCTCATGCTTATTTGATCGTTGGATTATCTCATGGGAACACCACGTGATTGATGGACATCTTCAGATGTGTATAGAATGGATCCGTTGTGTGTCAATCTGAGGCATGAGTGAATCCTGGAATAGTATGGTAATAGCCACTTGGTCTTGGCATCTTGGGCCTCATACTTCCAAATATATCCACAATAATGGTTTCCACTTGTCACGAGCAGAATGCTTCATCCTTCCAACGCCTCGGAGGTCTATCTGTGGTCTAACTTGGGTGTAGACCCTTAAAACTATTTTCTCCGGTGTTTCATCTAGGCGGTACACGCATTTTGTATCCAATGATGGGTGTCATACCCATATCAATAATAATAATAATAACAATAATAATAATAATTATTATTATTATAAAAGAGAAAAAGTCCAATTGAAATGAGAGAGGAGCATGTGGGACTGAGGGATTCAAATCGTCTCCTCCTTGAGATTTGGGAGGAGGGGCGGCGACCCCACTGGATGATTGCCATGTGGGGATTGGATGAATCCGACCCTTTCGTTCGAGTCGACAAGAGAGTGTCGGCTCGAACAAAGGAGTCGGATTCATTCAACCCCTATATAGCAACCATCCAATAGGTCGTCATGTCTCCTCCCTGAAGTACAGGGATGAGACGATTTGAATCCGGGACTGAGGGAGTGAAACTACCCCCAGCCCCGGGGAATCCCCACCGCCACTCCTTTGTTATTATTTTTTGTCTTCTCAATGTCGAATGATGTCAAAATGTCAACCGACCAAAGTCAGCATTTCGTGCATATACGTCAAAAGACACTAACGCCCCTCTCTTCTCTTGGTAGGTCCTACCAATCTGCAAAGCCCACTGCAATTGACAAGTCAACATGTCGTGCACATTAAAAGGCATTAACTCCTCTCTGTTCTCTTCTGCCTTTGCTCGGTGAATCCCATTCCCACCAAGCTTCAAAGCTCACTATAATTTGGGGTTCATTTATTATCACTCTTTTATACTTATTCAATAATTACTAAAAACCCTTTTTCAAACTTTTTTTTATTCCTCAAAAAAAACAAATTTATCACCTCTCATTCTTTTCTAATATTTTAAAGTGAGAGAGAGAGAGAATTTAAGGATTTTAAATACCAAATAAAAAGAGTAAGAGAAATGGAAATTGAGCAGGAAAGAGAAAAATGATTTTAAATAAATTTATTAATGTGACTTAAATGAAAATGTTGAGGTGAATGATGATAAAACAGAAAAAAAAGAAGAATAAATTAGAGCAAATTTAAGAATTACTTAAATCATAATAAATTGTGAAAAAAAAATGTGATTTATTCCAAATTAAAGGGATCAAAAGAATTTGAGAAATATTTAAAATAACCATAGGTGAAGTGACCAGGAAGTGATCTATAGCTTATCCTTAGGTTTGGAATCAGATTTAGCTTTGAATAGAATAATTTGAACAATTATAAACTAAGAATAAAAGAGTGATAGAAATTAATTCTATAATTTATCATATTTGTTTCATTATATTCTAATGATCTATACTGTGCTGCCCTGAAACAAATTTTAAATCCGTAAGAAAACTGAGGACCGAGATCCTCTCTTATGATGCATGGGCATTCTAACCCTTCCAATCTTCTGCTGACACATGACTGGATAATAAGAGATGATCATTTTTCAAAAAATGATTATTGTCGTTAAAATCAATGGCTTGGATCTCTACAAATAAAAATAAAAAAACTTATGCTTTAGATAGAAAATGATGTTATTGCTAAAAATTGGGAATATAGGAGTTGCTGCCTTTTCGAATAATCGGAATTTCCCCATGATTGATGTGATTCTCATTATCTTCAGTGAATTCTTTCCCTTTTCATGCTTACCTGCCTGGTTAGAACCAAATCCTCTCCTCCCCGAGATTTTTCGATTTTTACCTCATCTTATCATTGAAGTGTGTAGAAATTCGAATCAACTCACACTTCAATGGTGAATGGGATAGGAGCCGGGGAGTCAGGGAGGAGAGGATTTCATTCCGCCTAACCTTGCCTAACTCTGAAATAGGGACACTGTTTGGGAGAGAGAAGTTAATTAGAATTCTCGTACCAAACGTGACCACAATCACTACTCTCAGACTCAACCAAGGCCTAAATTTACTGTTTAAACGAAAAACCAGTCTGGCTACCACATTGATGGAATGTTATTGATTTACCATGGAAAGTGGTCCGTCCATCTCTTCACAATCCCAGCCGCTTTTGTTTTTTTCCACATTTGTCTTGAATGAATCCCTCTAGCATTTTCCTCCACCTCAATAGAGTTGGTGAGAGAATTTGCTGCCAATTCGGTTATGTACAAAAGGAAGATAGCTTCCATCACTCAATGTTTTTTGCTTACTCACATTTAATACCCCTCCTATATAGGAGTCTTTTTGAATTCATAGATAAAAGAGATATTTATTTGTTATTATTATTATTATTTGGTATTTTTTTTGGGGAGAATTGGAGTGAAGAAAAATTAAGATACAAAGTATATTAATGTATAATTCCCTCTTAAGAGATAAAAATTAAAAAGTAAGACTAAACATTTGTATGATTGTAGGGTAGGGAATCGCAACATTGGTAGCATGGAATGGAATCTCGCTCGAGCGTAGAAGATGGTGGCTCACATAGTGTCACAAAAGAGAGACAGTGTGAGACCATTGGTCCGGGGGTGGGGTGGGGGGGGTGTTTGTCATTTTCCCATGTGTATAATATGGAAAATGAGTAACCAAAACAATCATAATTTGCCTATAAAATTAATCAATCCTTTTTTTGTCATGTGCAAGGGTTTCTTGGTGATGCAACCCAATTGTATCCATGTTCAACAATTATATCATTACATCAAGACCCAAGTCCACCAAGTCCATATGACCCAAAATCATTTGGCCCAAGACCAAGGTATGAACCAAGCTACAAAAGAACCAATGAACTTGGCCCTTGCTTCTTAAAACCAATCATTTTTTAGTCACCTTTCAAGTCTCTAGTAGATAATGAGGTGGTGTTTTCTATTTAATGTTTAAAGAGTCTTCTCTACATTGGAGCTTGCATTAAGACATTGAACCTAGCATCAATACCTTAGATCTTGAATCAAGACTTTGGAACTTGCATCAATGTTCATCGGAGTAACCCCTTGCATTGGAAGAGTCTAATTTTTTTAATCTATCATTTATTGTTCTCTATTTTGTATTTTCAATCCTTGGATTTAAAGATATGATAGTCTTTTTATTTTCTCTATTATGCCTATAAAAAGCCACCAAAGTAGTTTGTATTGCAGAGACAATTTGAAGTGATTCTTATGAATGAAATTTACTTAAGTGCAATTCTTGAACCTAGAAGAGTTGGAATTTTATTCTTCACCTACATCCTAGAAGAGTTGTAGGCCACATTTGGAGTTGATTTACATCCTAAAAGAGAAGTAAGTCACCCCACCTTCACTTCCATCAATTATATCATTTTCTTTCTTTACCTTTAAAAAATTTCAAAATCTATTTCTGCACTTCACTTCTCTTTTGATTCTTTTGGTTTTGTATAAATCCACTCTTCCGATCCATTATTTCTATAAGTCAAAATCGACCTACATCACTTGGTCTATATAGAATACAGACCATGTAACCCTACTTGTTTATACTCATTGTAGTCATGTGATATGTCGGAGGAGGCTGAAATGGAGTTTTCCATGTGGCATAATTAAGTATCAAAAAATTTTGAATACCAAAAAGGTTTACCGGTTACCAAGAGGATGCATAGGGAAATATGGGAGGGTAAATAATTGAAGTTAAGGTTTAAATTTAACATGTGACTAATCCAGTTCATTTCCAAATACTCTTATTCGGGATAATTGTTTGATAATCATCCCCTTCCCAGTTCCTTGATACCCAGTGGAATCGCTTCTTTCTGATTCCACTATTTTTGAGAGTAAGATAGTGTTTGGTAAACTGGTTTGGGATCTATTTGGTAATGGGTTGAAAACAAAATTAGTGATTGGTATGTAAACCATAATTTATAATCAATCCCAGAGCAAATTGAGAGCATAATCGTGTTTGGTAAACTTGAAATTTTTTTATTCCCAATATGTAAATTCATTTTTTTACTAATTACCATTTTTTCTTGGTCATGACATCCAACGGATCTGATCGAAGATTTTGATGACCAAAAAAGTACAACTAAATTAGCCGAAATCAAGAACAAGAGTTGGATTTCTTCAAGTTGCAGAATTTTTCAACTCTTGATATCTAGTGGTCTTCTCCAATCAACTTAAAATTTGGAAATATTTACCGCTTTTTGCTATACTTCACATCCAATGAAACAGATCGGAGATTGTATAGTCAAAAAAAATATTTTATGGTGACCAAATCCATGAAACAAAGAATAAGGAGAGAGAGAGAGGAAGGGATGAGAAGCCACTATCATAGAAAAAAGAATATACAGGTTTTATTATTTTATCCTCACTTAAAAACTTTTTATTTTTAATTTTTTATAGTATTTCTATTTTTTCTTTTCGAAAACAACACTAAAATTTTTTACTAAACACTTATAAAAAAAAATGTTGGAATTTTAATTGTTTTTAAAATAAGAGATTCAAAATATTATTTATCTGGTTTTGTTGGAGAGGTAAGTCTTTCCCTAATAGCCACCTAAATGATCAATGGGTGAAACTATTAGATATGTGTCTGAATGGTCATTAGACGTGTCTTGTGGGAAATGACATGACTCTTGGAGAAAACCTTTGATGGCTTCTCTTCTTCTTTTATATATAAAGAGGAAGTGTAACCTTTGTTGAACTTGCTTCTTGTTTTACAGTTTTGTTTGAGAATGTTAGTCACAACCATTGGTATTCTAATGTAGCCCAATTTTTTAATGCAATATAATTGAAAGGGCTTCTTAAGGATTGTTATATTTTAGAGGTTGATTCACAGAAACCTTTTGCACTAATAGAGGTGAATACAAATTCAAGAAGAGTGATTTTCTTCACAACTCAACCCCACCTTCATTCCAAGTTATTGTTACTTTATATTTGTAAGTTATATATTTATTTCATTTGATGTGCATGTTTCACGTAATCTTGATTTGATTATTCCCATAACATGTCATATTGTGTTTGTCTATTAGATGAAGTCTCAACTTTATATATTAAACCTATTTTTCCTACAAAAAAATATGTCAAAAAAAAAAATGATATCAAAGACACCTTAAGTGCTAAGCCAATATTTCACTCTCTCACTTCTTGACAATCTTTTGCCCCTTATTAATGAATTAAAAATCTTGAAATAATTGTAAATTGTAAAAAATATAAGGGGTCATGTAATCGCAGATTCTCATGTAGTTGTTTCTTTCCACCTTTTATATATATATATATATATATAGTACACTAATGAAATATACAATATGTATATATGAATGCGTACAAAACCCTTTGCTTATTCTAAGGAACGTTGGAAGTCACAAGTCAAAGGGTTGCTTATAAAACAAAACTGCGACCACCCCTCCCCACTCTGGGGGGTGAATCCCTTTCACAGTTTCACACTCTGGAGTGTGAATCCATTTCTATAAGACCGATAATAATAATAATTACTATTATTATAAAAGAGAGAAAGTCCGATTGAAATGAGACAAGGGCATGTGGGAGTGAAACCACCCCCAGCACCGGGGGAATCTCCACCGCCAGCTTCTGTGGAAGTCTCCTTTGTTACTATTTTTTGTCTTCTCAAGGTTTTTTTATTTTTTATTTTTATTTTTTATAATAAACATAACTATTTATCATTCATCCACACATCTTGATTACAAAGATCCAACAACCACTGTGGGGAATCATCCCATTACAACAACCCCTCCCCAGGGTAAGCTTGTTTAGCCATCCAATGAGCCACAGCATTAGCTGACTTTGGGGCATACAAAAAGGAGGAAACATCACACCCCACAGGAATACATTGTCTAATATCTTTAATTACATCATTCAACAGAATATCAGTTGAACAAAAACCTGTATTTAAACAGTTTACTACCTCCAGACAATCAGATTCAATTTGAAACTTTGTGGCCCCAAATTTTAAGATCAACTGCAAAGCCATTAGAATAGCCAAGGCCTCACCAATGGATACCAAAGAGAACCAGTGCTTCGCCACTGCAAATAAGGGGAATCCCGTATGATCCCTACAGATACAACCAATTTTACTATTAGTATGATCCAACGATAAACCTACATCAGTGTTGATTTTAAGAATACCCAACTTAGGAGGGGACCATATGGATGTTATGGTGGAATTCTGAGACAGTGGTGATCTAGCAAGACACAGATCTGTCCATAACTGGTGAACAGCACCGAACTCTGTAAACAACCGACAAGCTAGCCATTTGAATCTCCTCTTCAGGCTTTGAGTCTTTATATTCAAAGAATAATTGATTACGACTAAGCCAGAGCCCAACACATAAAGGAGATGAAAGACATCGTGCGCTTGCAATCAGCCAAAGAAATAGTCGATGATGACACACAAAATTGAGTTAACCATTGTGGAAAAGACTGTCTAGAAGAACCAGGGAGATCAAGGAGAGAAGGGAACCCCAACCACACAGCTTTCGCAAAAGGGCAATGTAATAAAAAATATGATCAAGGGTCTCTGAATCTTCCTGGCAATGCCGACAGAAGATATCCACCTGAATATGCCTATGATACAACGCAACACTAGAAGGAACAGCACTAGCACAACACCTCCATAAAAAATGTTTAATTTTTGGCAAACTTTTACAAGACCATATCGATTTCCAAATGAGAGAAGGAACTAACGACCATGAAGGCCTGATTCCATTTAACTGTCTTGATTGAAGAGAATGAAAATGAGTTGTGGACAAAAGATGGTAAGCACGCTTGACCGAAAACTGACCCCCTTTGGATCCTTTCCAAATATCCATATCAATCCTAGCATTAATGGTTAATGGAATAGAAAGAATGGCATGAATTTCGATATATTTATCTGATTCCCTTGTCCCACTTTCCAAGTCAATCCATCCCTCAAGACCTTTAACCCCTCCATTACACTGTGCCATAACCAGGAAGGCCGAGAGCCTAACCTAAAGAAGCTTAAAGAAATGAAGTGTGTGAAAAATAAATGGCCTTAAGGCATCGAACCCATTCAGCATCAGGAGACTTCCAAATCCACCAAGCTAATTTTGCTAACAACGCCATATTTTGTAATTTAGGATCTCTCAATCCCAGCCCTCCTCTATTCTTACTTAAACATAGACGATCCCAAGACACCCAATGAATCCTCCTATTTCTATCACCACTACTCCAAAAAAAGTCAACCATATTTTTCTTCAACTGATTTAAAAGACTGGAAGACAATTTAAAAATGGAGCAAACAAAATTTGAACGTGAAAGAACCACAGCCTTAATTAAAGTCTCCTTACCTGCTGGTGTAAGTAACGCTGCCTTCCAATGCTGCAATTTAGTTAACGTTGTTGCATCCAACATTGGTCTGAAAATCTGATTTTTTGGTCTTCCAAAATAAAATGTAGTCTTCCGCATATAAGAGATGGTTAAAGGGCACTGTACGGCCCCTAATCCACACCCCCATTGGTTTTCGTTGATGAGTGTAACTCTGCAACACTCTGGATAAAACATGGGTACATAAAATGAAAATAATAGGAGAAATGGGGTCTCCTTGTCGAATCCCCCTAGAGGGACGAATAAAACCCCACTCAGCACCATTAATCAACAGAGTATATGTAACAGAGTGAATACACTGTGTAATCAAAGTCACCCATCTATGTGAAAAAACAAGTTTTTTAAGGGTCTCCTCAATGAAATTCCACTCCAATCTATCATAGTCCCGTTGCATATCCAATTTAATAGCCACTTATTTATGCTTGGATTAGTTTCGTGTGCGCATAAAATGAAACATTTCATGAGTAGTAATGATATGTCCATAATGTTTCGATCTGAAACAAAAATCGACTGGGCTGGATCAATAATATGGGGTAAGTGAGTTTTCAAATGCGCCACCATCAATTTAGATATAATTTTCATAACAAAAGTGCACAGACTAATAGGCCGATAATGATCCACCGATTCAGGTTTCTGGAGTTTGGGAATTAGACAGATATATGTATGATTTATACCCGGTGGAATCTAAGAAGTAAGAAAGAATTCAACCACAAACTTGTAGAGAGTTTGATGAGTTTCCTACTAGAACTGTTGGAAAAAATGTGGAGGCAATCCATCCGGACCCGGAGACTTAAGAGGAGCACAGCTGAAAACAATAGATTGGACTTCATCCAAGGTGGGAAGAGCAAGGAGAGCATCATTGACTGGGCTGGATCTATAATATGGGGTAAATGAGTTTTCAAACACGCCACCATCAATGTAGATATAATTTTCATAACAAAAGTGCACAGACTAATAGACCGATAATAATCCACCGATTCAGGTTTCTAGAGTTTGGGAACTAGACAGATATATGTATGATTTATATCCGGTGGAATCTAAGAAGTTAGAAAGAATTCAACCACAAACTTGTAGAGAGTTTGATGAGTTTCCTGCTAGAATTGTTGGAAAAAATGTGGAGACAATCCATCCGGACCCGGAGACTTAAGAGGAGCACAGTTGAAAACAATAGATTGGACTTCATCTAGGGTGGGAAGAGCAAGGAGAGCATCATTGACTGGGCTCGATCAATAATATGGGGTAAATGAGTTTTCAAACGCGCCACCATCAATTTAGATATAATTTTCATAACAAAAGTGCACAGACTAATAGGCCGATAATGATCCACCGATTCAGGTTTATGGCATTTGAGAATTAGACAAATATATGTATGATTTACACCCGGTGGAATCAGAGAAGTAAGAAAGAATTCAACTACAAACCTGTAGAGAGTTTGATGAGTTCCCTGCTAGAACTGTTGGAAAAAATGCGGAGGCAATTCATCCGGACCAGGAGACTTAAGAGAAGCACAGCTGAAAACAATAGATTGGACTTCATCCAAGGTGGGAAGAGCAAGATGAGCATCAATGTAGAACAAGTGATTTACATTGTTTGTTTTTACTAAAAAAGAAAAAAAAAATCTACGTTGTTCGTAAGAAAAACGGGGACCTGGATCCTCTTATGTCGCCCAATCTACTAGTTGAGCATCGGATAGACTAAAATGTATCCGTATGTGTGCCGAACATTCTAACTCTTACAAATGACTGACATTACTGGAAGATAAGAGATGATTTTTTTTCAGAAAAATTATTATTGACCTGAAAATCGAAGGCTTGGATCTCTACATATAAAAATAAAAAACACCATGCTTTAGATGAAGGGGGTGTTTGGTAACACTCCAGAAATTGGATTCTGACTTCTAGAGTATAAATAGAGTAGAAGCCTGTTTGGTAACCTGGTTCGAACTTCTGAGAATCCATAAGTGAACCGGCTCCAAATGAGCTCTAGAATCCAATTTTTTGGAGCATCAAATAGATGCTTTTCGACTTCAGAGTACAATTTTGGAGTAAAAATCACCCCACACTACCACTACCACCAACTACCACTACCACCACCACAACCCACTAGCCACCAACCACCACCCACCACCCACCACCCACCACCGCCACCACCCGCCACCACCACCACCACCACCACACTGCCACCACCCACCGCCACCTACCATCGCCACCACCACCAGCCACCGGTCACCAACCACCGCCACCTACCATCGCCACCACCACCAGCCACCAACCACCGCCACCACCACCTACCACCACCACTCCCCGTCGCCATCACCACCAACCACCCACCACCACCACCACCATCCACTACCACCCATTGCCACCTACTATCGCCACCACCACCAACCACCAACCACCACTACCGCCACCCACCACCTTTACCAACTATCACCCACCACCACCGCCACTACCATCCATTATCACCCACCACCACCGCCACCCTTCACCACCACCTCCCACCCACCACCACCGTCACCAACCATCACCATTCACCACTAGTGTCACCATCCACCACCCACCAACATCATTTTGGAGTTCATGATTAAATTAGGTTAACAAACATGTTTCTATTCCTATATACTCTTGAATTCTTTTGAAATAAGAGTAAAAATTTGAACCAAAAGTAAGAATCTCATAATTGAAGTTTTAACAAACAGTTCCGAAGAATCCAATCTTCTCTTCCCAGGGATTTGGGAAGAGGGGCGAAGACTCCAATGAATAGTGGACACCTCAGGGTTGGAAGGAAGAGGAGTGACGACCGCTGGTCGACACCTGGGGTTGGACGAGGATTTGAAGAGGAGCGACGACCGCTGGTCGACACCTGGGGTCGGACGAGGATTTGAATTCTTTAGATGGGAAAAGGTGTTATTGCTATAAATTGGGAGTTGCTGTATTTTGGGAACCCGTGATTGATGGGATCTTTTTTTTATTTGTTTTTATTTTTTTTGGCAAAAAGTAAAAATTGATAAGATTCTCATTATCTTCGGTGAATTGTTTCTTTCCCTTTCCATGCTTACCTGCCTGCCTGCCTAACCTTGCCTAACTCTGAAATAGGAACACTGTTTGGGAGAGAGGAGTTAATTGGAATTCCCGTACAACAAACGTGACAATCATCATTACTCTCAGACTCAGCCAAGGCCTAAATTTAATGTTTAAACCAAGTACCAGTCAAGCTACCACATTGATGACATGTTGTTGATTTACTTACAATGGAAAGTGGTCCGTCCATCTCTTCACAATCCCAACCGCATTTGCTTTTTCCACATTTGTGTTTAATGAATCCCTCTAGCATTTTCCTCCACCTCAATAGAATTAATGAGAGAATTTGCTGCCAATTTAGGAATGTACAAAAGGAAGATATCCCTCCATCACTCAATGTTTTTTTGCTTACTCACATTTAATACCCCTCCTATAAATACAGGAGTCCTTCTTTTGAACTCATACTTAAAAAGAGATATTTATTTATTATTATTATTTTTTTGGAGAATTTTCTTTTTCTTTTTTTTTGGGTAAAAAAAAATTAAGATACAAAGTATATTAATGTATAATTCACTCTTAAGAGATAAAAATTTAAAAGAAAGACTAAACATTTGTATGATTGTAGGGTAGGGTATCGCAACATTGATAGCATGGAATGGAATCTCGCTCGAGCGTGGAAGATGGTGACTTTCACAATGTTAGAGAAGAAAGACACTGTAAGACCGCTGACGCAGGGGGGGGGGTTGTCATTTTTTCAAGTGTATATTATGGAAAATGAGTAACCAAAACAATCATAGTTTACCTATAAAATTAATCAACCCTTTTTTGTCATGTGCAAGGGTTTCTTGGTATATGGAATACAGACCATGTAACCCGATTTGTCTACACTCATTGTAGTCATGCGATATGTTGAAGGAGGCTGAAATGGAGTTTTCTATGTGGCATAATTAAGTATCAAAAAATTCTAAATACCAAAAAGGTTTACTAATTACCAAGAGTATGCTTAGGAAAATATCAGAGGGTAAATAATTAAACTCGAGGTTTAAATTTGACATGTGATTAATCCAGATCATTTCCAAATGCTCTTATTAGGGATTGTTTGATAACCATACCCCTCTCAATTCCTTGATACCCAGTGGAATCATTTCTTTTTTATTCCACTATTGTTGAGAGTAAGATCGTATTTGGTAAACTAGTTTGGAATCTATTTGATAATAGGTTGAAAACAAAATCAATATTTGGTATGTAAACCATAATTTGTAATCGATCCCAAAACAAATTGAGAACATAATCGTGTTTGGTAAACTTGAATTTTTTTTTTTTAAACTCCTAATATGTAAATTCATTTTTTACTAATTATAAATGATTAATTTTTCAAAATACATTTATTCTTTTTTCTTTACCTATATTACCTCAACTAATCAATATTCATAAATTTAGAAAAAATTAAGCCAACACATGATTTCGGGCTTGGTAAATGATAATGTTATCATTACAATACTACAAATATCTAATAAAATACACTCATATCTGTCTACAGGTTCTACAATAAAAAAGTATTGCATTACAACTTATAAATGAAAAGGTAAGTAAAAAATAAAACCCCAAACTGCCAAGAACAAGATGATGTTTTATAGATGGCAGAATTCAGTACAATTGATGTGATCAATTCTCCTTCGGGCTATACCTATTCCAAAATTCATACATGCCCATGGTTAACTAAACATAGATTGAAAAACCATAATAATTAAGCAAATCAAATAATCCTAGTAATATCAAATTTCTTCCATGCCATCATGTCACCTTGCTAATTGGTTCACTATATTTGTTTTCAAGGTGTCCATCTGTGCAGCCCCCTCATTTTAGGAGTTATAGAAGTGCTAGGATTTGCAGCTCTAGAAATTGACATTAACTCTGGTCGATCATCAAAGCCCTTGTATATAGTTATGCAAAACACAAGAAGTCATTACAATAAATCCCTTGTATTTCATGGGAAATAAGGATTTTGACCGTAAGATTCCAAAATGATTCTTCAATACCCTAAAAGATTGTTCAATCACATTCCTCAGAGAAAAATGTTTATGATTAAACGATAGAGAACCAAGTATGTTATTTTTTCAAATGTAACAAGAACTCTATTTTATCTCCTGGGCAAATGATGTGTCAATTCCAACCGTTTGATAGAGAAAGCACAGTTTATATTAGGGATTCAAATCGTCTCCTCACAGTCATTCTGGGAGGACGTGGCACCTTTCGGTTGCCCCCCCCGTGGCTCTTGGTGAACCCCGCCTCCCGAGCCGACACCCCCTGTCGACTTGGTTTGTCGGCTGGGTGTCAGTTCGGACATGGGTCTCGGATTCACCGAGAGCCACGTGGCAGTAATCCAAGGGAGGTTGCCGCTGTCCTCCTAGAATGACTGGGAAGAGAGGATGCGGATCCTTAGATTAGCCACATCTCAAATCCCAGAATCTAATTAAATTAAATATCCTTTTTGTATTAGTATGTATAAAGTTGCATGTCCATGCATACGTAATAATATTGTAAATATTATTCTGCACTTCTCAACTTTGAACAAGACCAAACGATTTAAACAAAAAAATGCCATAAAAATTAATGACTGAGATTTATGTTGTGATTTTTTGAAACTGCACATTCCTTTAATTATGATCGATTCTCAAAACCTAATTTGTAATGAATGAGTGCACTTAAATATCTTTTTTTTTGGTAAATCTATATATAACCATGTAATCAAAGTGACATTTTATCTCAACATCCCACCATAAGATAATTTTAGTATTTAAAGGGGTGAGATATTAAGATCTAACGGCATAAACTTCCAATAACAATGTCTTCTTATCGGTTAAAATAAACAAAGCCCTTTATTTTTTTTTTTTTTAAACTATTGTTCTCTACTGTTGGATTATTGTTATCATATTTCCTTTCTATGACTTTCCACTACTGTTCACGGGGTAATTAATGTGGCAGATGATTTCTTAGCCTCAAAACCTAATTGATTTATGTACGACTTATTTTCACTTTGTAGGTGATTACCAACATGTCATCTGTGTATCTTTCGCGATCTTATCAATAATAAATTTACAAGATTTCTGAATAATAAATGAATACCATGACTAATTTTCAAAAAAAATAAAACTCCAAAACAAAGAACAACAGTGTACTGTAAAAGGCAGTTTTAATGAGGCTTCTTGCAGTCCAAGTCTTTCCATACAGTCACGTGATAACATGGCAACCCATCTCTGCACCTCCGCATCTCTGCATCTCACCTCTTCCATTTGGGAATTCGAGTTCTTCGCTCCCTTCTCTGCCGGCATTTGGGACAGTGTCAGCCAGTTTTCATAAGAAGAGCAAAAGTTGAACAAAAGACCCTTCTGGTCCCAACCCTATTATTTCCTCTACTACTACGCCTCTCTCCCCCCCCCCTCTCTCTCCTTGGATGATCTCTAGCTAGCTACCTACCAACCTACCTACTTGCTGTTGGTGTCTCAGTTGACCTGCCACCATAAACTTTGGTTATTCCCTGTTGAACTTACTCATTCCTTGTTTTACCGTCCGTTTCTTTCTTTCTCATCACCACCTGTGGATTGGGGACCCCATTTACCTCAGAATTCTGTAAAGGTTTAGAGGGCATTAAAGTCAATTTAGCTCGATACCCAATGCCCATGAAACCAGTAGGTCAAAGCATCAGAGCATTTCACTCCTCGAGGAGAGGTGAGAATGGAATTCAGAACAGAGGAGAGAGAGGTAAGAGACAGAACCACACCCCTGTCTCTCTCTATCGCTCTCTACTTTTTTTTTTATCTTTTTTTTTTCCCTCTCTCTGTGTGTGAAGTGTACGTGGGGTAAGGTTAATACTTGCATTGAGATCCGAGACGACCTTTTACATCTCATTGAGATAAGAGATTACCAGCGACAAGAAGCAAAAGCAACCAAAAAAACGTTAAAGTGGAAAAGGGCCCCTCTCTCTTCACACTGTGCAGGAACCAAGAAGGTAAGAACCGTCCTCTGTATAGAAACTGGGGAATACTGAGGTCCCTCTTCCTGCACTCTATTTAATTGGTTAGAATTTATGCTAACGGGATCTCCCTATGATCTCTCTCTCTCCTCTGCTTTTTATGTCCTTCCTGGCCCCTGCCCTTTTGTCCTAGATCCACCACATCCACCAAAGAAAAAAAAAAAAAAAAAAAAAAAAAAAAAAAAAAAAAAAAAAAAAAAAAAAAAAAAAAAAAAAAAAAAAAAAAAAAAAAAAAAAAAAAAAAAAAAAAAAAAAAAAAAAGAGAAAAACAAAAGCCTAGCCCTTTTGCTTAGAGAAACTCTTGGATTCTCTCCTTGTTCTTCTCTACAGACACTTCCTCCTCTTACCCTCTGTCGCAGCAATGGATGTAAGTTTGATTGACCCCAGACTCACAAATCACAGTCAATTCTTCTTCTTCTTCTTGTATATTTTACAGGGTCTCTGAATGCTGCTGACTTGTTCTGTTCTTGTTCTTGTTCTTGTTCTCATCTGATTATTTTAGGACTACAGAAGGAACCATATTCCTGCATTTGGTAACTGGGATTATGCTAATGATCTCCCAATTACCCAGTACTTTGAGTCTGCTAGACAAGCTGGATTGATTCGTTATAGCGCTGGAGACAGTGATTTGTATGTCGTAGACGATTTCTATGGTGATGATCTGAAGAAACCTGTCAAGACTGTTGTTTCTCGCCGCAAGGTAGTCTATCTTTCTTTTGCCAAATTCTCTTCAATTCTCCATTTTTTACACTTATAATGGAAGAGATTTCCTCTTTACCCACATGGGTTCTTTTGATTTTGCTTGTCTCTGTTCGGATCTGTCTCTGATTTTCTTTAATTCTCCATTCCTGTATTCAAATCTCAAATGGATAAGATTTCCTTAACTAGCCACAAAGCTTCTTTTCTTCTATTTCTATGTTTCTTCTCATTCATCTCTCCCTTTCTCTCGGATTCAGATACTGCTTAAATTCTCCATTTGAACATTTCGAATATAGGAAATTTCCTCATCACCCCCATATGGGATCTTCACTTTTTTTGTACTTTTTCTATGGAATCTGTTGTTTTCTGCCTGCATCAGTTTTGGAGGATACTTCCTGGTTCTCTCTCTCTCTCTCTCTCTCTCTCTCTGTATGTATGTATAAGTGGGTACGCTTGCATACACATACATACGTTGGGTAACTGCTTGTTTTGTGTCTTCCATATCTGTACATTCATGTATGTATGTATATACGTATACATATATGCAGAGTATGATGATGGAATTAATGACATCGAGTTGTGGAGAATGTTTGCAGGCGAAAGGAGCGGAGAAACGTTACCCAACGCATGTCAAGGAGCAGAAGAAACAAGGTAGAGTCTGTGACGTGACGGAACCACCAAGCCCAGAACAGCGACCTCACCCATACCCTCCACCTAGGGCTCCTAAAGCTGTTGATGAAGATCTCTACAAAATTCCTCCAGAGCTCCTCCACAACTACCCTAAGAGGGTAAGCCTATCACACCCTACATGACCCTATCGTTCCTCTGTTCTTATCATTACAGAAGATTACTTTTACTTTATCATCTTAAATGTTTTTTTGAGCCTCCATACCTAGTTCTGAACCCTGTTCCTCTCAACTCACAAGTCCCAAGAATTTGTTAGTTTACATGTAAAATCATTTTTTAACGGTTTAATTTCTTGTTTTTTTGCAGAAGAAGATGGGTTTCTTTTCATGCCTAGTTCCTGCTTGTGTTGCATGAGAAGAAGTTAATATGAAGAAGAAACTTTACTTTCTGTGATATATATAGGTTTAGGATTTGGGCACACTTGTGTTTCCACAAAAGGGTTGATGAAATGTTGTAAATCCAATGATTTAATCTCATGGAAAAGGAGAAGAGAAGAAAAAAGATGCCTTCTTTTTGTTTTTTTCTTTTTAATTTTATACCATCTGAGAGTGCTGTGAGTGCTGAGAGTGCTGAGAGTGCTTGTAAGTGCATCTTTTTCTTTCTTTTTTTTTTTTTTTTTTGTTTGCTTCCAAGAGCACTAGTGTAAAACCCAAGTTCTTGTAGCTTTTTTGGTTCTAGCTATGGTTCCTACTTGGAAAGGTAGAATGGTTTTTGATGGTTATATGATGAGTTCTTTTCATTGTTGGATGTCTCTTTCTGCAAATTTCACAAATACCAAAGAATTCAAAAATGGGTATTGATGATGGTGGTTAAGCTAACTTAAATAAATATATGTAGTTTTATGTATGCTTTTTAAGGTTTAAAGATAACTTTCCAAAAGCAAACATTATGAAATAACTGTGCATTGACTTTAAGGGACAAAGGGTGGCCATTTTCTCATGATAATGGACATCATCAATCCACATAAATAATCTAATCTATTAAACTGATACGCATGTCAAAGCTGCCTGATGAGATAAGGCACAGTGACTACTGACTATGATTATGCATTGAAAAAGAGAGTAGGAGAAAGCACAAGGAAACAGGGCGTGGTGTTCAAATATCAAAAGCTATCAAGCGTGGAAAGAATGAGTGAGTGACATGGGTACTGGACAAGAAAATGACTAAAAAAGCTAGTGCTCATTTGGGTCATGAGACTCTAGTGGTAAAATTTCAGTGCGCTTTTGAGGTTTAACTGTTTGATGAAATGCCTCAGAGAACCTGTGAGACCAGGTAATGATCCCTGATTAGACCTGGATGCTTAGTCATAATGAACAATTCATAATTGGGATTAAAAGCACTGAAACATAAAAAATTGCTGATGCTGATCAGAATATATTGTATCTGACAAATCCGGCTTTCTACAAAAGAATCCAAAACAAACAGGAAGGTTCATGGTTCATGCTCTGTGCATATATAATGGTTTCTCACTTCTGAGTGGTTAAGCTGACCTGATAACCTGACCCATTACTGAACTTCTGATTTGGAATTTGATTTGGAATTAAAGTGGGGGGGGGGTGGCAGAAAGCTGAGAAATTTATGTAATGCCTAAGAAATCTTTATTGTGATATCTGACGATGTCATGACGAAAGGGAGATTGTAATTAGTATCTGGTGGGGGCAGCTAGTGTGGCAATATTATGAATGCATGTTGGTAACCTGAGAAAGCCTTTCAGTTCTTTAAGTTGCATCTCTGCATACTGCAGGTTTCGAGAATCCAGATGACATTAGCCATACGGCAAAGGGTAGCATCCCCAACACTTGCTGCTCTGGTTGTCTGGCTATGTGATAGGTAGGTCCCATGGGTCTTTATTTTCCTGTGAAGTTTCAGCCTCAACAAACCATGAATATGTCTAAATTTAGGGAAAATTTCAGTTTCCATAAAAAAAAATTGATCAAATTACTTACCATCAAGTAGTTTAAAAAAATCACCTACCATCCAATTTAGATAAACGTTTAGCAAAGAGATTTAAAAACAATTAACACAATCGATAATTGCTGATGTCAGCTGTTAAAAAATACTAGAATGACAATAATACACTCACCCCTTTCTTCTTCCTCTCATCTCTCTATAACAAATCCATGGAAGAAACCATGTCGCCGCATTCAATGTGCTCTCGTGCACAGATGGGTGAATGGTTGGTTTTCTCTCTCTCTTGTCTTTCACATTCTGCATTTCTGCTTTTAAAAAGAAAATTACAGGCAAACCCTAACTCGGTAATGGTAAACTCCTTTTAAGTCATTAACAAGTCCTTTGTCTCTATTAAATAGCCTTTCCTTCCTCTTTCTTGTTTCATTGTTCAAAGTCCTTGTCATGGAAAATCCAAAATCGCGTTTCCCATTTCAGAAGAGAATAAAACGACACGTCTAAAGCTTTCAGTCTGTCTATGTCTCTTTTGTTTCTTCTACTTTCTTTGATATTTTCTAGGTTTTCAGTCTCTAGAGTAGAGTACTAAGCACGTCTTTGTTTCTTACTAGATCTTCTTCCCTTCTTCTGCAAATGTGGGTTTAATGCAAACAGAACCATTCTCCTGACTACTCTTTGCAATTTTTCCTTTTAAAAGAAACTGAAAAATATCAAGAACAAATTACAGATACTCAAGAAACTGAGAATAAGACTGAAAACTCAAAGAACAATTTGTAGATGTTCTTCCCCTTTTAGTGGATCTTTTTGGGTTTCTTTCTTTCTTCCCTTAATACCTTTTGGAGGAAGAAGCGGGTATTCAATTGAGGGGAGTGGGTTCCGTATCCACTACAAGTGTAATAAACGGAAACACAGAGAGAATGTCCTGATACAATGTTTGGCATTCATTCTGGTTCTTAGATCCTGAAATGCATTATAAAAACTTAGAATAAAACTCAATCGATTCTCCATCGGTTACTGTTTTGATGAGTTTCTTTTTTTTTTTTTTTGATAAAATATTGCAGAGAAACAGAGAGGAAGAAGAAAGAGGTATAAACGTCTACACACAATTTCAATTCTTTCCCGTCAGTCCATTAACTAACGTTTGTCTAACTTAGGTGGTAAGTGATTTTTTTAGACAACTTGAGTGGTAGGTGATTGGGTAAATTTTTTTTTTGTGATTGCTGAAATTATCCCTTAAATTTAAGTCCAGAAAATTCTTTTGAATGTTTAGGATATTAGGGCGTGAACAATCTCAAATACATGTATTCAAAATTCATTTTGTCAATACCAGCCTTCAACATGGTAAAGATTGAATTTTCCATGTTTATAGCCTAGCAACAGAGTCATGCAATTTATTTTGTTTTTGGTTTTTTTGGAAAGGTCTTGGGCGAGTCTGGCCCTCTCCCTTGTGGGGGTACCTTCTCTTTTGATCTGAATTGAACTCTATGAGATCTAATCTCTTGTTGTTCCTCAGTAGCTCAATGGTAGAGTGATTGACTAGTTAACCAACTGGTTGTAGATTCGAATTCTATTTAGGGAGATTTGATTCATTCTGAATTCAGAATGAAAGGGCTCACTTTGACCGGTAGGAATAGATAACCCATTCTATGGATTTCATACTCTAGAAATGGGTCCTGTACCATCAAATTATTCATGTGAGATCCAAGGAAAGGATTCCCATGTGAGGATGATGAGTATTGGATTCAAGGGGTTGGTAGTTCATCATACAAAAGTATTTTTTTAACCTAAAATAATGCCGTGGGGATGTGACAATGTCTTTGTCACTGCTTTTCTGCAACATGGCGAACATTGTTGACACCTATAAGGCTTTGTGGACATGATTCATGTGTTCATGCTACGTTATAATGAAAAAGTTAGTTGTCACCTAGGTAGGTGACAATTAAACTCATCATCGAGGGGTCCGTCTCTTTTCTTTGAATACTAAAACTATCCTTTGTATATTGTGACTTCCAAGATGACCAATGAGGGTGCATTAAAATAGATCTGTGATATCACTAGTGTCATCGGATAAGACTTAGGGGTGTCAATTTCAAACCCACATCGGATAGTTAGATCGAGCTCGACCGGTGAAGCCTGAGACCAGCCTGATTATTAAACATGTTGGGTTTAGACCCAATTCAATTAATAGTCAGACATGCACACTGCAAGGCTGTAGCCCGATGGTTATCCTAACACACCGGCTGATTGTAAAATATGCTAGACACCGATCATTTATTAATATAACTAACAAGTGTCATCTTCCCATCCAACTATGTCGACCCGTAAAATGTGCTATGTAGGAAAGATGGAAACACTGTAACGACATTTTCTTTGTGTTCATATCTCATTTATCAATATAGATAACAATACAATAACAACAACAAAGTCTTATCTCAATTAAATAAGGTCGAAAATATGGATCTCTGCCTTACAATTTGCTATGTCCGATGTCATGCTTAATACAAGGTCTAAGTTATGCATGTCCATGCTCACCACCTCAATAGAGTCATTTTTTTAAGTTTGCCTTGAACTTCTTTAGTTTCTTCAATCTAAATCAAATCATTTTTTCGTACTCAAGTTTTTAATAGCCATTGTTAAATATGATCATGTTACCCCAAACTTAAAAAATAAATAAAATTCAATTAATAAAGATAATAAAACTTATAAAAAATAAATAAATTACAAGGAACAGATCTTGACTGGAATTTGGAAATATAATGTTTTAAGATAGTAATTTATTATTTCTCTGGTCTATAGTAACTATTGTTATTTCCAATCATACTTTTTTGGAGTACCTGCAACAAACATAAAGATTTCAGTTTCTATTATCGAGAGAATTTAATATGGGAAGAAAGATGCACGCCTATGATGTTGACAATCTTCATTTCATGCAAATAAAACTAGACAAAGTACCCATACTTAGGTTCTGATTATCTCACTGTTAAAAGGTCACACCATCCTCAAATCCTAGGAAATTAAAATGATTTGAAAATAATATCTTAATGGCACCTGGCAAGGGATCGGCATCAGCCTGCAATCATCGGTCGTGTTTTCCCTGATTATGACCTTACCTGCTTACCTGCTAGGATCAGTCCTTGCCAATGGTGCTGACACGATTGCTGTTCAGGATCAGTTGATCCGGCCAACTAGATCCCTAAAACACTGATTTATTAAGCAAATTCAGCACAGGATAATCGCCAGCCAGAGAAAATGGACTTGGGTTTTTCTTAGTTGAAGTCTGAGTTTGGGTGGATTTATGCAAGTCTAGCGATGAACTTCAGCTGAGCAATGTTATGGGAAAAGAAAAATAAAAATAAAAAATACCAATGTAGGATATTTTCCTGGGAAAAAGATTTTCTCTGGTTGTCTAGTCCACAAATCGTTCATCGAACGGATAGGGTAATTGGGCAACAGTAAAGGATCCATGTCCATTTTCTCATGCTCTCTTACATTCTGACCTAATTAATGGGTTCCACACTGATTCATTCTCTCTTTCATATGGGAAAGAATCCAATAGCTCAAGCCTGCCTTCTAGCTAAGCTCTGCCCAATTGTCTCATCTTCTTTTCATACATCTTTGAATAGATGCGAATTTTGTAGGTCATGTGTCAAATTTAGTGGCTCAACATTGAGGTAAAGCCATGTGTAGAATTTTTGTACTTGTTTATTAATTAATTATTTTTAAAACACTTTCATGAGAATATTGCCATTAGGGCTGCAATAGGGTTGGGTTGGGTTAGGATTTTTAAAACCCCAATCCAACCCTGAGTCCTCTTAGCTGGGCCCAGGCCTAACACAATCCTAACTCAAGGCCTAAAAAATCCAACAAACCCACTCTCATGCCAGGCCAGGCTGACCCTGGTTGGTGCTGACAATGGGGAAGGGAGAAGGGGGAAGGAAGATGCAGAGGCTGGACCAGATCAAAGTAATAGAATAATAATAATAATAAAGAGGAAGAAAAAGAAAGAATAGGATGAGGAAGAAGAAGAAAAGAAGATAGGGTCGGGTTGGCTGGTTGGGCTGGGCTCAACGCAATGCCTCAACCTTGGCCCGGCCCACCCTCAAGGCTAGAAATTCTCAGCCTAACCCACCCTCAAGGCCAAGATATCGCAGTCCAAGCCCTCTTCAGGCTAATAAGACCATTTTATCCTCATTTCAATTTCTACCCTACTCAAGAAACGCCATTCCACCCCATTGCTTCCAATGCTCTATCCTTCATTCCTTCTCCCATGTAGTCTACGACCTCACCATCGTCTCCATCCTCTACTGCATCGCCCCAACCTACTTCCACCGCCTCCCAACTAATCTCTCCTTCATCACACTCACGGCGAGAACATTCCATAATTTGAGACTGATTAGATCATCCTCGATACCTCACTAGTCACTGGCTTCGTCGTCGCGAACTAAACTCATCCTTCTCCCCAAACAACGACGATAGATTGAACTCCTCCAACATCGTTATCATCTGGAAATCATTTAACATCACCAGTTCTTGCCCTTGGATCTCCCCATCAAAGCTACCGTCTTCATGATCCACAGTTACAGTTCCGACACTGGTTGGCTTTTCCAGAAGATCTGTATCAATTTCGCCTCCGCTTTGATTGAGAGAGAAGCGAAAGACAGTCACAATCTCTGTAAAGAAGTTTCCAGATATCGGCTGGTTTCAGATCGTTAACCATGGGATTTCTAGATATTCAGTCCGATCAGTTTTGGTTGCCGCCACTGAACTTTTCAGGTCATCACCGAAGAACAAAACAATTGCGTCGAAGTTGTTTCGAGAAATTCTCAGACGATGAAGATGCATCAAATGGAAATACCAGTGAATTTTCCGATTGAGGAATCTTTCTATTTTCCCTAAATCTATTAACAATCCATAATACAAGAGTTATGGAAGTTGTTCGGCGCTTTCAACTTGCCAGATTTCATACCGATGCTTGATTCGATTGATGAATCATTCTCTAAGCTTTTGAAATAATGAATCTAAGTTGAAATAATGAGTCTCGGGTTCAACTAAGCTTTTGTAATTTCTTTTGCTACAAGTCAGGGAGACACGAAAAGCTGAAATAATGAATCTAAGTTCCAGGTATATGTGATTCAGATTTGACGAAATCCGACCTCACCTAATTAATGCGATCAAACTAGTTGAATCCTCGATATTACATTGCTCGAGGCTTTGATCCAACTCCGTTAATCACACCAACAAATATGGAATTTCTAATGGAACAGATAGAGTATGATTTGTATTCACCTGGGACGACGAAGAAAGTACCTGAGACGTCAAGTTTTTTTTTTTTTTTTTTTTTTTTTTTTTTTGGGGTAAATTTAAGATGTCAAGTTATGTAGCCTCCCTGCTGCAAATCCCCTTCTCAGTGGCTCCAAGAACCTTAGAGGTTTCTCTGGCCTCATTATGGAGGAGGAGAAGATCACCGCCACTTCCCTCTCCTTCTTCCTCTCCGTTCGCCACAGCAACGAGTACAGCAACCCCGCGCTTCCTCTTTGGCGAGTCCATGGGCGCTGCTACTACTATGCTGGTGTACTTCCAATCCGATCCCAGTACATGGATACATGTAATTTTCATTAGAAGGTAAAACTAGTATTTTTATTTATTTTTAAAATTTTTTAATTTATAATATAAAGGATAAAAATGTCTATCAATATTTTAAATGATTTCCGTCAATTAAGTGGGTGTCGTTGATGATTTTCCAAACCTATGGGTTGTAGATGATGTTAGCATACTTCTTGGCGTCTACCTGAAATTTTTCCTTCCATAAACTACTTAAATTTCTTTTTATATATTAGTAATGATATTTTTTAGATGTAATTTTTATTTTATTCTTTTCTCAATTGTTAGGGAATTGGATACAAAGTAATCTGTAAAGATGAATAATCAAATATGGAATGATTTAGAGTTAATTGCACAGTCTTGTGATAGCATGTGCTACAATAATTACGAAAGTTTTTTTTTTTTTTAAATACGCAACACTACCCTATCTTGCCAAAAATGAAATGGACTTCCCTTGGAAAGCCGATTTGTGACACATAGGTCCAATCCATTAGGAAAGAGATGTTAATTACTAATGTGGAAAATGCTGATCTTTTCTAAAGACAAAAATATCCTTAAGTTGCTTGAAGTTACTTATTTAATCTTAAATGTAAACAAACAAAATTTAATCGGATCATATTTTCTACTCCTTCGTATCTTCTTCTCTAATGATACGTTTGCAACTCTTCCAAATCCAACTTCTTCTATTTACAATTAATTTAATCTTCTCTCAAGCATTTTAAGTATCTTCTTCTCTTCTATCAGTCTCCATTCTCAACACTTCTCTCTTCCTTTTTCTATTCTTATCTCATTCCTCAAGTCAATCTTGAGAAGTTAGTTTGCAGTATTGACCGAAAGATAGCATGCAAAAGCTTAATCGAGGATTGTTAGAGGGAAAATGTACCCCCCAATAAAAAAAATTTGACACGTGGCACCTCATTCGGCCAAGGCCAAGTATGCATGGACAACAGTGAGATCAGCCGAGTCTCCATCTGAAGAGCCTTATTCTTATGGGACACATCAAAGGAAGTCTAATTCTCACAAAGTACGTATCCTTCGCCCATAGGTCTCTCAAGTTGGTTCATCACAATCACAGAAGCCCAGCAGTTCGTTTCCTAGTAGGATTCATTTCGCATTCGACGACGATTTGCTAGGAGCAGAGGACTCATCTATGGATCGACACCTATCATCTCAGACTAGTCGAACTTGGCCATTCATGCCGTAGTCTTTCACTCCAACTAGGACTCTCAGACTCAAATGCACTACAACGTGACACTTGGCACTCCGTCCTATAGATTCAGTGTTGGACTAGGACTCCAACACCTCATGCCTTGTTCTATAAATATGAGCAGTCCTCCAAATACAAAGGCTAGTGAACTACTCGGTTTTACACACGTATTCTGTCTACGACCCCTTTCTCTAAACTGGAGTTCGTCCCCAATGACTGTTGACTGCTTGTATTCGAAATCTGACTTAGGCATCAGAGTGTCCCTCAGGCTGAGTCGCCCAAACAATTTTGCCTCTCTCTCTCTCTCTCTCTCTCTCTCTGTGTGTGTGTGTGTGTGTGTGTGTGTGTGTGTGTGTGTGTGTGTGTGTAATAGCAGGTTATCCTCCTTGTAGATCTGCGGGACGATTTTTTACCACAACAGTTTGGCGCCCACTGTGGGTCCCTTGGCTGAATTAAAAAAAAGTATACGAGAATAATTACTTTTCTCTTCCAAATGGCTTACAGAAAAATGTGTACTCGCTCAAAAGTACCCACAGAAGAAGTTAAGGGGGAGGATAGTAATGCTAGTACTTGGCAACAACTCCAAATTAGACTCTGGTGTCGACATCACCAGTTCCTCCTCCTCCGCCTCCACAATCGATTCCACAGTACGCCACTCGTGAACAACTCGACGGTCTGAGTCGACAAATAGCCCAGCTAGCTCAAGCATTGCAAGGAGCTAGACCAATCAATGTAGGAATTAGAGTTGGAGTAGAAAATCCACCTCCAATTCCTGCCCCAACAGTTGCACCGGTTGTTGCCAACTTGATTGGGGCGACATCAGTACATAACCAACTCGACAGATCTCTATCTCAAAACGAACATGCTAGTGGCAGGCCAGCGGGATCCAGGCCCCAGATCCCTGGGCCCGCGATGCCCACCCTAAGTACGATGGCATCCTCTGGCCATTCGCCGTCCCTAAACGGCCGAGCTTCAGTTCATGAGAGGCTCGACTCTAGAGTAGGACCGAAGCATGACGTCAAGTCTTTCCTCAATGCAGTCCAACAAGAGAGGGCCAACCAAAATGCACCACCGACAGGGCGGTCCTCCCTGTCAACCTTTCAGCACCGGTTCCCCTACCGAACGTTCCATTTGGACAGCCTGCTCTAGTACCACCACTTCCTCCAGTTGCAATGGAGAAATAGCTAGTCGATTTGGCAACTCAACTACAACAAATTAAGCAGCATTGGACCATACCAGTATGCCCGACCTATGCTATTGTCATTACCCTGTCGTAAGAAATCATGAGGGTCCCAGCACCCAAGCATTTCACCATGCTGATAATTGAACCCTACAATGGAACGATTAACCCAAAGCAGCACCTGGACACCTTCGTCTCGATGACCCTCTTCCACAGTCTCAACGATAGCCTAGTATGCAAAACCTTTCCTGCCACACTCAGAGGCCCGGCCCGAACCTAGTTCAATAACCTCCCAACATAAAGCATCGTTTGAACAACTATCTAACCAGTTTCTAGTACACTTCAAGGGTAGCTGAGTATGAAAGACGACACCTTATCATCTATCCACCATAAAACAACAAAAAGATGAGGTCCTACGAGTATTCATCAAGTGTTTCAATGCTAAGGTGCTAGAGATTAAGGATGTGCAATCGATCATTTTGTCAGCCCTATAGGCTAGGGTTACAGATGAGAAACTATGTTTCTCCCTTACCTAAAAGCCTCCAGTAGACTTGTCGAATTTGCTAGCCCGATGTGAGAAATACGCAGCAGCTGACGAGGTATTGAGGGCCTAGAAGACAAACGTTTCAAAGGCCGACCAGCGTCTGGCTGATAACAAAAGGTCTGACATTCAAGATCAGACCCAGAACAAGGAAGACACAAAGAAACAGAAGTCTAGTAGGGATCAGACCAACCGTTACCCCAATTAGGACAATTCAGAATAAGGTCAATCAGAGACCTACACATGGCACCACATGGATCGAATAGGAACGCCAACAGGTGTCAGCATCATAAGGGACTAAAATATTTTGTGTTTCCATGCTTAGCACCCATACCCAATGAGTGGGATATCAGCCTAAGGGGGAGACCGTTGAGTTATCTACCCCATTGCAGTTCCCGCCATGTGTCATGGTCCCCAAACAATGCGAATTGTGCTCCCTAACGTTACTGGGATATCTAACAGTGGTTATTCAATCTAACCGTTAGATCTCTATCGGATGGCAAGGATTCAACCCTATAGCGCCCGTATTCCTATTATTAAGGAGCATGAACACCAAGACTCCCTACTCACAATGGGAAGTTCTCCAAGCTCTCGGATGGAGTCTCGTGATCATTGCAACTGCTGGGGAGTGCCTCTGGTCACTCCATGCTCTATAAATGTCTTCACCCTGAAGGTAAATGGACCGAAACCAAGCTTTAACGCATTAAGCTTCCATACTCACTTTGCTATCAAAATTATCATTCTCTACCTTGAATCCAAAAATCTAACTTCTTAGGTTCATATGATTATTGTCCTTGAGCTAACTTAAACATCGGAATGACCCCCTGGTTATCCAACCCGCCCAACTCGATTGTATGTTTTCTCTTGTAACAGGTATCTCAATCGAAAGATCGATCAAAACCCAGCGATGACAAATTGGCATCCACCGTGGGCCTGAAATTTTGGTAGCCATTTTACGACATCTACAATCTCCCTCTTTGAAGATGATGGTTCCACCAAGGAAAGGGCACAACTATGACCTGCATAGCAATCTCGGGATGTCCCCAACAAAGGCTAGATTATTAACAATGGGGCACCGCCAGCGGTCCCTTAGGCCGCACCGGCTCAAGAATTCGCCATGGCTGCCCAGTTACAAGCCATGGCATAGTAAATCGAAGCCTTAGCCAAGTTCGTATAGCAACAAGAAAATCAGAAGATGCCTGTGCCGCCACCTCTTGACCCCGCCAGGAATGCAACAGCACAACAGGGGGCTGGGGCCCCCCAAAACCCCGAAGTTCAAAGCATGAGAAGCCTGACCGCTAGCCAAGCTCATACTGCTGGGGCACAAAGACAGCAAAGCCACAACCATCACTCGTAGGGATGATGGGTATCAGGGCACCATGCCCCACAGGCGCCGCCAGTCGAGGCAGCAGTGCCTCCCACCACCAGACTTGCACCGAGTGTTGTCGCCTTTAGTCACAATCGGGCTCAAGACTCCCCGCACATCTCAATTTTAGATCGATTAGGCCGACTAGGAGAAAACACAGCCAATTATGTGTAAGCCAGAGTCGATGCGGCTCGGCAACAACAAGCTGCATCGAGTATGACCAACCCTCCAATGCCACAGCTACCCACTGATGAATTACAGCAGCAACTCAGAGAGATAACATGACCCCTCCAACAGGTCGAATAGGTTCTGACCGTGTATGTCCCCCGACGTCCACTGCCGAAATGGCCTTGTCAAAAGAGATTATGCGTTCCCGCGTTCCCCCTACCCAAGGGATACGTCTTCCTACTGATTACTCCATATATCGGGACGACAGACCTCGAAAAGCATCTTGACAACTTTAGGATGGGAATGCTCCTCCATGGTTACAACAACGCCATCTACTACCATTCGTTTCCATATACACTCAAAGACGCTATCCAGACATGATTCAACAACCTCTGCCCACACTCCATATATTCTTTTAGGGAACGCAGCACCAACTCCTTGACGCATTTCCAATGCTGTCCCAGGACCAAGAAGACGGTCTCCCATCTTATGGCATTGTCCTAAGATAAGGGTGAAACCCTCAAAGCCTTCATCATCCGCTTCAACAAGCTAGCCCTAAAAATAAGGGACCTCCAGCCAGATGTAGCGACGGAAGCACTGAAGTCCTCAATTACGGACAAAAAGCTGATCTACTCGATCACAAAGAAGCCTCCTCGCAACCTCACGGATATGCTCCACAAGTGTGAGAGGCATACCGCTGCCAACAATGCCGTCGACGCAATAACTAGAAGGAAAATGGGTGCCAAGGCATCTGATAAAAAGAGGTCTGATCAGTCAAACAAACCAGCAAAGATCGATGAAAAAAATAAAAAAGCAAAGTTCGAGAAACAATCCACTAGGAAAACAGGCTACCTGGAACCACCTACTGACCCGGATCCAAAGGCTTATTACCCTTTAAATAAGCCAATATCGGAGATCATGCACATCAAGAGGAATGACGCTCTTATGGTGTATTCACCTCCAATGCACACTCAGTCGCATTAGTAGAATCTAAGACAATTTTTCCATCATCACAATGAGCATGGCCACTACACTGATGATTGTCGACACCTAATGTCACACCCCAATTCCGCACTATTCAGAATGGTGTGATGAACCGCTAGCAAACCAACGGTTCAACCAGGATCTCGAGTAGGCTATATTCGTTTTATCTAAACCTCATACATCCACATTCATAATCAGAGTAAATACACAATAGCGGAAGTTTTATAGTAAAACGAACTAAGAAATCTAAATGTGATAATCATATTTAAGTAGAAAATTATTCTGTATCAACTAAGACATAAATAAATATCAATTACATGTCTTTACTAAATCCAAATAATTAAAATAAAATCTAATCGAATACGCATGAGTTGCACTCGCAAGAGGAGTCATGCGTATCCACTTCGTCTTCAACTTCTATCGCCGCCATGTGCCCGTACACTGGAGCGTTGACATAATCTTCGACGGTAGTACCTACATCATCAACTAAAAATATTCGACGTCGAGGGGGTGAGCACACATCATGGCTCAGTGAGCAAACAAAACAATGCAACAATACATATGCATGCATTCAATTCATATCTTTGGTCTGATTTTAAGTTTGCAATGCGCAATAGAAAGGTTCCGTGGTCAAAGGTTAACGTTTATTGACCCCTCCTCTATACACAGGGTGTGGAAGTCCGTCCAAAGGTTAACATTTATTGTCGTCCCCATCCACCCTATCATGAACATTGTACAACAAAGATTAACGTTTATTGCTGTACAGTGCCATACCAACACGTAAGCCCCTGCTGGTGAGGGCTTGCAAACTAGGCTCGCAACTAACCAATCCTAATGCCAAACAGTGTATCCAAGGCCTCACCCCAAAGATCCCTCAGAACGCCCATAGAGATAGAGCTAAGGCCCCCCGGTAGAGTCAGAGACTACAAGGACCGAGACCACCTCCCTTGATACTCTACGACATAATAGTTCTGCTAAAGTAATGACGATACGACGATGTTAATGCACAAGACTTGAGTTAGAGATAGAGCTAGAGTGCTGAGGCCCGGCCTATGACACCCCCCTGATACTCGCTCGCATCAAGTACACCAACCACACACATACATTCACATGCCTATTCCTATCATCATCATCATCATCATGTTATAAACAATAAATTAAATATGCATGAACAATAAATAAAAATATTGGATGACATGTTGAATGCACATTACAAGCATATTCGCATAGAATCAAGCATGGCATTGGACTCAAGAAATAAAAATAGTTTGTTATTAACCAATTAGTTTAGATCTTGTTTCCTCACATTTACTTGATCGTAAGTCCTCTTTCAAGCTTTAAGAATCAACTATATATCGATATTATATCTCTAGAAAACCTAACCAAGTTGATAGAATTTAATTAGAATTAATTCAGACTTTAAAAAGCATGCTGCTAACTGGGGGTCGATGCTAGGGTCGGAGTCTTGATCGACCCTGGGTGCGACCACCCCTATTCAGGACTTCCCGAACACTGGGGATCGATGCTCAGGGTCTGGTAGGGTCGATTGGCCATCGACCCCCCATGCGACCCCCTGTAGGTTTTATCAATTTTTCTTCCTTTGGTCCATTATTCGTGTTTGGGGTCCTATGGCTTGCTCCTACAGTCCATTCCACACATGTTCTATGGCCTAGAACCGTGGTTTATTCACCTATATGGCTTTCATGATTTCCCCCATGGTTTTTCATGAAAACCTAACCATGGGTGGATGATTTGGGTTCCTCCTAGATAATCCCCTCTTCATTATCTACTCTAAGGTCTTAAGAAATTCATGGAGATAGTATCCATATCTAAGAAGTATGCTTCTTCCTCTGAATCCCTTCTCCTTGGTCTTCTTCTCCACTTTCCTTCTCTTCTCCTTCTCTTTCTTCTCTTCTCTTTCTCTCAATCCAATTAGGGTTGTAAAAGGAGCGAAAGAGGCTTAGGGACGTCCTATTTATAGAGTAGAAACTCCTAAAATAAGTCCCATTGAGATTAGGAAGGAATCCCATTGAAATTAGTAAGGTTTCCTAATTTTTGGTTCGAACTATTTTTACCGACTACCGGGGGTCGATAGGGGGGTCGGAGATCCCGTCGACCCCTGGTCCTTAAAATGTCCGACCCCCCATGTAAAACTGGGGGTCTGACTTTTATACTGGGGGGGTCTGACCCTCCCTTACTGGGTATGCGACCCTCCCCTTATTTTGAGTGTTTTTGGGTCAGTTTAATACCTGGGATCGAGATCTCCTTCACGCACGTGATCCATTTGGTTCGATCATGATGTGTAGACCTGGTTCAAGGTGGTAAGACCAGGTTAGTTTGATACGGGTCTTACACCTCAAGATGATCATTAATGACAATATCAACAATGGATACTGGGAAGAGTTCATAGACAATTCTCGGATCCCTAATAGCAAGAAAATCAAGACTGATAGACCTGCCCTGAACATTCGCAGAACTAAAGTAGGAGAAGACAGCGGCAATTAAAAAGGATGGAGACCCTGATAATCAAAATCCACCAGCCTAAAGACGATCTCTGCCTGGAGTCGACCTCAACATGATGTCACACCCCAATTCTGCACTGTTCAGAACGGTGTGATGAACCGCTAATAAACCAACGGTTCAACCAGGATCTCAAATAGGCTGTGTCCGTTTGCTTAAACCATACACATCCACAATCGTAATCAGAGTAAATACACAATAGCGAATGTCTTAATATTAAATGAACTGAGAATCTAAATGTGATAATCATAAATAAAATATCCAATTATCTTGCATTGACTGAGACATAGGTAAATAAAATATCAAATTATATCCTTAATAATCCAAATAAAAATCTAATAAAAAACGCATGAGTTGCACTTGCATGACGAGTCATGCGTCTCCACTATATCTTCTGCATCCATCGCCGTAACATGCCCGTATGCGGGAGCATTCATATTATCTTCCACAGTCGTACCTACATCATCAACTAAAAATATTCGAATTCAAAAAGGGTGAGCACACATCACGGCTCAGTAAGTAAACAAAACAATACAACAAACATATGCATGCATTCAATTCATATCTTTGGTCTGGTTCATAAGTTTACAATGTGCTATAGAAAGGTTCGGTGGCCGCCTCACCTCTATACACAGGGTGTGTAAGCTCACCCAACGGATCAAACACCATTATCGTCTACATCCACCCCACCATGGAATAGAGATAGAGTTAAAGTGCTTAGGACCGCACCGCATCATACTTCCCCTGATGCTCTATCCATACCAACACGTATGCCCCTATTGGCGAGGGCTTGTAAACTGGACTCACAACTAACCAATCCTAATGTCAAACAGTGTATCCAAGGCCTCACCCCAGCATCCCTCAATACGTCCATAGAGATAGAGCTAGGCCCCCTGGCAGAGTCAGAGACTACACGGTCCGAGACCACCTCCCCTGATGCCCTACGACGTAATAGTTCTGCTAAGGTAATGGCGATATGACGATGTCAGTGGACAAGACTTGAGTAGAGATAGGGCTAAAGTGCTTAGGACTGCACCGCATCACACTTTCCCTGATGCCCCACTCGCATCAAGTACACTAACCACACACAAACATTCACATGCCTATTTCTAGCATCATCATCATCATCATGTTGTAAATAAACAGAATTAAATATGCATGAACAGTAACAGGAATAGTAGATGACATGTGATATGCACATTACAATCATACAAGCATAGAATCATACATGGTATTGGACTCAATAAACGAAAATAGTTTATTATTAGCCAATTAGTTTAGGTCTTGTTCCCTCACCTTTGATTGAGTGTAGATCATCTTTCAAGCTTTAAGAATTACTTTTATATCTCTAGGAGAACCTAGTAAGTCGATAGATTTTAATTAGAATTAATTCCAACAATTTTAAGCTTGCTGTATAGATAGGGTCGCAGGTTGGGTCGTAGATAGGGTAGCAGTTTTCTGAGACCCCAGGGTGTAGGGTCGATCATAGGGTCGGTTATCCATCGACCCTAGGTGCGACCACAGCCTCCCTGGACTTCCCGAGAGCTTGGGGTCGATCCTGTGGTCTGGTAGGGTTGGTTACCAATCGACCCTACGTGCTACCACACGTAGTTTGAGTCGACCTTTCATCCTACATTCCATTCTTCCATGTTTGGATCCTTTGGCTTACCGCGCCGACCTATTTATAAAAATTTTTTTTTCTACCATTTTTAAATTTATTTTAAATAATTTTTATTTAAATATTTTTCATACCATTTTTTTATTTTTACTACCCTTTTTTATATTTTTAAACCTATTATCTCTTTTCTATTTTTTGCCTATTATCTCATTTTTCACTCCCTTTTATCTTCCACTTGTTACTTCCTTTTAACACAACCAAATATACAACACCTTCCCCACCCACTTTTATAGTCCATTCTATGATTGTTCTATGGCTCAAAACTCCAAGTTACACACTTTACTTTGTTTACAATGATTCTCTCCATGGATTCCATTGGAATTTACCCATGGATGGATGATTTGGGTTTCTCCTAGATCTTACCCTCTTTATAAACTATTCTTGGGTCTTACATAATTCATGGAGAATGTTTTCATACCTTAGACTTGCTGAATTCAGAGATTCTTCTGAATTTCTTCTCCTTAGCTTTCTTCTCCAACTTTCCTTCTCTTCTCCTTATCTTCCTTCTCTTCTCTTTCTCTCACTTTCAATTAGAGTTTCAAAAGAGTGAAAGAGGCTAAGGGACGTCTTATTTATAGAGGAAAACCTCCCAAAATCTGTCCCAATGAGTTTAGGAAAGGTTCCCTTTGAATTAGAAAAGTTTCCTAATTTCTGATTTCTGTCTGTCATCCTAAGGTCGATGCTAGGGTCGCAGAATCCATCGACCCTATGGTCTCAAGTCATCCGACCCTAGGACCTGAAAAACCATGGGTTGGATTCTGTTGAGGTGGGGGTCGACCCTACCTGTTTAGGCATGCGACCCTACCCTCCATTTTACTATTTTTGGATTAATTTCATACCTAGTCTTGTGATTTCCTTCACGCACTTGGTCCATGTGGCTCGACCATGATAGGTAGACCTGGTATAAGGTGGTAGGACCGGTTAGTTTGGTACGGGTCTTACAACTCCCCCCTGCTTATTAAAAATTTCATTCTCGAAATTTATACATACCTTCCGAGTCGAAAAAAATGAGGGTATTGCTTTCACATAGCATTCTCTTCTTTCCATGTGATTTCTTCTATATCTCGGCTTCTCTAGGTGACTTTAACATAATAGATGACACGGTTGCGTAGTCGTTGAACCTTTCGACTGGTGATTTCAGTTGGTGCTACTTCGAATGTCAAATCATCAATCAAATCAGGTGGATCTACTGTCAACACGTGCGTTGGATCTCTGACGTACTTCTTCAATAATGAAACATGGAATACATCATGCACACTTGACATAGATGGTGGTAGTGCTAAATGGTAAGCCACTTTTCCATGTTTGGCTAGAATCTCATATGGCCCGACATATCTCGGACTTAATTTCCCTTTCTGTCTGAACCGTTTCAAACCTCGCATAGGTGATACTTTCAGAAATACCTTATCACCTATGGCAAATTTAAGGTCTTGGCGTTGAGTATCCACATACTGTTTCTGACGATTCTGAGCCGTTCTTACTCTTTCCTTGATAATGTCGACTACTCGACATGTTTCCTCAACAAATTCTGGTCCAACAATGCAATGTTCTCCAACTTCATTCCAAAACAAAGGAGTTCGACACTTCCTACCATACAATGCTTCATAGGGTGACATCTGTATAGTAGCCTGATAGCTGTTGTTATAAGCGAACTCGATCAATGGTAATTTTTCATCCCATGATCCTTTAAAATCGATTACACAGGCTCGGAGCATGTCTTCTAAAATCTGAATGGTATGCTCTGATTGTCCGTCTGTCTGAGGATGGAATGCAGTACTAAACTTCAATGTTGTACCCATAGCCTTTTGTAATCCTTCCCAAAACTTTGAAGTAAATCGTGGATCTCTGTCGCACACAATGCTTTCAGGTACACCATGTAATCTGACAATATTATCCACATACAACTTAGCAAACCTCTCCAGTGTATACTGAGGTCGTATAGCTATAAATCGAGCTATTTTAGTCAGGCGGTCTACAATCACCTAAACCGCGTCAACTACTCGGGGAGTCAATGGTAACCCGGTGACGAAGTCCATAGTGATGAGTCCTATTTCCATGCTAGTTCCGATAACGGCTGTAACAGTCCTGCAGGTCTTTGTCGTTCAGTCTTCACCCTCTGACAATTTAGGCATTGAGACACGAACTTAGCTACATCTGCTTTCATTCCTTTCCACCAGTATAATTTCTTTAGATCATGATACATTTTTGTACTTTCAGGATGTATCAAATAGACGGTAGTGTGGGCTTCTTTCATTAGTCGGTGTCTAATGTCCAAATTTTTTATTTCAGGTACACATATTCTTCCTTTATACTTCAGTACCTTTTCATCATCTAAGGTGAACTCGGGAATAGTCCTACCTTTTTCGATGTCTTCTTGTACCGTTCTCAGATAAGGGTCTGATTTAATGGCGGCTTTCACTTCATCAATTATATCAGGTACAATCTTCAATGTTGCAAACATATTTGAAAACCGATGAATAAACCCTTGGTTGGTTGGTTCACCTGGTGCATCTATCACGAACTGCTCATCATTGTAATTGAACACTTTTCCGATAGTACACATTGCGGCAGTTGTGTTAACCTCTCCTTGTGATTTTATCATCGCTTTTCTACTCAGCGCGTCAGCAACCACATTAGCTTTTCCTGGATTTTACTGGATATCACAATCATAGTCTTTCAATAGTTGTAGCCATCTTCTTTGTCTAATATTCAGCTCATTCTGATTAAAGAGATAAGTGAGACTCTTATGATCTGATTTAATCTGAAATTTCTTTCCATACAAATAATGTCTCCATATCTTGACAGCATGTACCACTGCTGTCACACCCCAATTCTGTACTATTCAGAACGATGTGATGAATCGCAAATAAACCAACGGTTCAACCAGGATCTCAAATAGGCTGTGTCCGTTTGCTTAAACCATACACATCCACCACCATAATCAGAATAAATACACAATAGCAAAAATACATGAGTTGCACTCGCATGATGAGTCATGCGATTCCACTATATCTTCAGCATCCATCGCAGCAACGTGCCCGTATGCAGGAGCATTCATATAATCTTCCATAATAGTACCTACATCATCAACTAAAAATATTCAAATTCGAAAGGGTAAGCACAAATCACGGCTCAGTGAGCAAACAAAACAATGCAACAAACATATGCATGCATTCAATTCATATCTATGGTCTGGTATATAAGTTTACAATGTGCTATAGAAAGGTTTGGAGGCCTCCGCACCTCTATACACGAGTGTGTGAAACCGCTAAACGGATCAAACACCATTGCCACCCCCACATGCACCCACTATGGGATAGAGATAGAGCTAAAGTGCTTAGGACCACATCGCATCACACTTCCCCTGATGCTCCACCCATACCAACACGTAAGCCCCTATTGGCGAGGGCTTACAAATTGGACTCGCAACTAACCAATCTTAATGTCAAACAGTGTATCCAAGGCCTCACCCTAGCATCCCTCAATACGTCCATAGAGATAGAGCTAAAGCCCCCCAGCAGAGTCGAAGACTACACGGTCCGAGACCACCTCCCCTGATGCCCTACAACGTAATAGTTCTGCTAAGGTAATGGTAATATGACTCCCCTGATGCCTTACGAAGTAATAGTTCTGCTAAGATAATGGCGATATGATGATGTCAGTGGACAAGACTTGAGTAGAGATAGGGCTAAAGTGCTTAGGACCGCACCACATCACACTTCCCCTGATGCCCTACTCGCATCAGGTACACTAATCACACACAAACATTCACATGCCTATTCCTAGCATCATCATCAACATCATGTTGTAAATAAACAGAATTAAATATGCATGAACAGTAATAACAGGAATAGTAGATGACATGTGATATGCACATTACAATCATACAATCATAGAATCATACATGGGATTGGACTCAATAAACAAAAACGGTTTATTATTAGCCAATTAGTTTAGGTCTTGTTCCCTCACCTTTGCTTGAGTGTAGATCCTCTTTTAAGCTTTAAGAATCATCTTTATATCAATAGGAAAACCTAATAAGTCGATAGATTTTAATTAGAATTCATTCTGACAGTTTTAGGCTTGCTGTAGAGCTAGGGTCGTGTAAGACCCTGATTTTGGCCCATGTCTTATCAAGGGAATTTTTGTCATTTTTGGTCATATTAGAATTTCTTGTATTTTTAGGTTATTAGGAAAAATATAAAAAAAAATAGAAATCATTAAAAAGAAGAAAAAAATTATAAAATTACAAAAAAATTTGAGTGAGTTTGGGTTTAGGATAGTCTAACTAGGAATTTGGAGTCTATTAGGATTATGTTGGGGTTTTATATTTTTATGGGCTTACTTTATTAATGGGCTTCATTAAAGAATGGGTTTAGGCTGGGTTTAGTTTAGATGGGTGTTTAGGATATAGAATAATGGGTTTGGGCTGGGTTTAGTTTAGGTTGGTGTTTAGGACATAGAACAATGGGTTTGGGCTGGGTTTAAATTAGGTGTTAATAGGCATTAGGCTAATGGGCTTGGGTTTGGGCTTAGGATATCAATTGTGTATTAATTTTCTTATTATTTTATTATTATTTTATCATGTTTGTTAGATTTGATTAAAAGGAAATCAAGAGGAGGCATCTCGGCCTTTGGATTAAGGGTTAGAAAAAACTCTAAAAGATAAAAAAGAGGGAGTGTCGTGTGGGGAGAAGAAAAGAAAGGGAGGCGGTAGCAAAGGGAGAAGAAATAGAGAGAAAGCTGAGAAGAAATAGGGAATGAGAGTGAATGAGAGAGCAGATTCAAAGAAGAAAAACTGGAATGGTAAAAATGGAGTGAGAATATTGAGAGAAATGTGAGAGAGCATCAGCTGCTGCAAGAAGATAGAGAAGAAGCAGGTAAGGAAAAGTTGCAGAGGAAGAAGAGAAGAATAATTTACCCCCCAAAAAAAAGAAGAGAAGAATAAGATGAAGAATAAATCACATCTTGGCGATTTTCTTTTTCAAAATTGGCCAATGGACCATTTAAGTGACTGTTTTTGGGTTCGGTTCTAATAAAGAAGAGTGTCGGTGGTTGCTGAAATCAGAGAAGATAAAGGAGAATAAGAGAAACCAGTGAAGGGTTTCAGACATTGCGGCTTTGTGAGAGAGAATGAAGATCAGGTAAGAAGAGATGCTGCTACTGAAAGGGGTGACTCCTGCGGGCTGAAGCAAGGAGAGAAAGAATGTCCGAGAGGAAGAGTGGAGAAGAGAAGAGCAGGGAACTGAGGGAGAATCGGGAGGGGTTCGGTTTCTGGGGTCTAATTGGGTAACCAGAAAGAGTAGAAGAGGTAAGAAATCAGGAAGAAATAGGGGGAAATAGAGAGATAAAGAAGGCAATGAGAGGGTTCTTGGCCTTCTCTACGAGAAGCCAAGGAGAGAAGAGGAAATAAGTAAGGATGAGCAGCAGTAAGGATGAGAGAAGAGCAAGGGTGAAAGATAGTTGCAAGGGAAGAAAGAGAACCATGATGGGAGGAAGCTCACCAACTGGTCGATGAAATGCCTCTCCAAGACAGTTTCTCCTACTGCACACTCTGATATCTGGGAATGGCTACCAATCCCTCTTCAGGTATGTTCATGTCTTTGTTTAGCTTATTGATTAGGCCAATTTGTTCCATTATATTTTGATTTGAGCTGATCCAACCCCTGTCATGGACTGTTTGAATGCATGTCGGACCGGATATAATCCCACAATGGGATTGGTTTGATTATGTTGGATTGTTTAGCCCCATGCTAACCTTAGTTTAAACTATATGTTGGGTTTGGTTCAGTCCTAATGCTCGGATCAAAATATCTTGGGTTTGGTTTCAACTCATGATTTAGATGTGGTTTGAATCAGACCAGCCCTAACCAGTCCATTCTTGGACCAATCCATCCTTGGGTTGATCTATGTTTAGACCAGCCTATGCTTGGATGAATCCATACCTGAACCTGGTTTGGTTTATTGTGTGAATGTGATCCAGCTTTGAACTTTTATACTTGGTTTGGTTCATGTATGCCTTGGTTCGTAATCTTTGATGGGATGCTTGGGTGTGGATTAGTTGATATATGTTCGGATTCATGCTTTGTAGAGGAATTTATTGCTTGCTGTATGGTTGTCCATGATGCTGTCTTGTTATATCTCACTTGATGGGTACTTTCAATTCCATGCTTAGTCCCATTGATGCTTAGTCTTAGGTAAGCTAATTTTTTTTTTTTTTGTATAACATGTTTAAATTGTTTGAATGCTTGGTTTAATGCATATGCCCTACCCTCAAGTGATGCATCCTCCCATTTCATGGGTGTGATAGTTTAGGGATCCCCTTCCCCAACGTTGTGAGTTTTTAGGATGACTCCAATGAGTCTATCTTTGTTGAGATTCTCAAATCCCATGTTGATTGGGGTGGGCCCCGCCTAGTCCATGGGCCTGCTCGACCATTAGGGTTGGTCCCTAGAATTTTTTTTTGTTTTATTAAGAAAAATACAAGAAAAGAAAGAAAAAGAAATTCAAAAAATGGTGTTGTGTCTTCATGTGTCGAGCGACGGTTGGGATCATGTTTGATCTCTAACCTAGCCATTATCCAGATTCATTTGTGGCCTGAGGGCATTTCGTTTTCCATGTTTGGGAGTTGATCTGCGGACCAGTCATTTCCAAGATATTAGTTTACCCTTGTCGAGTGCGGGAAGCTGAGGTCCGACCACTTCCGAGGTCCGAGTACCTCTTGAGTGATGCCTTGCGGAGTGCGAGGAGTCGAGGTCCGAGTACCTCTTGAGTGATGCCTTGCCGAGTGCGAGAATTCGAGGTTCGAGTACCTCTTGAGTGATGCCTTGCCGAGTGCGAGGAGTCGAGGTCCGAGTACCTCTTGAGTTTGTCTTGCCGAGTACGGGGAGCTGAGGTCCGAGTACCTCTAAGGTCCGAGCACCTCTTGAGTGATGCATTGCCGAGTGCGAGGAGTCGAGGTCCGAGTACCTCTTGAGTGATGCCTTGCCGAGTGCGGGGAGCTGAGGTTCGAGTACCTCTGAGGTCCAAGCACCTCTTGATGATACCATGTGGGGTCCAGCAGCCCATTAACTGTTGGGAACTACGTTTGACTTGATTCTCTAAGGAGATACGTAGGCAGCGGGAAGTGGAGAGAACTCTGAGTAGTTCACCCTTCGCGCACGGTCACACGTGCTTCCTTTGTCAAGGGAGCACCTCACATACAACCACAACCACAACCCCGCACAAACTACGTTTGGCCTGATTCCCGCCGCACAGGGATACGTAGGCGGCTTGATCTCGAGCTTGGTCATCCATTATCTGTTGTATTTTTTGTGTTATTCATTCTTTGTGAGCCCAGTTATTTGTCGTGTTTCACGGCATTGGTTGGTCTAGATTTTTTATTATGGCCGCTACATCCCGCCTCTCCAGGAGGTGGTCTCATCACTTTATCATTATCAGAAGATGATTTCAATTCGGCTAGTAGGCTCTTTCTCCCGTCCATCAATCCGACGGATTTTCAAGAGCCTCCATCACAAAGCCCTTCTCTTCAATCATTTTTTTTATGATGTTGTCTCTTGTGAACACGTCACTCTTTTGCAATAACAGATGCATTAATAATCTGGCTGGAATTTCTATCTATCGTTCATCACTTCAGCGACGTCCAAGAATTCCAAGAGCCCTTCTCTTCAAGCAGCCGTAAGTGGTGATTCTCCAATGAGTTCATCATTCTACATTATAAACCCTCACTCTCCCAATGGTGGACCCATGTGGGCAGTCTTCTCATCAATCCAGTTGGACCTTTCATTATCATGCTTGTCTATAGACCTAGAGGTTTTAGGCCCAGACATAGTCATGCCTGCTTCGGCATTAAGTTTATAGCTTGCTGGGATTTATTTTAATCTGAGCATTTACAAGAAGAGAAACGTTGTTCGGTGTTGTTCTTAACATTGGTGTGGGGCTGTGTCTCCTTAAGGTTACTTTCAGTGAGGGTTCAAATAGTCGTCGACCTGTTAAATATTGTGTAGTCATGAATTTAGACACTAGGGCAAGGTGACCCGAAGATTAGCGAATATATAGGTGGTAGCTCTCTGTGAGTTTTAGACCGTACCCTTATGCCCAGGCCCGTTGGTGGTACCTTTGCTATAGTGAGACCCAGTCATTTATTTGATCAGGTGTGGAGCCATCGAGATCTGCCGAGCATATGAGAATTCAAAGCATTCTCCATTATCTCTCCTAAAAGAAGGAACCACCTCTCCCAAGCGAATTTCATTCAAGAAGTTGATCAAGTCATTTCATCTTGCTTTCTCCCAGAATTCAAAGCAATATTTGTTTGCAGAATAATCTCTTCAATCATTGTAAGTTTTCTTTATTGTAGGGAGGAATCCCTTCTCATTATCTCATGTTTGGTCCAGCTAGATTCATCAAGTTGCTATTTGCTTCATCAGAGTCTCGTTGTCGTATTCCTCGTGATAATTCTAAGTCTCTGATTTAATGATTTTCTTAAAGTTGCCAATGTCAAAATGTCAGATCATCTATTCTTTGAGAATCTTTTGATTGTGCTGTTGTGAGTGCACATTCTAGCCTAAAGTGGCTATCAAGGCCTTGTTGTCCATTGCCAATGTTTGTCAGATACCTTGAGGGGTGATTCTGATCTCTATTTACTGTCGGTGCACTTAGTCAAGTGTTCCGATTGTGTTTGTCTTTGTGCTTGTCAGATACCTTGAGGGGTGATTCTGATCTCTATTTACAATCGGTGCACTTAGTCAAGTGTTCCAATTGTGTTTGGCTTTGTGCTTGTCAGATACCTTGAGGGGTGATTCTGATTTCTATTTACCGTCGGTGCACTTAGTCGAGTGTTCCGATTGTGTTTGTCTTTGTGTTTGTCAGATACCCTGAGGGGTGATTCTGATCTTTATTTGCCGTCGGGACACTTAGTCAAGTGCTCTGATTGTGTTTGTCAGATACCCTGAGGGGTGACTCTGATCTTTATTTGCCGTCGGGACACTTAGTCAAGTGCTCCGATTGTGTTTGTCGATGTGTTTGTCAGATACCTTGATGGGTGATTCTGATCTCTGTTTACCGTCGGCGCACTTAGTCGAGTGTTCCGATTGTGTTTGTCTTCGTGTTTGCCAAATACCTTGAGGGGTGATTCTGATCTCTGTGACCGTCGGCGCACTTAGTCAAGTGTTTCGATTGTGTTTGTCTTCGTGTTTGTCAGATACCTTGAGGGGTGATTCTGATCTCTGTTTACCGTCGGTGCACTTAGTCGAGTGTTCCGATTGTGTTTGTCTTTGTGTTTGTCAAATACCTTGAGGGGTGATTTGATCTTTATTTACCGTCGGGACACTTGTCAAGTGCTCCGATTGTGTTTATCAGATACCTTGAGGGGTGATTCTGATTTTTTATTTGCTGTCGAAACACTTAGTCAAGTGTTCCGATTGTGTTTGTCAGATACCTTGAGGGGTGATTCTGATTTATATTTACCATCGGGACACTTAGTCAAGTGCTCCGTTTGTGTTTGTCAGATACCTTGAGGGGTGATTCTGATTTTTATTTACCGTCGGTGTACTTAGTCAAGTGTTCCGATTGTGTCTGTCTATGTGTTTGTCAGATACCTTGAGGGGTGATTCTGATCTCTGTTTACCGTCGGTGTACTTAGTCAAGTGTTCCGATTGTGTCTGTCTATGTGTTTGTCAGATACCTTGAGGGGTGATTCTGATTTCTGTTTACCATTGGGACACTTAGTCAAGTGTTCCGATTGTGTTTGTCAGATACCTTGAGGGGTGATTCTGATTTCTATTTACCATCGGGACACTTAGTCAAGTGCTCCGATTGTGTTTGTCAGATACCTTGAGGGGTGATTCTGATTTCTGTTTACCATCGGAGTACTTAGTCAAGTGATCCGATTGTGTTCGTCAGACGCCTTGGCGGGTGTTTTGATTAGTTGTCATCAGACACCTTGGCGGGTGATCTAGTCGTTCTTCTCGAACACCTTGGCAGGTGATTCGGGCTTGTCAAAATGTCTAGTCAGATGTTTTGGTTCCTATTAAAGCGCTTAGTCAAGCGCTCTAATCTGATCTTTCTCTCGTCAGCGCTTAGTCAGGTATGCTGATTCTTTGACGGAACATCTAGTTAGAATGTTCTGTTTCTCATCGGAATGCTTAGTCAAGTACTCCATTTTTTTGCTCCTTTCTTCGTCGGAACACTTAGTCAAGTGCTCCGATTAGATTCATTTTTCCTCATCAGCGCCTAGTCAGGTATGCTGATTCCTTGATGGAACATCTAGTCAGAATGTTCTGTTTCTCATCGGAATGCTTAGTCAAGCACTCCATTTTTTGCTCCTTTCTTCGTCGGAACACTTAGTCAAGTGCTCCGATTAGATTCATTGTTCTCCACCTCGCCACTTGAGCGGCACTAAGTCGAGCCGCCTTAGTCGGGTATGCGTTAGATTCCTTTCCTTGTTGACTGATTCTTGCGGAACATCTAGTCGAATGTTCTGTTTCTCATCGGAATGCTTAGTCAAGCACTCCATTTTTGGTCCTTTCTTCGTCGGAACGTTTAGTCAAGTGCTTCGATTAGATTCATTTTTCCTTGTCAGCGCCTAGTCAGGTATGCTGATTCCTTGACGGGACGTCTAGTCAGAATGTTCTGTTTCTCGTCGGAACACTTAGTCAAGTGCTTCGATTAGATTCATTTTTCCTCGTCAGTGCCTAGTCAGGTATGCTGATTCCTTGATGGAACATCTAGTCAAAATGTTCTGTTTCTCATCGGAATGCTTAGTCAAGCACTCCATTTTTGGTCCTTTCTTCGTTGGAACGTTTAGTCAAGTGCTTCGATTAGATTCATTTTTCCTCGTCAGCGCCTAGTTAGGTATGCTGATTCCTTGACGGAACGTCTAGTCAGAATGTTCTGTTTCTCGTCGGAACACTTAGTCAAGTGCTCCGATTAGATTCATTTTTCCTCGTCAGCGCCTAGTCAGGTATGCTGATTCCTTGACAGAACATCTAGTCAGAATGTTTTGTTTCTCATCGGAATGCTTAGTCAAGCACTCCATTTTTGGTCCTTTCTTCGTCGGAACGTTTAGTTAAGTGTTCTAATCTGATCTTTCTCTCGTCAGCGCCTAGTCAGGTATGTTTATTCCTTGACAGAACATCTAGTCAAAATGTTCTGTTTCTCGTCAGAATGCTTAGTCAAGCACTCCAATTTTGCTTCTTTCTTTGTTGGAACGTTTAGTCAAGTGCTCCGTTTAGATTCATTTTTCCTCGTCAGCGCCTAGTCAGGTATGCTAATTCCTTAATGGAACATCTAGTCAGAATGTTTTGTTTCTCGTCGAAATGCTTAGTCAAGCACTCCGATTAAATTCTTTTTTCCTCGTCAGCGCCTAGTCAGGTACGCTGATTCCTCTGACGAAACATCTAGTCAGAATGTTCCGTTTCCCCCTCTTTTCGTTTTGTGTAATTTTCATGGACCAAAATGCGGTCTTCTCTTTTCTTCGCCCTCATTCACTTTGAATTTCGGCCAAAGAGGGGCATTCTGTAAGACCCCCATTTTGGCCTATTTCTCATCAAGGGCATTTTTGTCATCTTTTGGTCATGTTAGAATGTCTCTACCATTTTAGGTTATTATGAAATGAAAAAAAATGGGAAAATTTTTAAGAGAATCGGGCTTGGGCCTATAACTTTAGTTTTGTGGTAGTGGGTTTTAATTTTGTTATTTAAATGGGTTTAGCTTAGGTGTTAGTGGGTTTTAGTTTTGTTTTCTTTTTGTTGTTTTGTTTTAGGCATTTGTTTATTATTGAGCCTTATGATAGAGTTTTTTTAATTCTTTTAGTTATTTGAGTCAATGGGCTTGGGCTGTGGGTTTAAATTAGGTGTTAATAGGCATTAGGCTAATGGGTTTGGGTTTGGGCTTAGGATATCAATTGTGTAGTAATCCTTTTTCTATCACATGTGTTGGGTTAAAAGGAAATCAAGTGAGAAGAATCTCGGCCCTTGGATTAGGGGTTAGAAAAAAAAACCTAGATAATAAAAAAGGAGAGGGACTGTTGTGGGAAGGAGAGAAGGAGGCGGCAGCAAAGGGAGAGAAAGGAGTGAGAAGAAAGGGAGAAATGAGGGAAGAAGAAGGGAGAAAAAAGAGAAGGCGGCAGCAAGTGCAGAGAGAAATCAAGAGAGAAAGAGAGCAGTAGCGGAAGGAAGAAAGGAGAAGAAAGGAGAAGAAGAAAGGGGACCTGCTGCTACGGCTGGGAAGAAGGAAAAGGGGCTACGGCTGCAAGAGGCAAGAGAGAAGGATGGATCATTCATAAAAGTGAGAGAAAGGGGGTGAGTGCGGCTGGTGAGTGAGAGATGACGGCTGCTGTGAACAGAAGAAGAAAAGAAAGGGAGACTATAGCTTGCCATAACCTTAAACCCGATTCTGCAATTCTCTCTCTCTCTCTCTCTCTCTCTCTCTCTCACACACACACACACACACACACACACACACACACACACACCCCTACTCAAAGCCACTGCCTTTATGTTGGACACCGTGGAACAAGAAAGGTAAACCAGCAAGTAATCTCAATATATCTCCAGCAGTGATTCTACATCTTCTTCGATTTGATGATTGGGAAAGTATTGTTGATCGTGAACCAGAGGGATTATTTTCTTCACACAATGAAAAAAACTGCTGCTGTAGGGGCTGGAAAAGAATGAACAGAGAGAAATCAGGGAGGAATTGAGGAAGAAGAAGTGAAGAAGAAGAGAAGGCGATAACAAGTCGTGAAGGGAGATGGGCTATGAGAGAAATGGACTAAGAGAGAGAGAAGTTGCAGAAGAGAAAGAAGAAATTGAAAGAATGAGATGAAGAATCTACGAAGGTAATAGCCGTCCCCTACCTTTCCAATTTCTCACATCTCCCCATCTCTCTCTCTCTCTCTCTCTCTCCGCAGCTAAACTTGAATCATTTGTGTTGCCATTCATTCCATTATTTCTTCAATTTCTCTCGAATATGGTTGTTTGGGTTGTGGTTGTGGTTTTGTTTTGTTGTCAAAATTTCAGTGGGTTCGGCTTTTTGAGTTTCAATATGGACTACATTTGGTTCAAAGGGATGGTTCCAGCATTGGCGGCAGTGAGCAAAGGGTGCTAGCTGTAGTATGTGGAAGAGAGGGGTAAGATAGAGAAATAGAGAGAGAGTGGATGTTTCTTTGATTGGAGGTGAAAGAGAATTTAATAGGGGGTTTTCTAGGAGAAATGAGTGGGATCTGTTCTTGAAGTTGGGGCTGTTCTCGACAATGAAAAAGGCAATGATGGTGTTGGGAGTGTTGTTGGTGGCAAGGCATCTTGCCTTAGGAATCTCTCTCTGGATGTTGTTCTGTTGGATGCCTTTGGTCATACTATGAACAAAGAAATGGAGGTGGTTGCATCATTCATTTGTGTTCATATGCTATGCTGTCCAGCAAAGATAGAATGTTTCGAGTGTTAAAATTGGTTGATTATTATTGCTTTGCTGATGGAGCATCAATTTCAGCCGTGGCTATACAAGTTCTTGTTGGTTTGATTGATTCGAGCTTCATCATTCAGGTAAGTGATCTTAACTTCACATTTCTAAATTTTCTTTTTTAATGCTTGAATCAATGTTAAATCTGAGGTGGATTTGTTCCTAATGCTTGATTGTGAACATCATCTTCTACATCTAAATTTTTATCTAGCTTCTCAATTTAGTTTCTTGTAACTTGCTATGAGGTTTAACCCAGTCTATGTTCCCAGGGATTCTCAGTGTGTGTTAGAACTTGGGTTAGTCTTGTATTGGAAGTCGGTTTTCCATATGATGTTTCTTTATTGCAATTAATCTTTGATGCACACTTCAGATGAGATTCTTTCTTCAATTTTCAGTAATGACATGATTTAGCGTGTTGGCATTTAATTGGGTTTGATTTTACACAGTGGGATATTCAAGTTCATGCTTATTGTAAATTTTAAACTTGTCTTCATTTAGCCCATTGCTTAGGCCAATTTTCATGGGTTGTTTGGATGCATGTTGGACCAGGTACAATCCCATAGTGGGTTTGGTTGATCATATTGGGTTTTCCAGCCCCACGCTTATCTTGGTCTAAAACATATATCAGGTTCGATTGGAAATGAATGGGAGTTTAATGTAAAAAGCATCAAAGATTTTCTGCTTTATGTATTTTTGTTAATGGAAACTAATTTTTGTATGGGAATGAATGCTGTTAAATGTTTCTCTTTTTTCTTTTTTTTTGCCTTATCTTTACAGTATAGGTGTCACTAGAACTTAGTTTCTCTCTTCTCGCTTAGGCAAACTTGCTTGGTTCGGCTCATATCTAGGTTCAATTTCTTGTTTCGATCGTATGCTTGGCTGACCCCTCTATGTGTTTAATTTGATATGATCACATGCTTAGCTTGATCTTAAATTTATTGCTTGGGCTGATATGAGAATTTGACTCGGTTCTTTATGCTTGGTTAAGTTTAATAGGGATTCCCTTCCCCAACATTGTGAATTTTTTTTAGGATGACTCCAATGAGTCTATCTTTGTTGGGATTCCCAAATCCCATGTTGACTGGTGTGGGCCCTGCCTAGGCCATGGGCCCGCTCAACCATTAGGGTTCGTCACATAATTGTTTTCCCCCCTCTCAAAGAAAAATATCAATAAAGGAGAGAAAAGAAAAAATACAAAAAAAAGGTGTCATGTTTGCATGTTCTCAAGCGACAGTTGGGATCATGTTTGATCTCCAACCTAGCTTTGACCTAGTTTTGTCTTTGGCCTTAGGCCAATCATTTCCCATGTTTGGGAATCGGTGTACGGACCGACCATTTTCAAATATCGAGTGATGCCTTGTCGAGTGCAAGGAAGTCAAGGTCCGAGTACCTCTTGAGTGATGCCTTGCTGAGTGCGAGGAGTCAAGGTCCAAGTACCTCTTGAGTGATGCCTCGCCGAGTGCGGGGAGTCGAGGTCCAAGTACCTCTTGAGTTTGCCTTGTCGAGTGCAAGGAAGTCGAGGTCCGAGTACCTCTTGAGTTTGCCTTGCCGAGTGCAAGGAGTCGAGGTCTGAGTACCTCTTGAGTGTTGCCTTGCCAAGTGCGGGGAGTTGAGGTCCGAGTACCTCTGAGGTCCCAGCACCTCTCCAATAATGCCATGTGGGGTCCAACAGCCCGTTAACTATTGGGAACTACTTTTGACCTGATTCTCTAAAGAGATACGTAGGCAGCGGGAAGTGGAGAACTCTGAGTAGTTCACCCTTCGCGCACGGTTACACGTGCTTCCTTTGTCAAGGGAGCACCTCACACACAACCACAACCACAATCACACCCCCGCACGAACTATGTTTGGCCTGATTCCCGCCACACAGGGATACATAGGCGGCTTGATCTCGAGCTCGGTCATCCATTATCTGTTGTATTTTCTGTGTTATTCATAATTTTAATTCATTATTTGTTTATTCATGATTATTTCATTTTTTTATCCATTCATTTGTTTATTGATCCATTTAATGTCTGTCGACTTGTATTTTATTTTTTCAAGTCTATGTGGCGGCACCCTAGTTAGAACAACTTAGAAACTTGGTCTAGGGTTCCCCATTTGCCTAGTTAGGATAAATTGAACGACCTGAACATACATAAGTTTCAAAAATGTAGGAAATGATAGGACAGAAGGAGACCGGTCCATTGACCGGGCGAGTTGGGTGCCTAATACCTTCCCAACTCATAACTTGACACTTACCCTTCTCTGGTAAGACTAGAAGCCAATCCATTGAGCATGAGTCATAGTGTCTCTCCAAGTGAGAAACCATTTATATGTCCTAGACCTTATCTAGGTGGCGACTCCATATTTTACTCCATCCATTGGCGTGTATGGACAAAGTAACCAAGGTGAGAGCCTATTTTGATTTCGTGAAGGATACATATGAAAATCCATTGTCCTCACAGGTCGCAGGATGGGTCGCAGGTATCTGAGACCCCAGGGTATAGGGTCGATCAGAGGGTCGGTTATCCATCGACCCTAGGTGCGACCATCGCTTCCTTGGACTTCCCGAGAGCTAGGGGTCGATCCTGTGGTCTGATAGGGTCAGTTACCAGTCGACCCTAAGGGCGACTAGATGTAATTTGAGTCGACTTTTCATCCTACAGTCTACTCTTTCGTGTTTGGATCCTTTGGCTTACTTTCATGGTCCATTCTATAATTGTTCTATGGCTTAAACTCCAAGTTACTTCCTTTACTTTGTTTATCATGATTTCCTCCATGGATTCTATTGAAATATTCCCATGGATGGATGATTTGGGTTTCTCCTAGATCCTACCCTCTTTATGTACTATTCTAGGGTCTTACACATTTTATGGAGAATGTTTTCATACCTTAGTCTTGCTAAATTTAGAGATTCCTCTGAAACTCTTCTCCTTAGCCTTCTTCTCCAACTTTCCTTCTCTTCCTTCTCTTCTCTTCTCTCACTTTCAATTAGGATTTCAAAAGGAGTAAAAGAGCCTAAGGGATGTCCTATTTATAGAGGAAAACCTCTCAAAATACGTCCCAACGAGTTTAGGAAAGGTTCCCTTTGAATTAGGAAAGTTTCCTAATTTTTGGTTTCTGTCAGTTTGCCTAGGGTCGCAGAATCCGTCGACCCTAGGGTCTCAAGTCATCCGACCCTAGGACTCAAAAGTCATGGGTTGGACCTTGCTGAGGTGGGGTAGACCCTACCTATTTAGGCATGCGACCTTACCCTCCATTTTACTGTTTTTGAGTCAATTTCATACCTGGTTTTGTAATTTCCTTCACGCACTTGGTCCATGTGGCTCAACCATGACAGGTAGACCTGATACAAGGTGGTAAGACCGGTTAGTTTGGTATGGGTCTTACAACTCCCCCCTGCTTATAAAAATTTCGTCTTCGAAATTTATACATACCTTCCGAGTAAAAAAGATGAGGGTATTGCTTTCACATAGCATTCTCTTCTTCCCATTTCTTCTATATTTTGGTTTCTCCAGGTGACTTTAACATAATAAATGTCACGATTGCGTAGTCGTTGAACCTTTCGGCTGGTGATTTCAGTTGGTGCTACTTCAAATGTCAAATCATCAGTCAAATCCGGTAGATCTACTGTCAAAATGTGCGTTGGATCTCTGACGTACTTCTTTAATAAGGAAATATGAAATACATCATGCACACTTGACATAGATGGTGGTAGTGCTAACTGGTAAGCCACTTTTTTACGTTTAGCTAGAATCTCATATGGTCCGACATATCTCGGACTTAGTTTTCCTTTCTGTCCGAACCGTTTCAAACCTCGCATAGGTGATACTTTGAGGAATACCTTATCACCTACGACAAATTCAAGGTCTCGACATCGAGTATCTGCATACTGTTTCTGACGATTCTGAGCCGTTTTTACTCTTTCCTTAATAATGTCAACTACTCGATATGTCTCTTCAACAAATTCTGGTCCAACAATGCTACGTTCTCCAATTTCATTTCAAAATAAAGGAGTTCGACACTTCCTGCCATACAGTATTTCATAGGGTGACATCTGTATAGTAGCCTGATAGCTGTTGTTATAAGCGAACTTGATCAGTGGTAATTTTTCATCCCACGATCCTTTAAAATCAATTACACAAGCTCGGAGCATGTCTTCTAAAATCTGAATGGTACGCTCCCACTGTCCGTCTGTCTGAGGATGGAATGCAGTACTAAACTTCAATGTTGTACCCATAGCCTTTTGCAATCTTTCCAAAACTTTGAAGTAAATCGTGGATCTTTGTCGGACACAATGCTTTCAGGTACACTATGTAATCTGACAATATTATACACATACAACTTAGCCGACCTCTCCAGTGTATACTAAGGTTGTATAGCTATAAATCGAGCTATTTTAGTCAGGCGGTCTACAATCACCCAAAACGTGTCAATTACTCGGGAAGTCAATGGTAACCCGGTGACGAAGTCCATAGTGATGCAGTCTCATTTCCATGCTGGTTCCGATAACGGCTGTAACAGCCCTGCAGGTCTTTGTCGTTCAGCCTTCACCCTTTGACAATTTAGGCATTGAGACACGAACTTAGCTACATCTGCTTTCATTCCTCTCCACCAGTATAATTTTTTTAGATCATGATATATTTTCGTACTTCCAGGATGTACCGAATAGGCGGTGGTATGGGCTTCCTTCATTAGTCAATGTCTAATGTCCAAACTTTATGTTTCAGGTATACATATTCTTCCTTCGTATTTCAGTACCTTTTCATCATCTAAGGTGAACTCAGGAATAGTCCTACCTTTGTCGATGTCTTCTTGTACCGTTCTTAGATAAGGGTCTGATTTAATAGCTGTTTTCACTTCATCAATTATATCAGTTACAATCTTCAATGTGGTGAACATATTTGAAAATCGATGGATAAACCCTTGGTTGGTTGATTCACCTGGTACATCTATCACAAACTGCTCATTATCGTATTTGAACACTTTTCCAGTGGTACACATTGCGATAGTTGTGTTAATCTCTCCTTGAGATTTTATCATCGTTTTTCTACTCAGCGCGTCAGCAACCACATTAGCTTTCCCCGGATGACACTGGATATCACAATCATAGTCTTTCAATAGTTCTAGCCATCTTCTTTGTCTCATATTCAACTCCTTCTGATTAAAGAGATAAGTAAGACTCTTATGATCTGATTTAATCTGAAATTTCTCTTCGTACAAGTAATGTCTCCATATCTTGACAGCATGTACCACTGCCGCTAATTTCAAGTCATGAGTGGGATAGTTCTTCTCATGTGTCTTCAGTTGTCTTGAGGCGTAAGCAATTACTTGTTCCCCTTGCATAAGTACACATCCTAAACCCAATCTTGACGCATCAGTGTACAAAATAAATGGCTGTCCTGGTATAGGAATAGTCAAAACCAGAGCTGATATCAATCTAGTCTTCAATGTTTGAAAACTTTGCTCACATTTATCAGTCCAAACAAACTTTTCACCCTTCTTAGTCCAACTGGTGAAAGGTACGACAATTCGGGAATAGTCTTCCACAAATCGTCGATAATACCCAGCTAGACCTAAGAAACTTCTAATTTCTGTAACGTTCTTCGGTGCTTCCCACTTCACAATAGCTTCAATCTTGCTAGGATCCACTTTAATTCCTTCAGCGGATACAACATGGCCTAGGAATGAGACCTCATTTAGTCAAAACTTACACTTTGTAAATTTGGCATAAAGCTTCTCTTTTCGTAATCGCTGCAGAGCGGCGTTTAGATTCATAATATGAGTTTCCTTGTCCTTGGAGTAGACCAATATATCATCGATGAATACAATGACCGACGTGTCCAACATATCATGGAATTCCCGATTCATAAGTTCCATAAAAGTTGCTAGTGCGTTCATCAATCCAAAAGACATGACCATAAATTCATAATGTCCATATCTGACCCTGAATGCTGTCTTGGAAATATCACCGTCCTTAATCTTCAACTGATGGTATTCGGATTGAAGATCGATCTTGGAGAACACCTTGGCACCTTGCAACTGATCGAATAGGTCATTGATCCGAGGCAATGTGTACCGATTCTTGATTGTCAGCTTATTCAGTTCTCGGTAGTCTATACACAGTCGAACACTACCGTCATTCTTCTTTACGAATAATACTGGCGCTCCCCGTGGTGATATGCTAGGTCTAATGTAACCATTGTCCAGTAGTTCTTGTAGCTGTACTTTTAATTCCTTTAGTTCACTAGGAGCCATTCGATAAGGTGCTTTAGACACTGATGCGGCTCCGGGTATCAAATCTATAACAAATTTTGTGGCTCGGTCAGGTGGTAGTCCTGGTAGTTCTTCAGGAAATATATCTGAAAAGTCACGCACGACATCAATATCTTCCATTCGTGGTGCTTCCTTGGAGAGGTCGATCACTGAAACTAGATACCCAACTTTTCCTTTCTCGAGGCATTTCCTAGCCTTTAATGTAGAGAGGATGAGCTTTCGTTTACGGGGAAGTGTGGTTTCCGTAAAACTGAACTCTGCTCCTTCCTTGTCTTTAAATGTCAGCTTCTTTTCGGCATATAATAGATTTACAGAATGCCGAGCTAACCAGTCCATTCCCAAGATGACGTCAAAGTCTACCATCTCAAGTTGAATCAGGGTTGCATCTAGAGTTTTCTCGTCAATAAGGACTAGACATGGTCCATAACCTGTTTCTAATTCCACTTCTAATCCCATCGGTGACCGTACAAGCAGTTTATAGTCTAGATATTTGAGTGGTAGGTTCAGCTTCTTTCCAAATGACACAGATATAAAAGAATGAGTAGTTCCTGAATCAAAGAGTACTCTGGTAGGGATGCCATTAATGGGTACTATACATGTGATTTGTTTTAATTTAGTCTACATGTTCACACAATGTAACACACAATGAAAGGTTCAGGTCATACCTGTGACCACATCAGGTGATGCGGCAGCATCCTCAGAGGTAACAGCGTAAACTCTTCCTTGTTGTGTTTGCTTTCTAGGCTTGGGGCACTCTTTTGAATAATGTCCCATTTGATTGCAGTTAAAGCATTTTACTCCTTCATTATTTGGCTTTTGTTGCTGTTGAGCTGCTGGGGTAGTCTTGGCTACAACATTAAAACCTTGAGTACGGAAGGGGTTGAATGTCCTTATATTCCCTCCGTTATATGAATTTTCAATTGGGCTCTTTATACCCCTGTTTTGAGCAAAATAGCTCTCTTTCTGGCTTGACTCTATCACCCGAGTAATTTGTACAGCTTCGTTGTAGACTTTCTTCTCGAGTCCTAGTACATGTTCACGAATACTTCCCCTAAGTCCCATGACGAACCTTCGGGTCTTTGTATCTTCCGCTTGCATACTGACTGGTGCAAAGAAGAACAGCTCCTCATAACGCTGTTGATATGCATCGACAGTCATCTGTCCCTGATACAAACTCAGGAACTCTTTCTCCATCGAATCTCTGAAACTCCTAGGAAAATACTTCTCAAAAAATGATTCTTTATATATATCCCAGGTCAATTGGGCGTGCTTTGTCAACAGATACATCCATGTGGACTTCCACCAGTGGTGTGCATCGTCTTTCAGCATGAACATTGCACACAACACTTTCTCTTCTTCGTTCACCGTCATCATCGTGAAATTCCTGTCCATCTCATTGATCCAGTGTGCTGGCCACAACGGATCAGCTGGCTTACCACTATACTCTCTGGGCTTCATCTTCAGAAAATGCTCAACTAGTCTGGAATGGTCTAGTTGATGAGGAACATAAGCCCCATACATAGGTGGTTGGTATTGATATCCACCTGGAACTACTTCAGGGTTTTGCACTTGAGCCTGCATGATGGGAGTCTGAGGTGCATGGGGTACTGTGTTACTTCCCCCTGGTACTGTGCTTTCCTGTCCTACTGGCATCGGTGTCGTCTGTGCAGCTGGAAAAGCCATGCCTGTGGCAGCTTGCATAGTAGCTTGTACCTGTTGTATTTGCTGCAGCTGTTGTGCCAAATTCATTAAGACTGTAGCCAGGTCTGTAGGTGGAGCTGGCAGATTTGTAGGATTTGTCTGCCCATTAACTACGGACGGTGCCGTGTTCAGATTCTCCTGTGTTTCAGGATGTATATGGTTGTCTTCCTCCACAGGTGGTGGTGGTGGAATAGAGTTTCGGCTTTGTCTGGTTACTCTTCGCCCAGCCATTTTTCCGTTCTGAAGATAGTAGTGCCTGTAAGTAACCATAGCACATGTGAGGCAATCAATATATTTGTTCTCCAGTCAAAATTTCAACTAGTCAAGATAATTTTCAAATTTTTCTGATCATTCTGTTAAAAATACTGTATTTTCCATCGTAGGGTCGATGGTAGGGTCGATCCTTATGCGACCCTAGGGTATGCGACCCTGAGAATCACTATCAACTTACCGAGAGCCTAGGGTCGATGGTAGGGTCGGTATATGTCCGACCCTAGGGTCGACCCCTAGTTCTCTGTCAGATCACCGAGAGGCTAGGGTCTATGAGGGGGTCGGGTAGGGTCGCACGTTTTGGTCAAATTATGCGACCCTAGGACCCAGAATCAGGTTTTTAAACCCGATTTTGGATTCATTTCTCATTCTTTCTCCTGCCTTCTGACTCAACTCGTTCCTCTGATTCGCTACAGTGACGACCCCGACGCTTTTGTTGATTCTATCATACGTTCGAGACTCTCATTCCTTCTCTTCAGGTGTGTTTTCTACCATTTCATGTTTTTAAGGTTTCCTAACTAGGGTTTTGCCCCAATTATATCGTTTTCTTCAAATTAAAATTTTTCTAATCGTAAAAATTTCATTTTTATTGGGGGTTTTTGCTATTGGTCACCCAATGGACAAAATCCCTCAAAAATATTTGAGTTTCATTGGTTGGTTGTCGAGAAACTTAAAATTTTCCATTTTTGCCCTAATTTCGATATTTTTTGAATTTATTGAAATTTCTTTGAATTCAATCTTTCTAGATTAAATTCCCAACTGTATGAACCTTGCAAAATGGTTTGGAACCTATGTAAATCCTCATGTCCAAGTGTATGGGTGAAAAGTGAGGCTTTTTACCAGTTTATGCCGTTATAGTGCCGAAATTTTTGTTTTTTTTTTTCACCATTACTAATCTATTATTTGTCTTTCTTTGTTTTGACAGATATTATGGCTCGTACCAAAGTACCTAGGGTTCACGATCCAGTTCGTTTCCGCTCTAACGAGGCCGAGGCTCAGTATGCTTGCTACGCTCGTAAGAAGGTAGAGGGAGGTCGTCGTGTAAACTTGGCTAGTCTAGCCTTGTTCGACGTGGAGACAGCATTTGGTGACATGGGCTGGCTTCCCGTGATTACCTACGATGCCTGTACCCGTCCGGATCTGGTGAGACAGTTCTATTGTAATCTCCAGGTGGTGGGAGATCACAATGACACTGAGAGGGGTAGGGAGCTCAGGATCACGAGCTACGTCAAAGGAGTAGAGGTTTCCTTTGACTGCCAGCAGTTAGCGGACCTCTTGGGCATATCACATGACGGCCCTTTAGTGTACTGTGCTCCCAGAGAGCCCCAGTTCTTTTCTTTGGAGATGCAGGCTGAGATAGACCGTCAGCTTATCAGAGAGGATCGCTGAGAGATGAAAGCAATCAACCTACGTCCAGAGCCTCGGGTGTACTGTATGATCATCCAGCACAACCTGATACCCCAGAGTGGACATTACGAGAGGATCTCCCAGTTGACCCAGTACTTACTTTACTGTATCTGCACTAGGCAGCCTGTCTGCCTCCCTTATATTATTATGAGGACGATGATCTATGCTACGCTGCCTGGTCAGATAGGTAACCTGCCCTATGGACGTCTGATCACCACCCTGCTTACCCGCCTAGGTGTTGATTTAGTGGATGAGAGGATTCAGGAGAAGACCTTCTCATTGTTCTGGACTGGGAGGCCATCTATAGGATGGGCATGCGAGATGCTCAGGTCAGTGATGAGGAGAGGAACGCTCTGGTGCATCCTCGTACTCGGGTGGAGGTGGCAGACGCTAAGGCAACAGCAGCAGCAGCCGCTGGAGCAGGGGTTCATGGGGGTGATACTGAGGATGAGGATCGTATGTACATGGATGTGGACTCCATACCTCCTCCATCACCTCTGCATTCTACTGGAGCTGGTCCATCTCAGACTCCTTCATGCATGGCTGGTCCTTCACGCCCACCATCTGATGATATGATGGGATTACTTCGTGAGATCAGGGAGGCTCAGCGCGCGACAAATTTGAGAGTGGGAGAGCTTCTAGATGCTCAGCGTGCGTCTGATCAGCGGATGGCTGCGTTGACGGCTAGTCTCCAGATGACCCAGACTCAGGTAGCCTGGTTGACTAGAGTCTATGCTGAGGACTATGATAGAGATCGCGAGGCACCGCCTCCTCCATCACCTCCAGCTCCATGATGTATTTTTCTTTTATTCTTCTTTGGTATTACAGAGTAACTGTCCGGGTTGTGAACTGTACTCTACTTTGGATATGTATATAAATTTGCTTTTAGTTTAATGTATATAAAACTTGTTTCTCCCTTTATATGTGCATTATTCTCTTTCTTAATTTTGTCTCAAACAACACAGGTGCTTATAGTGTGTTCTTATTACAGCTTTTAAATTAAATCCTAACTCAGTTCATGAACTTTTATGGAAGTATACTGGTTTAACAGACAGGACCTGAGAGCTCTAATACCAAGTTGTTACACCCCAATTTCACACTGTTCAGAACGATGTGATGAACCGCTAATAAACCAACGATTCAACCAGGATCTCAAATAGGCTGTGTTCTATTTGCCTAAATCATACACATCCACAACCATAATCAAAGTAAATACACAATAGCGGAAGTCTTAATATTTTATGAACTGAGAATCTACATGTGATAATCATAAATAAAATATCCAATTATCTTGCATTGACTGAGACATAGGTAAATAAAATATCAAATTATATTTTCTTAATAATCCAAATAAAAATATAATCGAAAACACATGAGTCTCCACTATATCTTCTGCATCCATCGCCGCAACATGCCCGTATGCGGGAGCATTTATATAATCTTCCACAGTCGTACCTGCATCATCAACTAAAAATATTCGAATTCGAAAAGGGTGAGTACACATCACGGCTCAGTGAGCAAACAAAACAATGCAACAAATATATACATGCATTCAATTCATATCTTTGGTCTGGTTCATAAGTTTGCAATGTGCTATAGAAAGGTTCGGTGGCCGCCTCGCCTCTATACATAGGGTGTGTAAGCCCACCCAACGGATCAAACACCATTGTCGTCCACATCCACCCCACCATGGAATAGAGATAGAGCTAAAGTGCTTAGGACGACACCGCATCACACTTCCCCTGATGCTCTACCCATACCAACACGTAAGCCCCTGTTGGCGAGGGCTTACAAACTGGGCTCGCAACTAACCAATCCTAATGTCAAACAGTGTATCCAAGGCCACACCCCAGCATCCCTTAATACGTCCATAGAGATAGAGCTAAGGCCTCCCGACAGAGTCAGAGACTACACGGTTCGAGACCACCTCCCCTGATGCCCTACGACGTAATAGTTCTGCTAAGGTAATGGCGATACGACGATGTCAGTGGACAAGACTTGAGTAGAGATAGGGCTAAAGTGCTTAGGACCGCACCGCATCACACTTCCCCTGATGCCCCACTCACATCAAGTACACTAACCACACACAAATATTTACATGTCTATTCCTAACATCATCATCATCATCATATTGTAAATAAACATAATTAAATATGCATGAACAGTAATAACAGGAATAGTAGATGACATGTGATATGCACATTACAATCATACAAGCATAGAATCATACATGGTATTGAACTCAATAAACGAAAACAGTTTATTATTAGCCAATTAGCTTAGGTCTTGTTCCCTCACCTTTGATTAAGTGTAGATCATCTTTCAAGCTTTAAGAATCACTTTTATATCACTAGGAGAACCTAGCAAGTCAATAGATTTTAATTAGAATTAATTCCAATAATTTTAAGCTTGCTGTATAGATAGGGTCGCAGGTTGGGTCGCAGGTAGGGTAGCAGTTTTCTGAGACCCCAGGGTGTAGGGTCGATCATAGGGTCGGTTATCCATCGACCCTAGGTGCGACCACAGCCTCCCTGGACTTCCCGAGAGCTTGGGGTCGATCCTGTGGTCTGGTAGGGTCGGTTACCAATCGACCCTACGTGCTACCACACGTAGTTTGAGTCGACCTTTCATCCTACAGTCCATTATTCCATGTTTGGATCCTTTGGCTTACTTTTATAGTCCATTCTATGATTGTTCTATGGCTCAAAACTCCAAGTTACACACTTTACTTTGTTTACAATGATTCCCTCCATGGATTCCATTGGAATTTACCCATGGATGGATGATTTGGGTTTCTCCTAGATCTTACCCTCTTTATAAACTATTCTAGGGTCTTACACAATTCATGGAGAATGTTTTCATACCTTAGACTTGCTGAATTCAGAGATTCCTCTGAATTTATTCTCCTTAGCCTTCTTCTCCAACTTTCCTTCTCTTCCTTCTCTTCTCTTTCTCTCACTTTCAATTAGGGTTTCCAGGAGTGAAAGAGGCTAAGGGACGTCCTATTTATAGAGGAAAACCTCCCAAAATCCGTCCCAACTAGTTTAGGAAAGGTTCCCTTTGAATTAGGAAAGTTTCCTAATTTCCGATTTCTGTCTGTCATCCTAGGGTCAATGCTAGGGTCGCAGAATCCGTCGACCCTAGGGTCTCAAGTCATCCGACCCTAGGACTTGAAAAACCATGGGTTGGATTTTGTTGAGGTGGGGGTCGACCCTACCTGTTTAGGCATGCGACCCTACTCCATTTTACTGTTTTTGGGTTAATTTCATACCTGGTCTTGTGATTTCCTTCATGCACTTGGTCCATGTGGCTCGACCATGATAGGTAGACCTGGTACAAGGTGGTAAGACCGGTTAGTTCGGTACGGGTCTTACACATGATCTGATTTGTCCCCTAGGACATACCCTTGGCACAAGAGAAAACCACTTCTACTCAAGGCGGAAAGCAAAAGGCACGGCCTTTTCAACCTCAACCACTTGCCCTGGAAGAGAGCAACTCAGTCCACCGACTCATCCAAGAGTTCGCGAGTCTGAACTTAGCCCAAATGGTCGACCATTGGGACTTCAAAGCCGAGACGTTGAGGACCCTCAGGAGACAAGACCCAAATCACCCCTTAGCTAGGTTCATCTGACATAAGAGTCCGCCAAGGCCTCTATTGGTCGATCCACCCACATCAAGCCGTGACCTCGTCCTGGCCAACCGCAGTACATTATGCCCGAACTGCCATGACACGGTCACAGTCTGGCCAAGACACTACCAAAAACACGTCAATGCCATTCTCGGTGCACCACCGACCAACAGTGGAGTATTATCCAATATGGTCAGCAGGATTGAGACAATGAAAGATAAAGGGAAAAAGCCTTGAACTGGAGACTTCATCTCCTTCAGTGACAAAAATCTAATAGACATCGTCGTCCCTCACGAAGATGCGATTGTCATTAAAATGGCAATCAAAGATTATTACAATGTAAGTAAGGTTGGTTCTGGTGGACACTGGCAACCCCTCAAAAGTTTTGTACTATCATGCATTCAGACAGATGGGCCTGGATGATAAATAGCTTAGACCCATCCGCTACTCACTTGTCAGCTTTTTCGGCGATCCCATAACAGTAAAGGTAGCAATTTGCCTGGAGACCAAAGTTGGTGAAGACCCCTATAGGTTTAGCTGCATGATGACCTATTTGGTGGTAGACATCTTGTCCTACCACAATGCCATCCTAGGATGGCCAGGCCTGAACCAACTTAGGGCCTGTCTCTCAACCTATTATTTGTCATGAAGTTTTCCATCGAACAAGTAACCGGCTAGCTACTGCAAAGCCAACCAAACACTTGTTCGAAGGTGTTATGCCATTGACCCCAAACACACGGCGGAGCACCTGTTCAGCTCGTTATCTTGGAGGACCTCAGAGGCGACCTCCGACATGAGAGGGGCATTCCAGCCGAAGAGCTCATTCAGATCCCTTTCGCCGAGGACATTCCCAAGCATACCTTCTAAACCAGTCCGTTAACAACTCAAAAACAGACTGGCCCGTTAGTTAATTTGCACAGTGCATCCCTCCTAGCTTGGACCTCTTAATGGATATATTTCTGTCAAGCCCTATAAAACCCGACACTGATTTGGCCCGAACCACTCCATTGACACCCCCTAATGGGTTTTCATCCATGGATCAAATTCCTAAAAATTAAGAGATTTTCTCCACAATGGCTGACAAAAAATTTGAACCATAAGTAGACAGGAGAAAGATCACACATTTTGTATGATTACACTAAGGGAGGAGGATCTACAAGCTTGGGGGGCATATTGGAATCTTATATGCTAGTGGTAGAAATGAGAATACAAGAAAAAATGGTAGCCATTCACTTCACAGGAGAGAGAGAGAGGATAGAGAAAGAGGGTCCAGATTTCAAGGAAGAGAGATAGAGATCATTTTCCTTACGATATATAGTGGTGAGTGTTAGCATACTGATCCTCTTTCCTCACTCCTAGGGGTGTCAACAGGCCAATTCGGGTAGGTTTCTATCCAGACCAAGCCTGTCACTGACTTTTTAGGGGCAGTCCGAAACATGTCCAATAAGATATTCCGGTTGGGGAAAGGTGCACTGTACTAGGGGTGTCAACTAGCCAGTTTGGACTGGTTACGATATAGGCCAAGTCGGTCTCGAGTTTTTTAGGGGCAGCCTGAAACATATTGAATAAGAGTTCAACTAGAGTGGACTACACTATACATGTTATTAATTTAACGGGCCAGTCTAGTGCCAATTTGTTTTTAGGCTGGCTTAATGGACTGTTATTGATCCACTATCGGTTCGATTTCGGTTTACTATATGTACATGTATATTTAATAAAATGTTGGCTTATTAATGGACTCTTATCGGTCATTATCAGACTGGTTTAGTTTCAGTCTTATTAGTCTAGTTTAATTTGGGCTTATCAATTGATCCGGTCCAATCTCGATTTTCATCGGATTCTAAAAACACAACCCAAATCCTGTCCAAAAAGTTCGATTCGGGTTCGATTTTCGGTTTGGTTGAATTTTGACGTCTTACCCACCCCCCAAAAGGAAAACTCCCATTGATCCAGCATATCAACCAGTAAGATGGATCGTACACAGTAATTGGGATTCTATATTAATGGCTTTCAGATGAGGTCCACAGTCCTTTGACTACAACCTAAGGAGTAATTCGCCAAGTGCCAAGTTTTTAACTTTGGTAAGGACTAAGGACACGACCGTTTCCGTAGACCCTATTTCATCGGAATCTGTTTACTTCGGAACTGATAACATACCTTTCTGTTTCCTCTACACACCCTGCGCCACCCAACGTTGGCCTGTTTTCCCATTCCTCGGATTCATAATATTCCAATCCAACAGTTACCAGCTTAATAATTTACATCTGCACCCTATTCTGATATATACCCCCGATATACTTTATGAAGTCTTCCCGGGTGGCATCTTATCCAGTCGCCACTTGTCTAACATGTGTCAGCTCGACCGGCAAGTTTGCATGGATAGATTGGGAATTTGGAAGTCTTACGGCTCTCCTTCCGACCAAATTGGAAATCTTTCATGGATTCATTTCTTCCTCTTTGATAATCACTCAAAAAACCAATTTAGAAAAAATATAATTTAGTTTCGAATTGTGGGTAAGGATCATTAGCATATGAAGATCCTAAATTAATCTGCATCAGGGGAGAATCACCAGATCATTGATAAAAAGCTTCAATGACAGTAGAAGATCATTATAAGCAATCCGCCATGATAGTCTGGTATGATGCATCTCTTTTTCTTTCTTTTTTTTAATTACTGTTCTTAGATTAATTTTTGGTTTTGATGGGATTGGAGGGGAAGAACAGATTCGTATATTTTAGTCAGTTTCTGATTTTTTTTTTTTTTTTTTTTTTTTTAATTGTGGGATTGGAATAAGTATAGGGTTGATGAGGAGAAGAACAAGTCGAAGAAGGGGATAGTTGCAGGGGCTGAACTGCTTGCAACGAGTGAGAAGAAGATGATGAAAAGGACGATAATGGATGATAACGGTAAGACACAAGTGATAACATCGAAGAAGATTTGTGTTTGTGCTCCAACCAGCCATACAGGGTCCTTTCGGTGCCGTCTACACCGAGTTGGTGGTGATGGGCAGAAAGCAGCTGCAAAGGGACAGAAGATGAGGTCCTCGAGATTGGCCCAGAGTGCTTGCTTTGGTGCATCTGAAGAAGATGATCGTTCAGGCGGTGACACTTTTATCTCATGTTCTTGATGTGCTTCTTTCTCTTTCTCTCTCTCTCTCTCTCTCTGTTTTCTTTCTAGTTTTAAAGGAAAAGATGGGAAAATTGGGCATCTGTGGGAATGGGCCATGAATAAAGATCGGAATATCAGAGATGGGAAGTTTGAAACTTTGAATGCTGTTTTTTTTCTCCTTCCTTGAATTTCTCATCTTTTTGCCAATGAACTTGCTATCTTTTGTTTGGCAAAATGGAAAATGAAAGATATTTATGACTTATTGATTATTACTGTGTGATACTATAGAAATTTTATTTTATTTTTTTATTTTTATTTATTTATTTATTTTTTTTTTTTTTTGGAGTAAGAATAGCAATAGCAATTTTCTTTTGAGTTTGAATCTTGTGACAGCCAATTGGTAAGTAGTTATATGGAAATTTCGTTTATAATTCTTAGCCCCATAACATAAATATCATTAATATGCATTATCTCATTAATTTGGTTTTAAGAAAAAGAAAAAAAAAACATTTTTGTATATCATTATCCAATTACCCACTCGACTATGGCGGCAGAGCAGGAATTTTTTTCATAAAATTTAATAATTAAATTTGAAATGATTTGAAATTAAAAGTCACAAGTTAACATGTTAGGTACTGATTAGAAAATTGTTTTTTTTTTTTTTAATTTGATTTATTCGCATTTTCCTTTCCTTTGTTTTTCCCTTGGAATTTGTTGTTTCTAAAATCTTGACATGTCGGTTGGGAGACCTATATTGCAATGAACCAGAATCATATAGGTCTGAAGTAACTATCTAATGTCAGATATTTGAGCAACAATAATAAATGTTGGGAGTAGAAAGAGCAATATGCAGTACAATAAGTTATCAGATACTTTTACTATATGAATATCTGACTACTGTATGAATATCTGACAACTTATTGCACAGTGACGACGGAGAGACCTTATTTGCCTACGGCGGTGGCTTGGAGCATTGCCCATTAGTATGGGAATCCACAATCTGTTTAGGACTGTGCTACCCCTAACCTAATCATTTAATGTCATCACCATGTATCATCCACCCACTAGCATGTTGTTTTTATATATATTATAATCAAATCGAGTTTTTATTTTAAAACCTGACCTACATCAAATTAGTTGGTTCCAGCTCTATTCAGTTGAACCTAATTCAATTGATCAAACCCAATAAGAAACAAACATTTTCAAACAACTTCAAACCCAAAATAGGCCTTTATATAGTGTTAAACTTTACATTCATACGGTTTCACCTCAACCCTAATAACTCATACAAAAATCTAGAACACAATTGAGATATAATGGAAACCACAATTATAAAAACATACATGTGCGTTGAAGATTGATTTTTGTCGTTTAACTAGAAGTTTTGATCAAAATCTTCCACAATCCATAGGGATTCCACTTGCTTCTTAATTCTTATGGGTGCAAAAAGAGAAAAGCAACTTGGGTTACAGGGACTCATGACCTAGTATTTATACTACCACAAACCCTAATCAGTCACACAATCAATAGGGTTTGTCTATCTCATTATCTTGTAACTAACCAAATCGAACCGGTCAACTTAACTTAGTGACATAGAGTCCCACTACTCAATGGGTCCGGTAATTAATTAAGCCCACTAGGATATTATACAACATATAGTTCTAGTCCAACCTAGATACTACCTGATATATGAAAGATTTTCCTTGTGTATTCTAAGCTAGAACTAGAACTCTAGAATGATCCCAACTCCCATGAGAGAAAACTAAGAGGAAATCTACCATCGCCACCCTCAGTCTCTATCACTAGATCCATGCAGTGACCGGAGAGAATCTGCAGAGTGCAATCCCTCCCCTCCCCCCTCCCCCCTCCCCCCTCCCCCCTCCCCCTCCCCCTCTATTTCACAAGTATTGAAAGCTCAATAGTCAATAGCATCTAAGTGCATTCTGTGAGGACTTTCTCCTACAAAAAGAGGGTGTACTCAATGCACGAGGCTCCCGACCTCTGGGGTTTTAGAAGAGCTTATGTACATAACCTTACCCCCATTTTATGAAAAAACTTTTATCAGAACAACCTTACCGTTGCGCCAAGGCCTACCTCTAGAACCATTGTCTCCTATGTGTTCACTAAATCAATAAATCCTTATCCTATTAAAATGGTCTTACACATACATAATCTTAACCTCATTCTGTTTCGATCTCCATGACACAATTGATATGTATAGATGTATTAGAAATCACAAACTTTAGCTTAGTTTTGGGGTTTAAAGTTTGGTATTACATCTTGTCAAAATCTTCTGAACCATTGGATTGTTTGATTACGAAGGTCTTACAGCTGATAGATCATGACAATCGACGTTGGAAAAAGGAGAAACCGAATGCTCTCTTTTTTGCATCTGAGGTCTTAGAAATTATAAAAGTCCAATTACCTCTTTTCCCAATAACTGACTACATTATTTGGGGTGCAACTTGGAATGGATTTTCTCAGTTAAAACAGCTTGTCACCTGTTATCTAATCTGGAAGAGGACAAATTTGTTCAAAGACCTTCGACTTCTACTAAAGTTGTTGCTCACATTCCAAAGGCGACTTGACGGCCGATATGAAATTGCCCTACGCTACAAAAAAAAAATCAATCTTTCATTAGCTACTGCAATGGATCTTAGACACCAGAATATCTAGGATCCAAATCGTCTCCTGCGGCAGGAGGTTCCTGCCGCAGATCCAAGGGCCGGGGTTCGGTCTGGCCGCCTGCCAATACATTGGGGGGTGGGCCGGCTGAAATCCAGCCCTTGACAGGCGGCAGGACCGCATGAGAGGATTTGGTTGCGAATATCTTAGCCAGTGGACCCTATTTGTATCCGGTGTGGTCAAGAAGAGGAAAGGGTATCTCACATTCTTAATTTTAACCAGTCCTCTTGTCATATCAGTTTGGTTTGGGTGCAGTCTGACCTATAAATTATCGGATTCTATCAATCCTTTGTTTCATGATTTGTTTTACAGGTGGACTTCTTTTCAACCCTAGGGTGAAAAACAATACCGAGACACAATGTCATTATGTGCTTTTATTTGCTGGCATCTATGGATTGCTCATTAGATCTGGTTTTTGCTCACCAGTCACTCTCCCCTTCTGATGTGAATGCGATTGTGGAAAATCACTATCATCATTATATGAGTACTCTCCCTACAAAGGTTCCTGCGGTGTCTCCGCCCTCAACAATTTCTATAGTGGAAAAGGACTGCCACTGGACGCCTCCTCCACCCTTTTTTTTTTTTTAAGTTGAGCATGGATGCTACTTTCTTGTCAGAGTATCTTGGCAAGATAGGGTACATTTGTCATAATTCGAATGGAATCCCTTTATTTGCAATCTCAAAGCCATGCTGTTTTCCTAAACCTATCATAGATGAGGCTCTCGTTATTCGAGCGATTTTATTGGTAGCCATTAATGAAGGTGTTGAGCGAATGATGGTGGGGTTTGATAATCAAATAGTAGTGTAATATCTGCAGTGCCAAGCCATCTTCCCAAACTTCCAGTGTTCAGATTGTAGGGGATGCTCTTCACCTACAACCTTATTTTGAATGTCATATGTTTCTTTTTGTTTCTAAGGAGCAAAACAGCAGCTGATTGTTATTGTGCACAACAGTTTGGTCTTAATCCAGTCCTTGGCTACAGACTTATTGTAATCTGTCAACCTTGTATAACACACGAACACACGATTGAATGAATGAGTGTTTTATTTACCAAAAAAATATATATATATTAACGTAAGTCGTTGTATTCCATATCATATTAAGGGGAAGGATTCATGTATGGCCATTTTTTGTGATCGGACCAATCAACATACATGGCAACAGTACTTTTTGTATTATGAGAGGGATGCATTTATGACAATCCAAAGGTTTCATGTATGACCATATTCACATCTATGCCATACGTGAAACTTTAACGTTTGCCTCCTCTCTTCTCCGGTGGACAAATTATTTAGAGAACAGCTCATAAGGTTCTTGGATTTGATGTTTCAAATTGATCAAATGCTCGATTGTCTTCTCTTCTTTATTTTGTGGGGAATTTGCCCATATGTATCATCATTCTAAAGTTCAAGTGCATGATTCTTTTGTTTTTTAGAGGTTGAATTTGACTTGGAAACTATTCCCTAGATTTGTGCTTTTTAATTGAACCAATGTAAGATTATGATGTCAGCAAAGCTGCCTAGCCAATTTGTGGGCTGTTGAGACAACACTACTCCACCCGTGATAGAACAAACAAAACTTCTTGGATCTAGAAATGCATTAGAGAACACAACTCATTTTAGATCACTCTTTAATCCTATCTGCATTCTACTCTCAAAACGGAAATGCCTCCCTCTTTAGCCTATTTTCATTCCATCGTTCTCAAATCATGGAATACATTAGAGAATACGCCATTCTAGATCACTTACTTAGCCCATTCTTCATTCTGGGCCCATAACAGAAATCCCTGTCTCGCCTTAACCTATTTTCATTCTATTTTAGGAATGCAATCCAAGAATGCATACCAAACGCAACCTACCTTTTATATTTCATCAATTCGTTGAAGTACTCAATCTGATGTGCCCATTACCTACTTGTTATGTCACAAAATGCAAGTAGCACATTTTGATAATCTTGCATGATCAAAATGGTTTATATAAGGTTATGTTTGGTATAGATTCTTGAATGTATTCTTAGGAATGCATTCTTGGAATGGATTCTTGGAATGGAGAATGCATCTCTAATAGAAAATGTGAATGGCCTAAAGAATGAGACATTTCCATTCTAAACTCAGAATGCAAAATGGGCTAAAGAGTTTGTTCCATAATGGGTTTCATTAGAAAATGCATTCTATGATCCAAGAATGAGAATGCATACCAAACATTCATCTCAGAATTTGTTTCTTGGCCTAGAATACGTTACATTCTAGGACAAAACACATTCTAAGATGTCAAAAATAGCGTTTGGTATGCATTATCATTCTTGGATCATGGAATGCATGAAATAACACGGTCCATCCTGGAACACACTCTAGCGTATTGATCATTTAAGTCCAAAACAGAAATGCCTCGCATTTTATCCTATTCTCATTAAACTCTAGGAATGCATTCTTCATTCTGAGAATACATTTCTAAGAATACGCACCAAACCCAGCCTAAAAAATTGTGGTTTGTTAGATTAGCAATGATGCTTAGACAAATGGCAATTACTCCATGGAAGAAATTTCGGCATATATTATTAGGATACAGAAATTACAGCTTACAATATTAAGTTCTCTTGATAATAACATATGTTTAAATTTTTAATCAAATACAGAAAATTCCACCCAAAAAAAATTAAAAAAATCAGCAAACACTGATTTTGAGTTGCTTTAGAACAAACCCTAATTTCATATAATAGGGTCTTTCAGGGATCCTAAACTGTTCAATGGGAATTATCCTCTCAATGATAGATGGGGAAAGATAAGCGAGTGCAGTCTTGTGGTTTTTTTCTAAAACCTATCCTAAAATGCTTAACCCTATATATATTGAGGAATGTATATGTTGATGTTTTTGTCTTAATATGGATGAGAGATTTTTTTAAAGGAAAAATGTGGTTATTAGACATTTTTAGAAATGAAAATGCATTTCTAACATAGAATGAGAAAGTGGGGCATCTCTGTTATGAGTTCAAGATGTAGAATGGACTAAAAAGCACGTTCCAGAATAAACCATGTTCTTTTATGCCTTCCATGATCCAAGAATAAGAATTCATACAAAATACTGTTTTAATCATATCCAAATGTGTTCTTGACCTAGAATATATTCCAGTAATGCATATTAAATGCAACAGAGTAAAATATGTTCTTGTTTAAGCATAAAACACCAAGATATTTAAGTTTGAGTTTGGCATGCATTCTTAGAAATTAGAATAGAGGATGCATTCCTAATTTAGAATGAAAATGGGGCTAAAGAGTAAAGTATTTCTATTCTAGATTCAGAATGCAGACTAGGCTGACAAGAACATTCCAAAATCGACCGCTATATCTATCACATTCTATGATCCAAGAACAAAAATGTATCCCAAACACTGTTTTTATCATCTCAGAATACATTCTTGAACTAGAATATATACCAAACTCAACCTAAAATAAGTATAATTTGAATTGAAAAAGGAGGCAGATTCCATTCATTTTTAACCTTGAAACAGCAGTTTGGGAAAGCTGCCATCTTAATGAAATCTATGGCTGATACACCTAGTTGTTTCCTGTGGTAGGTTGGGTGGGGTTGTTATTTTATAGACAATTTAAACCCAAAGTCCCCCCACAGTTCAAGTTTTACTCCAAACAAAATCGGACAAATAGTCCATGTCTCTATAAATGTTCCCCAAAGCCAACCCCTTACGGGCAACTGTTCCTTTTTTTTTTGTTTTTTTTAACAGCTTTTTGGGGAGGGGCCACAGCCTCCCTTCCAACTTTGGTTCTTTATTTATTTTATTTTTTTTTTAAATATATGAGAAAGAAAGTATAAGTGGTTCCCCCACATTATTCCCTTCTTACTTGCTTTTTAACTTGAAAGAAATGGAGCTTTAGGTTACTGGCGAAATGATAATGGTCTCTGCACATACCCGGATTTGGATTCCTATTAACTGTTATCACTTTAATGGTATACTCCCTTGCTGATGCCTGCAAAAGTCCTAATCGATGTTATCATCATGATTCTCTCTCTAGCAGATCTTATAGTTTCATTACTCAGATGATTACAACTTCATCTCGGCTTCTTGCAGTAGAGAGGCCCATCACTATATCATTAATATAGAGGCAAATAAATCAATATACGAACATTTTAAAAGAATCCTTTTGAAACTTTCAGCATTAATCTTTTTCGTTATGCATACAAAACAAGTTCAAATTCCAGACTTCCGGAGGACGAGGTAGGATACGATATAACATGAAAATACGCTCATTCTATACAGTTTCAGATCCTTTTTTGACATGCACTCGATGCAACTGTTACAATTCAACCGTCTGAATTCACCTTTAAGGCCCCTGCTTTCAGATAATGGGGTTTCCACCTCAAGTGTAGCAACATGGGCTAGTCATTTTTCCAGATTAGAGTTGGGTGTTTGAAGCTGACTCTGGATTCCAGGAATTCTCTTGTATCTTTTCAAATGTTTTATTTAATCATCCTCAGACCCAGAAAAATATTTCTGGGCATCAAAAGGACGAGCCCTGGAGCCTGAATCCTGGGAATCAAATCCAGTTCCATTGTTCATGGGGGCAAATGCTGCAAGACAAACACATGGAGAGAATCAGTAGAAGAATAAAGAGACATCAAAAACAAATCTGGGCAAAAGGTTAGCTTCTTGAAGATTTTGGTAAAAGTTACCAAGTCAATTGACCTCAAGATTCAGCATGAGTAACATTACCTTTACCTTCTCATGTCCTAACTCTGATTTAAGGAACAGATAATACCTTGATTTATAATTTCTTGCTCACTTCCACTTCAACTTTTCCACATGTTGATAATTATGTGGTGCAATATTACACGTTTTGGGTGGTGATAGCTTGTAATTAGATGATACTGGATGTGCTACTATTTTCGAACATGTACTTCTTGGGTTTAAAGATAATATATATATATATATATATATATATATTACACATTTAGTGATTGTTGACACCCAGTGCACTCATCAATTTATTACGTAATTTTAAATATAGCCCACGCAGACCATCAAAAAAAAAAATACCAAAAGCCTACTTAAATCAATGTCAGTATTAAAATTGCAAATAAGAAGTGACGAGAAAAATACACAAGATTGTCTTGGTATGTCCCTTTTCTATTAGACTAATCCTGGATATTCTTTTGTGAAACCCCTTGTCTACTTTTTGGTAGTCATCCCAGAAGATTTCAGTGGAGATTTCTAAAGTTGTAACCTCCCATCTAGAACTCACATGGTCCTGAGTGTTTGTATATCATTCTGCACAAAACTCTACAAGGATTCCTTCTCCAGTGGAGCACTGACATGAATTTCAAGATGTTAAATCTTGAAGTATGAGCACTTGGAATAAACACTACAGATGGGTTGCAATAGAAGTTGGAGATTTCATAAGTTCCCATTTAGATGGTACCAATGCATCAGGGTTTGATTGTATGGTGCAAATGTCCCACCATACAATGCTGCTATTGAAGAACAAAGAGAAATAGAAAATCCTCACTCCTTAATCATTTCAAGGTCTAGATATAATAATCAAGATTTTTTTTTTTTTTTTTTTTGGGGGGGGGGACAAGGACGACTACTTCCTGCTCTACTGGCACCCATAGATGACTTCTACACTGCTTATAGATTAGTGGGGAGAGGGGAAGGAGGTGCCTTAAGACACAACATGAAGACAACAAAGTCAGTCATTACCTCCTGGGCACCTGCACTCAACCAACAGGACACAAACCAATTGGGCAAGTTCAAACAACAATAGTCAAGATTGACAATGAATATGAATTGACAAACCAAAAACAAGATATTGAGGAATCACCAGAATAATTTGTCAGGTTAAAGATTTACTTTTTGGGTGAAAATATATCAAATGGTTTGGATTTTTTTAAACGTTTAATGAAGGCTTGAGAAGACAATTTAACATGCGGATGTGCTTTCAATTAATCCAAAGCACTGGAGGTGAGAATTTCAATCTTCTCTTCCCTCCCAAGAGCCAAGGGACGGCCTCCATAACAAAATAGAAAAATAAAAGATGGAGAGAATCAATGTGTTTTGCTCCTCTCTTTGTAACTTGAATTTATAAAAAATAAAAAACAACTATTAGATAGGATCTAGGACTCTACAAGTCAGAGTCCTAATCACAAAATAAAGACAAAGTAAACTCAAAATAGAAAAAGGAAACTAACAAGCCTAATTGGTAAAGCAAACTAATAAACTAATTAAGAGTTCATATACTAATAGGAGTCCAAGTCCTAAAAACTAGCACTAACTATACTTTGACTAAGTCAAAGCAGTGTATGGTTACACTTTTATTACGCTAACAGCCTCATTACAGATGCCACATGACCCAAGCATCTGTGAATACTTGAGTGTGGATGGGGTTTCTAAAGCCTAAAATGTAGGATTCAGAAACTGATATATAACCCACAATCCCAGTGAGAGGTAATGAACCAGAATTGAAAATGTTCCCAATAAATTAACAATCAGGTCAATAGATGCAAGTCAGAATTTAGGAAGATATATTAAGCTACTAGGAGAACAATATATCCGAATTTGGAATCTATCCAACGATTGGATACCAAGTTCTAGAAGAATCCTTGTTGGTCTAGGATTCCTAAAACTGAGAATCGACCTCAATAATCAGAGGCAGATAGCAGATTAGTTGAAGATCGTAGTTCAACAATTGGTTAGCAAACAATATATGCAAAAAGGAACAGCAAACTGCAATCGATGGTAGTAGGAAATTAAACTAGAATCTTAGATTTACTGTAAAAACCGAACCCTAATTGGAAACCAAATCTGATACTAGTATTCTGAATTTAACTCACAGCAGGGAACTAGTATCCAAATGCAAGAAACAACAAGAGTCCATACCAAAAACTGAAATCAATGTAGAATAGATCTGAGACTGATTTTCAGATATGAAATTAAGTTGTGCAAAAGAACAGATGCAGAGTACTTACTTGGATTGATTGGATTAAAAGAGAGAGAAGAGAAGAAGGATATGGCCAGACTTTCCACCTGGACCTGTGTTGGAGTTCCACCAACTCACTCAGTTTCCCACCAAGGACTGCCACTTTCCACAACAGAATTTCTGAATCTCACAGAAAAAATAAGGAATAAACCCCGCTGTATGCATCAAACCATATGGAGGGAAGCCCCCCCCCCCCTCCCCCCCCCCCCCCCCCCCCCCTCCTTTACACTCTTTTATAATAAATGTAGGATAGAATCCTAGTACAATTGCAATTAGCTGGTGAAAGTAGAGTAGGAGTCCAAGTCCTCACTACTGTGGACTATAGGAATCCTTTAAAGAGAACAATTATAGACTTAAAGCTTAAAACTTTAACCTAAACTAAACAAATTGGCCTAAAATCATGGGCCTGAAAATTGTAACAAGGGAGAATCGAACAGAATTGAGAGGGAGATCGTGGAGAAGAAGTGGAGAGGGAGGAGGAAGATTTGTGTCTTGCTCCTCTCCTTGTAGCTTGTATTTATAGAAAATAGAAAACAACTACTAGATATGATCTACGACTGATGGCAAAGGGGCTTACAACACATTCAAATCAATTACCCCTCTTTAAAGCAGGATCTTATCACAGTCCAACCCAAATTTAACCTTTAACAACAAACAAAAATTATTGATTTAAACAAATAATTCCTCCACTTCAAATCTATCTAATAGAATGCTTTGAAACTTGAAAACAATGATCCTTAGGATATGAGAAACAATACTCCAGAAGATGAACTTGATCCAACAGGCAAGATCGAAACCAATCTTATCCGTAAGTCTCAAATAGGTATTTTACCAGAATCAGAATTGTTTAACAGTAGAAAAAATTACTTATCTCAGAATCCAGCCGTTGGAAGGTCTTCAAACTTAGTGGGGAAGTACTCTAGGATGTGCTTGATAACATACCCAAATTTTAAGGTGATCCAACCATTGATGAAGAAATTATGAATTTTCGAAAATAACCGTTGGAAGGTCTTCAAACTTGGAGGGGAAGTACTCTAGGATGTGCTTGATAACATAATCAAATTTGAAGGTGATCCAACCATGGATGAAGAAGTTATGAATTTTCGAAAATACTACTATCATCTGAAAACGGGAATGAATAGAATAGGGGTTTCAGTTGTGCTCAACCAGAATTTAATAATAAACTCTGGCCAACTCTGCTGCCAACATCTTCTTCCTCTTTATTTATAATGCTAAAAGGAAATATAAAAGATAGAAGGACTAGTTCCTAGAAGGAATGTCTAAAAATAAAAAGAGAAACTTTCCTTTATAACTTTTAGGAATATTTTCAAAACAAATAACATTTATGAGTAACTCATATAACAACCAATCTTAGGAAACAAAACAAATTTAGGAAACAAAGCTAATGACTAATTTTATGGAACTAAATCTATCTTAGTGATTTTAGGAAGAAGACAGATTTCAAAAAAAAAATTATGTTGGTACTGTTCACGTGAACAGTACCGAGTGAATAGTGTTCACGTGAACAGTGTGGGCTGGGCCCATGTTGACCGGTCCTTGGGCTGGTCCACTACTGGCCGGTCCTTGGACTGCATCAACAACTCTACAAGTCAGAGTTTTCGTTACAAACTAAAGAAAAAGTAAATTCAAAATAGAAAAAGGAAACTAATAAACTAACTAGGAGTCCACACGATTAGGACTAACCGCTTTAACTAAGTCAAAGCAGTTAATTAGGATAGTATAATTATTTTATTATGCTAACAAAATAAAACTTAATAATTAGCAACTAAACAAAATAACATAAAATAAAAAAAAACAAAAAACCTAAGAGGAGGGGGCCGCAGACCCTATGGACTGGGCTGGTGCCCCTTCTTCCTCCTTTGGTACTCAATACCGATCAGCATCAATGGCCCCAGGGAAGGAGGTGAGGGGTAGGTTGATTACAACCTGAAGGGCCTATTTCCCAATCTATGAAGATGTGAGATGCTAATATAATGCTTCTGCATGGGCTCACTTAAACTGTCATCGAAATAAAGTTATTACCCTCCATATATCCTTCACACTTGTCTGATGATGAAGATTCATTATCATCTATTCATCACAGGAAAAGAATAAGAAGAACCAGGACTCAGTTGAGGAAGCTCTTCAATGAATTGTTTTGTAGGAAACAGTGTTCATATGAGGGAGCTATTTTGGCACATCAAAGAGATGGACAGAAAAACCAGTTCACTAAAAAATGAAAATGAGTAACAAAATTCTCCCATTGAAACTTTGAAAGATCAAATATGACTCCTTGCGATAGCCTAGATCAAAAGCTTCTCAAAGTGGAAAAGGAAGGACAATCTCAACATGCTTTAAAATAAAGAGCAAGAAGAAACTGTGATAGGAAATTTGGCAGTCAAAATAAGTAGCCCAGCGAGGTAGTTTTCCTATTTTTTGAGGCGATGTTTTTAGTATCTACGCAAAAGAATTTTCAGATTTTAGTTTTGATGATAATCCTTGGAAAGAAGGTTGACTATCTTTTATGTTGCAGTTGGTTTGGAGCTTTGCTAGAAATGAAACGGCTTCATGTCTTATTAGATGCTGGTTTTCACTTCTTTCATTTGGGGGATTTTACTGCATATTTTCATGTAGTAAATTTATAATCTACTTTCCCCTTACTTCTGAATAAAGCAACATCAGCAATCCGAAAGAAAGCACCAGGGGGGTGGGGTGGAATATCAGTCTAATTATGATATTATTGCTGGAGGAAAACTGGAAAAGGTAACCATCACATAGAACTCACCTTTCTCTCTCATTCTTCTCTCCCTATCATACTCAAACTTGTCCCGAATTTGGCCAACCTTTTCCCACGTATCACTTTGGCCATTATTCACAAGGCTTAGCCCCTGCATAATAACATTTACAAAAGTGGTGATGTTAGCTCCAACATCCAAAAATACAGGTAGGTTCAGGATTTGAAAGGGCATGTAGCATTAATTAACTTTTCAGATAACAATTATGGAGATAATCACGTAAACATGTAATAGTTATTCAGTAAAAGATGGTTCTCCAAAATGTGTGTTTCCAGAAACAATTCTACTCTTGGAAGTGTCAATCGCATATATAAATTCCTGTAAAATGTAGTGTTTCTATGAGTTGGTGAAGACTTAAACCAAATATGCCCAGAAGCCAGAGTCAGAAACTGATGCAGCAATGGGCCCACAAGCTGAGATGGGCATGGATTAAAATCTTTGTTAGATTCAATTTTAATTGTAATATTTGTAATCTTTTATTTTTGGAAATTTTATATTAGGAGATTAGGTAATATTTTATTAAGCAATTAGTAGATCATGGTTTCCATCTTCATTAGGATTTTATTTAGTTACTAGTTTTATTTTATTTAGTTTAGGAAAGTTTTATCTTTAAAAGAAGATGTAATAGCATTATTATTTTCAGACTTGAATAGAAAAAAAAAGAATGAGTTGATACTCAGAGGTGGTTGCCTGTGGGTAAGGATGTAAATGGATAGCCGAAAATTTGGATCCGATTCGAATTCGCATTCGTTTAGGGGAATTCGAATTCGAACAATTGGATTCGGATGCGAACTTAGATAGTTGATAATAGATTCGGATGCGAATTCGGATTTCACTCATTCGGATTGGATTATATCCGCTCCGTTTATCAGTACATTTATTATTATTATTATAATATATTAATGTCAGTTAAATAACATTCTTAATATTAAAATAATCCTTAGAAGGCAGAATGGGACAGCTCAGTTTCCTATTTTCTTTTTATATTAACAAAAAATGAGGTGACATCATTACTTTATCTTTCTAACAAAATTAAAATCCCTGTTTTTTCTATTCCGACCTGGTGACCAAAAGTGTTTTGGGAGATGGAGTAAAGACGACGGAACTCTGTCACAGCCACGAGGTTTATAGGTTTTTAATCGGCGGAGGAAGATGGAGCAAGCGATGGACGACGGTCTGATCAAATGGAGCAAGCGATGAACTCTGTCACAGCTACGATGTTTCATCTCTGCCTCTCTGGTTTCTTACTCTACTGAGTTAAAAGAAAATCAAGGGTTTCCTCCGATGGCGGCACTGGCCGCGGCTCTCATCCTCAATCTGAACGACGGTCTGATCAGATTCATCTCCCATCTCTTTGTTTTTTCGACTTCTGTGTTTCTGTCTTCTTCCACTCCGCACTCTTCCCACACCTAATTTTTCTCATTTAATAATATTATTGAATGTTAATGGTTCTTTCTCTAATCTTTCTTTCTTCTCTTCTGGGTTTTATTTGGGTTTCGATGGTCTTGTAAACGAAGGTTTTGTGGTTATAGACGGTTCAACTTTGGGGAAGATGAAGGGCTACTCTTCTTGTGCAAAGGAGTCGATCTGATTACATGTTAAATATCGCCCTGTTTAGCTTCTGATCTGGTGGTGTGTTGGGAGATGGATTTTCCCAAAAATGGTGTTGTCTTGTGAGTTTGAGGTTATAATTCTTCTTTTTCTTTTTCTTCAATAAACAGAAGTTGACGGCAGATGTTCTTATTTCGGATTCGAATCGGATTTTATCCGAATTATCATTTAATTAATCGAATTCGAATTCGAATTCATGTTATGCAGATATGGCGGATTCGGATCGAATTCGGATAGTGTGTTTGACATTCGGATTCGAATTCGGATAGTGTTACATCCTATTCGAATTCGATCTGTTTACATCCCTACCTGCGGGCAGAAAGAAAGAGTTGGTGTGCACTTTTCTCTCTCTCCCTTTCTTCTCTGCGATCAGGAACAGCCCCTTCCTTTGGCTGATTTCCTCCCTTCTTCTTTTCCCTATCCTTTATTCCCTGTTCTTTCTTCCTTCCTTCCTGCTCCCTCTCTCTCTCTTCCTTATTACCTCCCCTATTTTAAGCGGTAAACCCAGCCCCAATAAAACCCATCGATCCCTCTCATCTCTTTTCTTTTCTCCTCCATATTCTGGCTGTAAGAAGTCTACCCTCAGGCAAATCAAACCCTGGAATCTCACATCCAAACTCCCTTCCTGTTGTGAGATACAAACCAAGAACTAACCTGGCTTTTAAGTCTACCGCCATGATCTGTTTGCAGGAAATAATGTGGTTACAATGTTTGATCTTCCAACCTTTTATTCATTGCTTAATTGAGGTATGGCTGTAAGGATCTCCTCCCTGAAATTTCAGAACGGGACTAAGTTGAGTGAGTTCTCTCCCTCGAGATCTGCCTAGGTTCCGCTGGTTCTGGTTTGCTAAAGGTTGAAGACAACCTATAGGTCACGTTTCTATTTTTGATTACTTTATTCTGGTTTTCCAAGTTTAGCGCCATCTCTTTAAGTCTAATTCCTCCCATGTCCTAAGGTCTTGTTTGGTTTCTTAAGCTATTACATACTTCTGATTAATTACAAATCTGCCACTACTGGTTGAGTTTTGGGTTTAACTATAATTCTGCCACTACACCTCATCAGTTGATTTTTATATTATTTGGGTGGGTCCACAGTGGATCTAATTAGGGTTTTCTCAACCCGGATCCCGTATCAGAAACCTTACAATTTAAGGAGAAAGCCATTTACACATTCAAGTGGTCATGCGAAAGAAAATGTTATCCAGTGCATGCACAAGCACCATATGCACAGATGGTAACCATCGCAATGCACATAACCCAGACAAATCAAGACCATCACTCTGGGCTAGGGTTGAGCCACTGAGCTTCCTAGAAGATCAAAAACCTGTATTTGCCATCATATTGATTCCTGATACATGAACAATATTCATGAAAAAAATGTGAATCCAGCAGCACTAATTCTCTAATCAATCACTCACTGGAAACTAGTATTCCCAAGAAAAAGCAATCCCAGCAGCAGTGAGGGATTCTAAGCAGAAAACAACTCTGCATTCATCAAATATCAACATTCCAGAAACAAATAACCAGCAGCAACACTTCCATGCACATACACAAAATAAACAGCAAATGGTCTTTACTAGCTTTTTATAGATTTGACTCAAATCCTAATTCCACTGCAAATAAATGAAAACTCCCATACAACTCCTATTACCAAACAATTAGACTGTAACTAAAATAAATCACATCCCACACTTCAAATAAAACTAAAAAAATTAACTCTAGGCATCCCAACCCATGTGCGCTGGCCTTCCATGTAGTTTCACCACTCCCTCTTCGTGCTCCTAGAATGTTAGCATTGAGCAGTACTAATGCAAAGCCAAACGAAGCCTCACAATGAATCCCAATAGAAGATAGCCCAATTGATAGCACTAATTAACCCAAGCAGCAAGATAGGGAAATAAATAGAAATTTGATCGTTTCCAGGAACCAACAGTATAAAATAATACAACAACAACAACAACAAAGCCTTATCCCAACTAAATGGGGTCAGCTACATGGATTTTTATCCGCCAATCAACTCAGTTCAATGTCATACTTGAAGCAAGGCCTAAGCTATACAAGTTTTTCTTCACCACCTCCCCTAGAGTCATCTTAGGTCTACCCCTAGCTCTTTTAGATCCTTCAATCTGAATTAAATCACTCATCCGTATGGGAACATCGAATGGCCTCCATTGAACATGGCCATATCATCTCAAACAACTTTCTCGTAGTTTATCACATATCGGCGCTACTCCCAAATCAGCTCTAATACGATCATTCCTTAACTGATCCTTCCTAGTTTTGCCACACATCCATCTTAACATTCTCATCTCAGCTACACTATGTTTATCTATATGATGCTTCTTAACTATCCAACATTCTACACCATACATCATAACCAGTCGAATGACTATCCTATAGAATTTTCCTTTAAGTTTATCATACAACACTCCAGACGCACTTCTCCACTTCATCCATCCCATTTTAATCCTCTGTGAAACATCATCGTCTATAACTCCTTCTTTGTTTATGATTGAACCTAGACACTTAAAATTATCACTTTGTTGTATCTCCCTCTCAAGAATATTCACCACCTCATTATCCGTCCCTGTATGACTAAAGTTACACACCATATACTCCGTCTTCGTTCTACTTATCTTAAAACCTTTTGATTCCAATGTTGATCTCCATAGCTTTAACTTCGCATTAATCTCTGCTTTTGTCTCATCCACCAAAACAATATCATCAACGAAAAGCATACACCAAGAAACTTCATCTTAAATGTCTCTGGTTAGATCATCCATAATGAGGGCAAACAGATAAGGGCTTACAGCTGATCCTTAATGTAACCCCATTGTAATTGGGGATTCACGACCTTGACCTCCCATGGTTTTCACACTAGTCACCTCATTATAATACATATCCTTAACTATATCCACATATTTGCTTGAAACACATCTCTTTTCTAGTACTTGCCAGATTAACTCCCAAGGAACTCTATCATAAGCCTTTTCTAGATCAATAAAAACCATATGAAGGTCATTTTTGCCTTCTCTACATCTTTCCATGAGTCTCCTAAGCAAGTAAATAGCCTCTGTCGTGGATCTACCTCGCATAAAACCAAACTAGTTCTCCATAATGGTAGTTTCATTTTTCAACCAGGTTTCAATAACTCTCTCCCACAATTTCATAGCATGACTCATTAGTTTTATGCCTCTGTAGTTATTGCAGCTCTGAATATCACATTTGTTTTTGTAGATCGGAACCACAATATTTTTCCTCCATTCATTTGGCATTTTCTTTAAACCCATAATTTTATTGAACTTAGTTAGCCAAGATACCCCATACATTCCTAGGCTCTTCCAAACTTCTATTGGGATCTCATCTAGGCCTGGTTCTTTGCCTACATTCATCCTCTTTAAAGCTTCGTTCACTTTTGTCACCCTAATTTTGCATATACCTATGACCTGTGGTGTCATGGTGGGTAATGTAGCAACTTGGGGCACTATTTCCTGAAACGTCTTCATTTAGTAGGCTGTAGAAATAATCGTTCCATCTCTCTTTAAGTCTTCATCCCTACTAGAACTCTACCATCTGCACTTTTAATACATCTAACATGATCTAAATCTCTATTCTTCCTTTTCCTCATCTTAGTTATTCTATAGATAGCTTTTTCTCCTTCTTTTGTGCTCAAATTGTTATAAAGATCTTCATGTTTCCTCGCCCTTACTTTTTCCACGATCTTTTTGGCTTCATTTCTAGCAAGTCTATATCTTTTTAGATCTTTTATATCCTTAGTCTTTTGCCATGCCTTAAAACTATCTTTCTTAGCTTTAATAGTTGCTTGAACCTCACCATCCCACCACCAAGACTCTCTAGGAGAATGACATTTTCTTTTCGATACACCTAGAACCTCTTTAGCAACTTTCTTAATACAAGCAGTTATCTCGTTCCACATTGTATTAGTGTCACCCTCAAAGTTCCACATTCCTTGTTTAACCACATTATCAATAAAAGCTTTCAAGGTATTTCTTTTTAAGCACCACCACCTTATCCTAGGGCAAAAAACCTGACATTTCCTACTATTCGGCATAGTGAGACATATATCCATGACCAATAATCTATGCTGAGTAGTTAGGCTCTTCCCAGGTATAACTTTACAATCTGTACATAACAACCTATCTGACCTTCTGGTTAGAAAGAAATCTAACTAAAATACCAATCAACATCAGGTTGATGTACAAGAATGATTTTTAAGACTGGCCAGTTGTGATCGCAGGTTTTGTTATGGTTCTGTCACCAGAAATCTCAGCAGTAAACAACTTGATAGAAACACACATAGATGTAGATTTCAGTAGCATCAGAACTTCCATGATTGACTGGGAAATTGCAGGAATAATGGGAGAACAGGAATATAGGAGACGTAAAAGATCGATGAGAGAAAAGGGGATGAAAACAGTAACAGTCGACCTCTTTCTGGTCAGAGCCTCTCACCCATTTTGTCTATCACAAATACCAGTAAAAGCCATTCAATTTTTTAATATTCAATTTGTATTGGGCTAATAACATTTACATTGCCCAAATAGAAATTGAAAAGTCCTAATTGAACAAGAAATAAAAGGCCTAATAGAAATAGGAATAAAGTTCTTATTGACATAGACTTTGACAGCCGTAATACAAATAGAAAGTCTATTCCAACTAGGAAAGTAAACTGAGACTAGAATCCTACTAGAACTAGAAGACTCTTAAACATGATTAACCAAGTCAAAACAGACTTTAGAAATAAAGTAAATACGACATAAAAAAGGGACCAACCAACTGGTTGATGATGCAGTACGGTTTTGTCTGCTGTTACTGTTCACGTGAACAGTACTTTTGGGCCCACAAGAAGCCTCCTTTATTGTTGCCACAAGTTATCCTTCTTCTAGAAGCTATATTAATTGATTGGAAGTGATTTCTAGGAAACTTTTATTGATTAGTCTCTCTTTTCTTTGAGTCTTTCCATATTCCTAGGTGAATTAATATAATGGGTTTTATTTTCCAAGACAGCATTAAATGTTTTTATTTTCAATGTCTTGTTTGTATTTCCCATGTCTTGGGAACAAGTTTCAATATCTTGAGACAATTTTCTATATCTAGGATTTGGTTTTTATGTATTGGGGAATTCCAAAGGGGTTTGGAACTCTAAAAGTGTCTTTATTATTTTTTTGTTGTATTCAAGATTTTCATACCTATATAATACCACCATGGCTACTCTCTAAGGCATCCATCAAAATTTTACAACACTTTTCTCTCTGAATATTCTACTTCAATATTTTGCTTGTGTGACTCAAGTGGGCTTAGGTGAGACTCCTATAGCGGGGTACTAGTGGGACTCTAGTACCTATATCTATTCTCTACCAGTATCTTTTACATTTGCATCAAATTGGTATCGGAGCCATGTCTAGTCAAGAAAATAATCCTCAATCAACTGAAGAAGATTTTGTTACCGTGAAACAAGTTCTTGACTCCATACAAGCCTTATCTGATCAAGTAACAGCAATGGAACAACGGCATAGACAAGAACAAATGAATTAGATACGTGAGTCGTTGAGCCAGTTAGATACGTGAGTCGTTGAGCCAGTTAGATACTCAATTGACTCGAATTGAGCAAAGTTGGGGTATAACAAACACTCTTTGCCACCAGAGCATTTCCTCCTCCTTCGAGACCTTCCCTCCACCATGGAGCACCTCTTCCCCACCGGAATACATTGTTGTTCCTACTGTAGAGGTTTACTGTAACACCCCAGCCCAGCTCGGATGTTAGACAGCTTACTTTTCCTTTGTTTTGACAGGTGGAGAAAGTATAATGGGGAGATAAGGGTATTTTGGTAATTTGTTAGCCTTAGAAAGATTGCAGTTCAACCGGTTGGGATGTACAATTATTCAAGAGGCTCTGACTGATATTTTATCAACCATGTCATGTATTGAACCATAAGTTTATTTAATAGTAGAAGATTACTATTACTGTGTAACTAATGTTAACCAATTAGGTAAATAGTTATTTTAATCCTAAGCTATGTTATATTATATGAAGTGTTATAATAGAATATTATTACATTACTTTATAAGAGATGACTTTATGAAAAACCTTATTTAATATTAATGGGCCATGTGAGCCCTAAGGGACGAGAGAGGGTGAAGAGTTAAAAAATAAAAAAATAAAAAAATAAAAAAAAAATTGACAACTCAACCATTGAGCTGTCCAGTGAAAGATAGGGGGGCTTCTTAGTAAATGAATTATAAGAGGGTTTATTTATGATTATACAGGATATGAGGGCAGTTTTGCAAATCTAAGAAGTTTAGTGAGAAGGGTACCTAGGGTTTAAAAAGTAATACAGCTTTAGGTAGATTTTAAATAAGATTGAATAGTGTAGGATTGTCATTTTAGCTTGTTAACTAGGAATTGAGTTTATGTATAAAAGGATGAGGGATATAAAGAGAGTTCATTTTCTTCTTTTTCCCTTGCTGAAATCGATTTAGGTTGCGGGAGAAGCTTTGTCTCTCCTTCTTGGCTGAAAACGGAAAAGGGAGAGAAGGGGAGGCTTCTCTCTTAATCTTCTTGATCACGAATTCCGGAAGAAAGGAGTTCTCTCTCATGATAATGGTGCAACTAGAGAAGAGCAGCAATGGAAGGTAGTAGAAGGAGAGAAGAAATACAGCAAGAAGATGGGGAGGAAGCTCTCATGCAATCTGGGTACTGAACTAAGGAGGTTCTTGTCTTGCTGAGAATTTGAAACTTCAAGGAAAGAAGAGGAAGAAAACAGCAAGGTAAGAGTTAGGGTTTCATGGAGTTGGAAACAAAATGGGTAGGAGAGAGAAAAATTTTCTCTTCCTCTAGTTGAACGGAAATCTGGAGAGGGTGTCCTCCTGGTATAACTGAGTAGAAGGAAGAAATTAGAAAGTGACATGCATGCATGAGGATTCCAAGCTAGATTTGGGTATTAAAGAGAGAAATTGAAGGGGGAAGCTAAGAAGAAGACACCTTGCTGAAATACAGAATTTCAGAAAGATAAGAATATAATTTGTTACACCTAGAGTTGGGCATTTTCAAAATTGGAAGAGGGGTTTTTCTTCTAAACTCCTAAGAGGTCTAAGGAGCAAATTGGAGCAAACTTCTTGGAGAAATGAAGAGTTTCAGTTATGGAATTTATTCCTGGGAAGAAAAGTATGTAGTTTGCTGCATTTCTTTTTCTTTCTAAATTTGTGGTTTGTCTAGGTTACTATAAATTTTGGGGATTATCTTCATAACGGTTGAAGTTGGGATTTGATTTTTGAATACATGCCTAGTGCATGCAAGGATGGAAATTTCTGATCTGATAGCACCTTGAAATGACAATGAGAAGATGATTTACCTAAGTGTTGGAAAGCATGTTTGTTGGACTTTAATGAACTAAATTGATTATATAATAGATGCTTAAAAAGGAAAAGAGAGGGTAAAATTGATTTTAGACTTCTTTCTTGTTATTTAAGGGAAGATTATGAGTTGCGAATGTTTGTATTTGATCAATAGGATCATGCATAAATGATCCTAGTGATGTTTCAGTAAATGATGGACTTTCATAGGTTCATTAATGGTGATGAAAATTCATATTAGAAGAAGGAGAGGTAAGCATGAATCTGGAAATTTTTATTTATATCGTTTCATGTGAAATTAAACTCAGATTATGTTACTTTCTTTGTAGGGACTTTGGGGCTGCAAGAGGTATGTTTAGAAGGTGTTTCAGAGGTCGAGAGAGGGGGACTGAAGCTCTATACCCAAAAACTCCCTGCTGGAACTGAAACAGGGCAGCTTGCCTACGCTGAAACCAAAACAGTCCTATATATATAGGACTGTTTGGACTGTTTTGGCTGATTTTGGGTTGGGTTCTTTCCCAAACCCTAGGACATGTTCTAGTGGTTTGAGGAGGATTCAGAAGGGGTCTTTTTGCAATGTTTTCAAATGCTAAAACCCTTCTCTTGATCCCCTCATGAACTGATTTTTGTATAGGTGGTTTTGAAAGCTGTAATTTGGGAGTTCTATGTCAAAGTAGGGTTTCTTGCAACCTTTGGAAGCAGAGATGAGGGGAATGTTTTAGGACGTTAAATGACTTTATTTTATAGAATATAAGGCCGACTTGGACATATAAGTGATGGTTCTATTGCTGTTTACATTTTGTATAGGATATTAAAAGCTGAAAATTTTTTAAAGTGATTCAAGGAAGGCTTTACATGTTTTGTTTTGGACAACAAGGTGAGGGAACTCTTCCCCTGTAGCAGGCTATTAATGTAAAATGCATGTGTAAGAAAATTTGGAAATGCATGTATATTGTTTGTCTTAAGTATTGGTTAATGAAGTGATAGTACTATAGAACGTGTAATTAATGACCTGTGATGTAACATGCTTATGTACTGATGATAAATCTATGATATGGTTTGATGAAACATGAATTATGAGTTGTGTGATAAATGTATATCTAAATTAAGGATAGATAAGAGAATTATGAAAAACAAATGCTTATGTGAATAAGAATGTAAAATGCAATAACTGAAACGACTCATGAGATGAATGAAAGGCATGGAAGACACCATTGGTAAAGGAACAGTCTTGTGTGTAACGTCACCAGGTGAGCTAACCAATGGAATGTGTAAGGGCAATATACGTATTTAAACTCGGTGAGCCCAAAGCTCTATTTTTGACATGTTTAAAGAAGTAAGAAAGATGATAATGACTAAGAAGATTATATTTGATATGGTATCAACGGTGTAGCAACAGTCTTGTGTGTAACGCTACCAAGTGAGTTAACCACTGGCATGTATTTGAGCAAGATACGTACCTATACTCGTTGAGCTCAATACATAGAATGGAATAACAGATAAGAGATAAGGCCTAAATGGTGAGGAAAGATAAACCATTGGTGTAGCAACAGTTTTGTGTGTGACGCCACCAAATAAGCTAACCAATGGGGTGTTTTGAGCAAGATACGTATTTAATTACGGTGAGCTCATACACCGCCTAAGAATGGAAAATAGAAAACAAGAATGAGCAAGATACGTAGATAACCCGGTGAGCCCAGCACTTGCTATACGTGAAAGATAAGTAAGAATAAGAAGACAGGTGTATAGGCAAGACCCATAGTTAACCTAGTGAGCCCAAATGCCCTGCTATATATATAAGAAAGGTAAGAAAATGAAACGAAAGTAAATTGACTAATGTAAGTAAGACAAGATATAAGCTACTTTTCCTTAGGCAAGGTGAAGTAGTTAATATAAGATAAGTAAATATATAAGTTAGGTTTCAGTATGCATGAAATGTTATGTTTATAAGACCTTGGAATACTATACGAAGACTACTAAGTGTAATAAGCTAAGTGTTTGGGCAAGATACACAGATTAAACCGGAGCGTCCAGGCACTTAGCCTGATAAGTAAAGGAGGAGAGACATAAAAAAAATTGAAGTAAAGGAAAAGTGATTAGCAGCATGAAAAATAAGATTAAGTAAGGGTATACTGTAAAGGTCTTATGGCACATTATGAAAGCTTATAAAGAGATATAGCTCTTGTAAGTAAGTTAGGTTATAAATTATGTTCTTTAAGTATGATGTTATATGTTTAGTTGTAAATGTTGTATGTATTCTTGCCAGGGTAGATTTTCACTCACTGAGCTTTGGCTCACCCAAGTTGTTGACCATGTTATAGAGATAAACAAAGTAGAGACAAGGATGATATGGATAGCAATGAAAGTCCAAGTGGGGAGCTGATCACCCCTTTGGCACACTATTGGATATTCAATTATGAGTCTTGTTAATGTTTGTAAACTTTATTAGTAATGTTTTGTAAAGAGTTATACCCAGTCACCAGATTTTATATTTTGTCTATGTAAAATACTTCCGTTGTATTACGTCAGAATGATGAATGGCTTATGTTATGAAAAAAATTTGTACCAAGATTTTTAAGCAAGTTTTTGTATTCTTAACTGAGGATATGACCCAGCCACCAATCCGAACCCGTTTCCTGGGAGTAGGACCGTTACACATTCAAGAGGTTGAAGTTGAAAACAAGATCAATCACAAGGTGGACGATGTTCCTTCTTTAGAACCTACCATTGAAGACTTTGTTAAAGAGGTAAAAGAGGACTAGATTGAAGTGGCGGCGACGGAAGAGGTCATGATTGAAGAAGACTTCACAAGCATTTCACATGACGTTGTGACTGTTACCAATGATATTCTTGGTGTTGATTGTAAAGTTGAACACACTGAATTCGTAATCCTGTCGAAGTACTTTGAAGAGCGAGCTCCACGCATACAAGACTACTTTCCTGACTTTTATGTGCTACCAGAATACTGTTACGGGCCGAAGTTGGACGTGCAACACATGCAACTGATTCTTCACCTATACAAAACTTGAGGTCAAGTTTTTTTCTGACAAGAGGAGAGTTGATGCAGTATGGTTTTGCCTTGCTGTTACTGTTCACATGAACAGTACTTTTGGGCCCACAAGAAGCCTCCTTTATTGCTGCCACAAGTTATCCTTCTTCTAGAAGCTATATTAATTGATTGGAAGTGATTTCTAGGCAACTTTTATTGATTAGTCTCTCTTTTCTTTGAGTCTTTCCATATTCCTAGGTGAATTAATGTAGTGGGTTTTATTTTCCTAGACAGCATTAAATGGTTTTATTTTCAATGTCTTTTTTGTAGTTCCCCATGTCGTGGGAACAAGTTTCAATGTCTTGGGACAATTTTCTATATCTAGGATTTATTTTTTATGTATGGGGAATTCCAAAGGGTTTGGAATTGTAAAAGTGTATTTATTATTTTTTTTTTTGTATTCAAGATTTCCATACCTATATAATTCAACCATGGCTGCTTTCTAAGGCATCCATCAGAATTTTATAGCACTTTTCTCTCTGAATATTCTACTTGAATATTTTGCTTGTGTGACTCAAGTGAGCTTAGATGAGACTCCTATAGCAGGGTACTGGTGGGACTTTAATATCTATATTTATTCTCTACCAGTCTTCAATCTTGGCTTGCTTACCTTTTAGGTTTGCATCAGTGGACTAACCAAATTGATTCTTGCGACTATACTTTAGCCCTACGAACCTGTCAACATCAAGTACCCCCCAGCTTAGAAACATTTGACTCCGATGAATGGAGAAAAGACATAGTGCTTATACAAATCTAAGTACAATCGCGCTCCGGACGGCCCTTCCACTTGACCAAGGAGTAATAACCACCACCCCGAGAGTAGTAAATTATCGTCAAGGACATTCCCGATTTCATCTTCAACTAGTGATGCGAATTGGGGAAGCCGAAGTGTGTGCTCGGCGTCACCCTCGTCCGAATGATCCACATATAAAGTGACATCTGCACATTAAACACGTGGCCAATTTTATATTAGGCGGTAACTCTAACATGTATGCATTAGGGCCAAAGCGTTTCAGCACCTTAAAACGAAGCATCTTGCGAGGGTGTAACTTGTGATTGCTACCCGGTGTAAGTCATTCTGCAGCAATACGAACCATATCAAGATCTCCCGGCTGAAATTTGACGAAACAACAATGGCGGTCAGTGGCAGCTTTGTAGGCATCCTTACTAATTGCAATGTGGCAACGGACATCAATATGAACCTCTATGATATGCCGAATAAACTCATCCGCTTCAACACTCACACTGATGTGAGGAGGTAATGGCACCAAATCAACAGGCCTTCATGGCTGAAGGCCTAACACAATCTCAAATGGCATGCACCCTGTAGTGCAGTTGACGAAACTATTATACGGAAACTCAGCAATGTCAATGATAGAAGAACGAGTTTTTCCATGATCACAGACTAGACATCATAGAAGATTGCCAAGATTTTGATTAACGACCTTTGTCTGACCATCCATCTGTGGGTGGAATGCCAAAGAAAATTTCAGCTTCGTGTTAGTCTTCATCCATGGTGTCTTCCAGAAATAATTCATGACCTTCACATCATGGTCCGACACAACGGATTCTGGCAGTCCATAAAGGCAAACAACCTCCTTGAAGAATAATTTAGCTACGTGGCTCACGTCAAACGTCTTCTAACATGGTATGAAATGAATCATCTTTGAAAACCGGTCAACCACCACAAAAATAGAAAAATGTCACACATGTGTAGTTGGTAGGCCAAGGACAAAGTCCATGCTGATGTGTAACCCACGGTGCATGTGATATCGGTAAAGGTGATTAAAAACCTGTGTTTTTCTTAGTTTCTTTAGCAAGCCGACATGTGCGGCACCGCTGTATAACATGCTGAACATCTCTTTGTTGGCATGACCAGTAGTATAAATCAGCAACTAATGACAAGGTTTTGTCCTTGCCAAAGTGCATCCCATACTGCCTCCATGTAACTCATGAACTAGTGCTGCTGTAGAGAGGTGTTGGGAATGCACAATCGCATTCCGAGGAAAAGGAACTCATCACACAAAGGGTACTTAGCATTTGTACCTCCTTGCTGTAAATTTGCATAGATAACAGAGAAATCAGCATCCGAAGGATATTCGCTTTTATGAAATCCATGCTGCTACTTTGGGCGGTGAAGGTATTCAGCATTAGCACTTTCCAGCTTAAGGCATCAGTAACTTGGTTCTCTTCTCCAGCCTTATACTTTGAGGCAAAAACAAACTCCTAGATGTAGGCAGCATAGTTGTCAAGACGACAAGGCGACCGAAGGCGTTTGAGGCCATCCTAGGTGCCTAGGCGACCAAGGCGTTCCCAGTGTATTTTTATTTTTTTTTTCTAAAATATTAATACTATATTAATGTTTATATATATGTAGTATGCTACATGAAAAATCAATATTTAAGGCATAACCTAATTAATATGAAAAAACCAATAAATAATGGATAAACTATAGGACATAAAGAAGCATGTTTATAAAAAACAAAAAGGCACAAATCAATAAACTAAAGAAGTTAGAACATAATAGCAAACAAGTAAGAAACAAGAGGGTAAGAGCAAGACCATAATATACTTTTAGACTGGTTTCTAGTATAAGGGTAAAAAACTCTTTTCACCCTTTCCGTTAGGGAACTTAACAGCGTGTGGCTAATAATGGGGGAGGGTTGAATTGCGGGTAAGTGGGAACCTTAAGGGAGGTTTGTGAAAATTTTCATTTAATTAATGATTTACCTACACATTGGCAACAAGGTGACCGCCTAGGCCTTTAGGGCTTCCAAGGCGCCCAAGGCAACCACCTAGGCGACCTAGTCACCTTTTGACCATGCACAAGGCGACGAATCGCCTACCCATATCTAACCGCCCGGACGCCTAGGCGACGCCTTAACAACTATGGTAGGCAATCCACTTGGCATGACAGCTGCTGATAGCATAGTTGTCAAGGCAACGCCTAGGCGCCCAGGCGCCCTTGTAACGCCTTGGAAAATTGGGCGCCTTGGTCGCCTAGGTGGACACCTTGATCGCGTAAACGCCCCATCAAGCCTCCAACGCCTTGGTCGCCTTGGCGCCTTGACAACTATAGCTGATGGACTTTTGAGAATGGAAATAGTTCAGCACTTCATGATCGAAATACAGTATAAATTCCTTGCCTATGAGATAGGGTTGCCAATGCTTCAAAATCTGGACCACAATGTATAACTCTAGATCATAGGTAGAATAGTGCTTCTTTGCATCATTCAGCTTCTCACTATAATAAATGACAAGGTGTCTTGTTTGCATCAAAACCCCACCAATCCCCACATGGGATGCATCAGTGGTTACCTTGGACATTTTATCAAAGTTTGGTAGTAGTAATACAAGGGCTTCCATCATCTTTTGCTTGAGCAATACGAAAGCTTTTGTGGCCGCTAGTGTCCATTGGAAGTGACTTTTACTCCCTTTCATGCATTCAGTAATGGATGCCATAATAGCACTGAAATTCCAAATAAAATGTCAGTAAAATGATCCCAAGCCATGAAAGCTTCTGAGCTCAGTCCAGGTTTTGGGAGGCCCACTTTAAACCACTTTGGATTTTCTCAGGGTCAACTTCCACCCCTTGATGACATGATAAAGCCAAGAAACAGCATGAAATGACAAAGCCAAAAAACATCACTTTAGGTAACATGAAGGAACACTTTTTGAAGTTGATGTAGAGTTTTTCAGCACATAACACTCTCATCACCTATCTGAGATGCTCCAGGTGTTCACTTTGCGCCCTGTTGTATATGAGAATATCATGAAAATAGACTACAAAGAATTTTTCGTTGAACGGCCTAAGTACCTGTATAATCACCAGCATAAAAGTAGTCAAGGCATTTGTGAGACCGAAGGGTAAGACCTTCCACTCGTACAGCCCATCCTTGGTCTTAAAGTTTGTCTTCCACTCATCACCAGGGCATATCCGAACTTGATGATACCTCTCCTCAAACATTTGGAGAAAATTGTGGCACCAGTCAGCATAATATCTAACATATCGTCAAGTCTCAGAATGGGAACCCGAAATTTGACGGTGATATTATTTATAGCTCTGTGGTCGATGCACATGCGTCGCGAACTATCTTTCTTTGAAGTGAAAAGGGCCGGTACAGCACACTAACTCAGACTCTATCATGAATCCCTTCTTCAGAAGTTTGTTCACTTGTCTCTTGAGCTCGGCATGCTCAATAGGGTTGAAACGATAAGTGGGCAGATTTGATAGGACTGATCCTGGCAGAAGATCAATAGCATGCTGAATGTCCCCGAAATGTGAGTTGAGCTGCTCCATACTAGTTTTTTTTTTTTTCAGTTAGCTGTCAAATCGCTCTCCAAGTGGGATTGGGGTAGGTTCAGCTCCTTGAATTGGGTTGCTGGAGCTTTCCTCAGCCATAGCTTTGATACCAATTTAGAGCAAGGCTAAACAAAGCCTCACAATGAATCCCAGTAGACGATAGCCCAATTGATAGCAGTAATCAACCCAAGCAGTAAGATAGGGAAACAAACACACTCAATCGTTTCCAGAAACCAACAGTATAAAATAATATTAACAGAAATTAAACTACCAATCGACAGCAGGTTGATGTGCAAGAATGATTCTTAGGACTTGCCAGAATTGCGATCGCAAGTTCTGTTCTGGTTCTGTCACCAGAAATCTCAGCAGTAGACAACTTGATAGAAACACACACAGATGTAAATCTCAGTAGCAGCAGAACTTCCTTGACTGACTAGGAAATTGCAGGAATAAAGGGAGAATAGGAAAGTAGGAGAAGGAAGAGATCGATGGGAGAAAAGGGGATGAAAACAGTAACAATCGACCTCTCTCAGGTCAGGGCCTCTCCCTATTCTCTCTCACAGATGTTTTTGGCTAATAACCTTTACATTGCTTAAATAGAAACTCAAAGTTAAGTCCTAATTGAACTAGAAATAAAAGGCCTAACCGAAATGGGAATAAAGTCATAAGTGACAGACTTTGACAGCCATAATAGAAATAAAAAGTCTATTCCAAGTTTCCAACTAGGAAAGTAAACTGAAACTAGAATTATCACACCCCACTCCCAAAACACCGGAGCTATGACTAGGACACTAAACGCTATCCCAACCTACCGCCAGGATCCTGATATAGTGACACCACATCACATTAACTCATCACATAACAATTGTAGAACAGTAAATAAGTAGAAGACTTAAAAAAAAAAAAAAATCAGAGCTGTAAGGTAAACTGATGGATCTAATTGGTAATTATATACATAAACGTGCTTATCCATATCAACAATTCAACTCAAAACGTAGTATGAATATACATCACGTATAGTATCAAAATATACAAAATGGGGATACTCGGTCCAATAACAAAGTATCCCAAATAATCAAGCCCGGCCGCCATAGGCACACACATCACATAAACAGGTAGAGGCGTGCACCTCAGAAGTTAGGTCCTCCACAACCTTGTTGTAGTTGTTAAGGATAATGTTTGTTACAGATAAAGTTCATAAATTTTAAATTTGAACGTTCAAATACCATGAATGTACCACTCAATTTGTTCCTAAAAACAAGCAACTATAAAGAGAGTTCATGAACTCAATCTCTTGTAATTCTGATCTTTTTGTAAAAGTTGGAGATCCAACATATACAATATAAATAAACCCGTCTACCTACGAAAACGGTAAGACAAGTTTATCCCATTCTCTCATGAATCTTCACATGGTATCAAAGGCCTAGTCGGTCATCCTATCTAAACAAGAGTCATGTCGTCTCTTCCACCGCTCCATCTTCTCTATCTTCTCCAAACACATTTAATGGTACGTCACCCTCTACTTTTCACAATTATCTCACCGTAAAACTTGCAGCAAATAATTTCCTCCTATGGAAAACAGAATTCCTCCCTCTGCTGTGAAGTCAAGGCACCATCACCACACCTTCTGCCACTCTTGCTGTATAAGGATCAACCATTGCCTCACCGAATCCAGCATATCACGAGTGGGCTCGAAACGACCAGCTCGTCATGAGCTGGCTACTTGCATCCCTCACAGCCGACACTCTTCCTTTCATGATCAGTCTAAACACTATTTATGAGAGATGAAAGTCCCTTGAAATTGCCTTTGGCTCTTGATGCAGTCCAAGAATCAGTCCAAGGACCAGCCGTGAACCAGCCCAAGAACCAATCTAAGGACCAGCCGACATTGGTCCATGGGACCAGCCCAAAGGCCAAAACCACAAGCTGAACACTGTTCACGTGAACAGTGCCAACAGATTTTCTTTCCTATTTTATTAGGTTAGTTAATTTCCTAAATATTTGGTTCAATTATCTTAGAGTTAGTTTCCTAAATACATGATTTGTTAGTTTGGAAACTTTCTTAATCTTATAAAGGGAAGTTTCCTTTTAATTTTTGCCTAAGTTTAAGTTAGGAGAGTCCTAGAAGGAGTCAACTTTCCTTGTTTTGTTTACTTGTTTCAGTTTTGGAAACCTTTTTTCCCTTGTTATTAGGAAGTTTCCTTAAGCTCTATTGCTGGAATTCCTATTTTGTTTGTAACTTTGTAAAGTTTATAAATAAGAAAAAGTGAGATGCTGGCGGCAAACTTTCAGGAAAAAAAAAAGAGATTGAATTTTTTTTTTCTGGTTGAGTCTCCCAAGGTTGTGAGACTCAACCGAACTGTTTTCTTTCTTCTCATGTGACTCTAATCCTTGTTTTTGTTCACCATTCTTCAATCCTGCTGGGCAACACTGAATCCTACAATTGAAGCTCAAATATTTGCTGTTTCAGTCGAGAACATCACCACTCCTTCAGGAACACCTTCCAGGCTGGGCGGTAACTACTGCAGCAGCTCTGCAGGGACTGTAGCTACCTCAAAGCTTCTCTGCCCGACTCCAAATTTCTGCTAGTGTTCATAATTGATGTTAAGAGTATCTCCTTCATTTTCAACTGATTTCAACGGCCGGATTCTCAGATAAATTGATTTTCTAGTGATTATTAAATCTGTTTTGGTGTGGACTGTTATAAGATCCTGCAGCAAAGAGAGATTATTGATTTGAATGTGTTGAAAACCCCCCCTTTGCCATCAGCTCTCTTTCTCACACAAGCATCCTACAACTCCATATGTAGTTACAAAATAACTGCAAAGGAGATAAATCGATTGGGACATATCTCAGAGAGGTAAAATATGCCTCAGATCAACTTGCAGCTGCTAATAAACCCATTGGTGTTGAAGAACTCAAGGCCATAATTTTTTGTAATCTAGGCACCAATTACCATGATAGTGGCTGCTCTAGCAACCAAAAATGAAGCCATTACCTTTGCTGATCTTCACCGTTTGTTGTTGAGCCATGAATTACGGCTCAAAATTGAAAGCGGTATCATTGAAGCTAATCTATCGCATGTGCCACAATCATCTCCCTCACATTCGACAGCACCACCACCAGTGCCAAACTCCAATAACATGAACACCAATAGAGGTAATGGCCAAAAAGCAAGAAAGAAAGAGAGATGTCAGATATGCAATCGCACCAACCATGTGGCAAGTAAATGCTATCTTCGATACTCCCCGACAATGCATCACCACCACCCACAGCCAACAAGACTGGCATATTGCCCACTCCTCCCTCCTCAGTGATGAACTTATACCCAAACACCGCTGCTACTCATCACATCACACCGAATTTGTCCAATCTTCTAATCTCCAACAGCTACAATGGTAAAGATTGATTAAGGGTTAGAAATAGTATGGAATTAAGTATTGCTGATATTGGCTCACCTACACTTCATTCCCCATCTCATACCAATTTTCACATGTCTAATATCCAACACGTACCTCAAAAAACAAGGAATTTATTATATGTTCATCATTTCACTAAAGATAATAATTGTTTCTTTGAGTTTTACCCCTTTTTTTTTCCTTGTGAAGGATCAGGTGACAAAGAAGCTGTTGGATCAAGGAACCCTTAGAGATGGATTGTACCAGCTGACGGGCCTTCACTCCGCAAATAACTCACAGCCCAAAAAGCTGTCCATATTAGTGAGCAGATTTCCGCCAATACATGGCATGCCCACTTAGGACATCCTCAACCGCGTACAGTTCGAAAAATTCTCACTTCACAATCTTTACCATGTAATTCCTTTTTGTTGCATCAAAGTACTCGGATGCAACGTAACCTGCATCAACATCTGAAAAAAATGTGCGTGGGGGTGAGCTTCAACAAGCTCAGAGAGTGGATTGGGATCATGCAAACAAGTAAGAAATGATAAATGAATAGGTTAACCACATTAGGATTTTGGGCACTACCCAGTCCATCGGACAGAAAGTCAGAAACCCTCACTGTGGGGATGGATTCAATGTCGCCACAGTATATCGAGCAAAACCCACCCAACCCTTATCATAGGCCCTTTGCTGACATCTCAGTTACAAACACATCAGCATCATCCGAGACATCATTCCTGACACTAGAACGAACCTCTACCACGAAGGGGGAGGTATCGTAGGACCATGTCCGACTCACTCCCAACACCTTAACGAACCTTGGCCATAAAGAAGCATCGACAATGTCCATAACCTTTATAATGGGCCAAATCCAACACATAACCCCTTGTTGGAATGGGTGCAGTCACACGGGGACATCCACCTAGCCAGATACAATTCTACATGACAATAATCATAACAATCTGTAAGTTGTACAACCAATAGGGATCACAGTACCGGAACAACCATCGGCCACACAGGACTTCACAAAAGCAAAGGAAACATCCAACACACAATACCGATCAACAATAAACAAGAGTTATAATGCAAATGCATGTCACTGGCACTGTGGTTATTGGACGACATACATACAACGATATCAGGTACGGCTGCAACAAGACCCTGTTGGGTCGAGCATTATAAAAGCCCAACCCAACCCTGGGTCTCTGAAAGCCAGCCCTGAGCCTGGCCTGGCCCGGCCCGGCCCGGCCCGGCCCAGCCCTACCAAGGTCAGACAAACCCTCAACCCAAGCCCTGACCCTGACAGGGCTGGGCCAGTCTAGGTTTGGCCCAAATCTAACAATTGCAACCACCGCCACCGCCCACCTCCACATCCACTACCACCAGCACCACCGTAGCCACCGCTTTCACGTTGTCCTCCATATCCACTGCCACCGCCATCACCACCACCAATATAGCCACCGCTGCTTCCCCTGTGAGTGTGAAAAGGATTTTCAAATGCAGCAAAAAAGAATGGAATACAAGTAGTGAATCCTCAAGATGTATTTTTCGTCTCCCACATCCTCAACTCATGTTATTTTACTACCTTTGTTTTCCATTTTGGTAGCATTTGCTGTGATGGCGTCAATTTCGATTTCAGTGAAATCAGAACTGCTATCTGATGCTAATGTCCTCCTGTCCTTCAAATCTTAGGCTGATTTGGATGATAAGCTCCCCTTCTTCTTCACTAAGCGCATCATCAGTCACTGCCATTGGCTTGGGGTCAAATGTGCACAAGGTATAGTGGTCTGTATCACCCTCTCCCTCCCTCCTTCAAGCTCCAAATCATACTTGATAAAAAAAGACAACAGCGGTCTTCCGTTAGAATTTAAAATGGATAAGCATCACAAAATGCCTGAAGATTACAAAACCAACAGCACTTCTTACCTTCTACTTCTGCTAAGGAAGGGATCGAGAAGCAAAAAAATAAAAAGAAACCAGGCAACAAAGGACGGAAAATTAGAAATAGAATCATACTATTACGATATAGAGAGAGAGAGAGGGGGGGAGGGGGGGAAATCTCTGCACTCTTCACAAGTTCACTCACTACAAATCCAGCGCCCTCAGTCCCATCCCTTGCACTCTCATTCTATCTTCCGAGTTCCGACCAGTCGACCACCACTCTCCCCTCTAAGTTTCTCAGACGAAACCAACATAGATTCATACAGGGAAGCTCTATCAAAACCATGGAAGAAAGGTCCTACAAGAGGCAAAGGTGGCCCTCCGAATGCGATATGTGAGTATCGCACAGTTTGACAAAGAAATTGGGGGAAACGATTGCAGAGATCAGAGAACCTAAGAAGAGAACAAGACTATGGTTAGGTTCTTTTGCCACCGCCAAAGAAGCTCTCACCTATGTTTTTCACTTTAGTCAGCAGTGAGGGTTTGAGAGTGAGAGATAAGATAGATTAGGGTTTTGTTGAGCCATTGAGATATATGCCATAATATATAAATATATAATTGCTCTTTATAAGATCGAACTGGGTCGGCCCGGGCTTGGGTTGAAGCCAAGGTTTGTAATAACATGGCCCCAAACCCGGCCTTGACCGGGCTCAGGGCGGACTCAGGATTGTCGGGCCAAACTTGCAACCCTAATATCATGCATCATATGGCACCTTCACAAGTGACAGTTTATAAACATTCCATAAAAAATTCAAACCAAACCCACTGACCTTGATGATTCTTGAAAGTTGGAACTCCAATGGCACATGAGCATGGTTCGAAATCTCGGATCTCGAGGGTGTCTCGACCCTTGAGAAATCCAAGATTACAGAGATCTCGGTCGAGATCTCAGCGAGAACCTGCCGAAACTCCCAAAGGGTAAAAATGGGAGTTTCGACAGATTTTTTATGGTTTAAGTCATTTTTTGATGTTTTAAGTCCATTTTAGAGCCATTTTAAGGCTATATATTGCAGGAAAATACTTATTTAACATATATAAACACATTTGAAGCATAAAAAGTAATCACATTATCGAAAAATCATACATTCATAAATCATAAATCCCACAAAATGACATAATTTACAAGTACTTATTATATGAAAGACTTAAATACTCAAAATGAAATAATACATTCCCATCAATCCATCCCAATGTCTAATCATATGTAAAGTGGCGTGCAGGTTCCATCTGGTCAGATTGACTTTGCTGAAGAAAATATATCTCGGTCTGATAAACAAAGTCCTGCCACGACATCCTTCGGCTATAGAAGGTCTGGTAATCTTCCACATATTTCTCATACACATGATCCGGGAAGTTTCTAAAGATACCCAACTTTTGATACAATTCACTATAATGTGGAGTAAAGTGAGCATATATTGGCTGGTGTGGGGCGTGGTTCTTTGCAAATTTGGGACTGAAAAGAGACTGTCCACAAAGTTTGAGCCAGTATGTGATGTAGCATTACTAATATCAGCGGAATAATCATATGCACTTCCCATCATGCGGTCATCATCACCGGAATAAGAACCGTACGCTGAAGTGGTGCCAAATCCATGAGCACTCCACTGCCCCTGCTCCTGTCCACTGCTACCCTCAATGCTCAGTCCTCCAAAACTTGTGGACATGCTATCAATTTCAACATCAGGCATAATATCAAGATCAGGAACGATGTCAAAGAAACGATCTTCTTCTTCTTCCACTGGTTGCAAAGGATGTTCCCGTTGACGAGACCTACGTGTATACCCAGTCGTAGGCCGTGATGAAGATGCGCGTCCACCATGATCTGGATCCTGTGTAGTGTGTGTATACTGACTCTCACCGGTCCATCTAATAATGGGTACAGTCGGTCTAGGATCACCACCACCACCACCACCACCCTCATCACCACCACCATCCTCATCACACCACCACCACTACCATCATCACCACTACTATCAGAAGTTGACCAGCCACTTTGATCCATTGTATCATCATCGCCTTCAGAGTCACTACCAGTACCAGCAGGGGGATCAAACGGTTTAAGCGACTGTGCATGTACACGACCCTCATCCGAGGACATAAACCGCTCGAGATTAGAACCCATCGGAGCAGACACAGTAGGGTCGGGCATCCCACTAGGCTCATCCATCACTGGAACTGCTATGTCTCTCACACATTCCACATAGGGATCCTCTTCATCTGAAGATAGTTGGAAAACGTCGGCTAGCTCGATCAGCTCTTGTTCATTTCTTTGTTCAAATTTCAAGCACTCTACCCTCAGTCTCATGTTGTAATGGGCGTAGACCAAGTCATTTAGCCGTTGAGAGCCCAATTTATTCCTCCTCTTTAAATGGATAAGGGAGAAAGTACTCCAATTTCGCTCACACCCAGATGCGTAACATGTCTGAGATAGGACTTTGATTGTTATTCTCCTCAACTCAGCTGCATGTTCGCCATACAACAACCACCACTCAGCTGCACAAGATGAAGAACACATTTTAATACACATATTAAATAAGATATGTTACTTGAAAATTTCAATTTTCATAATTCCATACCAGGATCAGTCTTATCTCGTCCAACCACTACGGCGGGAGTTCCAAAACTCCCAAGACCATCTCTGAACGTTTTCATCTACACCCATTTCAAAATTTATAACCATTAGTCATTGTAATATATGGATATTCAAATAATTCAACACTTAAACCATACAATTCACCTCCAGATTGACCAGTGCTTGTACAGTATAATCTGGCACCAATTTTGCCACAACATCTTTTACCGCACCGATAAGGTCAGAATTGAGCCCAAACACATGAATATTGATACTTGGGGTTTAAATAGTATGCTGCAAAATATGAGTCGCCAGATTAGAATAGAGTACTGACTATTAAGTGGAACTAAATTAAAGACATTATTAAATATACTCACCAGCCTTATGCAATGGGTGCATCAACTGACTCTCCCATCGATTTTTGATAATCTTCACAAAATGTTTGTTTCCACGTGGAAGCACGGTTTTTATACAGTCCTTCAACATATCCATGGCAGCATATAAATGTGGCATTATGGGCTGGAATGTTGTATCCACTAATCTCAGCACCTTCACCACTGGCTCTAGAATTTTGACTACATCCTTTAGTGTTCTCCAAAATTCTTCTGAAGCTATAGTAGTCTGTGCTTGAACCCCAGCAGGAGAGTGGACTCCTTCCACCCAAACCAGTCCTCAGATGCAAACATCGATCTGAGGCCTATCATCTTTGCCTGAAAGCTCTTTAGTGCTATGTAGTTGGTAACAAATCTAGTAATGCCGGGTCTTACCAAGTCCCCTCCACATCTCTCCCTCAGCAAGTTCAAAGAATAGTCATGGTTGTATACAAATGTTATTATCTGACGTGCTTGTTCAACCACTTGCTTTACTTTTTGGATCTTGTCCATGTCCTTCAACATCAAGTCAATGCAATGGGCAGTACATGGAGTCCAAAAAAGGTTATAGTTAGCCATCATCATCTCTCCTGCCTTCTTGTAATTGCTACCATTGTCTATCACAATTTGCACCACATTTGTAGCACCAACTTCATCTACCATTGTCTGTAGCAATCCATATATGTAGTTAGCATCTTTTGTGCATGCAGATGCATCCACAGACTTCAAGAATGATGTCTTCCCATTACTGTAGATCATGAAGTTGATGATGGACTTTCTGGTGGGACTAGTCCAACCATCACATATTATAGTAACGCCATATGCACCTCAATCTTCTAACTCTTTTTTAATTCTTGGGAGATAGACAGTCATCACTTCATATGGAGTAGGGGCTTTAACACCAGGACCAGTCTGAGCAACTGCATCAAAGAAAGGTTGATAGTATGGGTCACCACTGGCATTGCTGGGATACTATTATAGACGGACCACCTAGCAAAAGCATCCCCAATAAATTCTTTTATACCCTTCCAGTTCCATATACTCTTCAATCTCTTCTGTTTGGCGCCAGTCTTTCTAAAAACTGCTGAATCCTGCTATAGAATCTCAACATAATCCTCATCCCTAGCAGTAGGTGGTGGTGTCTGGGGTTGTGCTCTAGTACTTTTTGATCTTCTAAACATAGAAGCCAACCCTCCCTTACTCCATATTTGTGGTTCTTCGGGCTGCTGAAATGATCTACTACCACCTGCCCCTAAGGCTCTGATGCAGTCCAAGAAGGCAACCAGCCCACATGGTCAACATTGTTCACGTGGTACTGTTCACGTGAACAGTACCAGCAGATTTTTTTTGAAATATTTGTTCACTCTTTTGTTATTTCTTTCCTAAAGTTAGTTTCATAATTTCATTGTTTAGTTAGTTTCCTAATATTTAGGATAGATTGTTAGTAGGTTTCAATTACTTGGAGACCAAGTATTTACTTTCCTATTTTCAGATTTAGGACTTTCCTATTTTATTGTTTTAGAGCCTTCCTAAATTATAAAGGAAGGTTGGTTTTACTAGATTTAGTTCTTTCTTATCTTAACTGTAAGGTTTCAATCTATAAATATGAATAGAAGTAACGGGCGGCAGTAGAGTTTTTCCAGAAAATTTAAAGAGTTAAAATTTTCTGGAAATTTTCTGGTTGAGCCTCACCAGGTTGTGAGACTCAACCTATCATTCTTCCTCTATCCTTTTCTTCTTCATGTTAACTTCAAACATTCTATTCCAGCATATGAATTTAACCTCCTGTAGTGACTGCTAAGCTTTGCTGACTTGCTGCTACAGCCATTAAAATCAATCAAACTTGATCCAGATTAGGCGCTAGCAGGTTCAGCAAACTTGCGGGCCCCATAACTTCTTCAACTCTCTTCTGATCTTCTTCAACTTTGGAGGGGTGTTCATAACTATTATAAAGGCCATTCAACCCATATTTCATCAATTTCTGACTGTCAAATTTTCAGATAAGAATTTTTTTCTATTACTTTTCTCTGCAGATTTTTGTATTGGATTGAATTAAGATCCTATAGCAAAGAGGGCTTGTTAATTTGATATGTTTTAACCCCTTTGCCATCAGGCTCTTTGCCTCAACCTTTCCATTTCCATTTCATTGCTGACTTTACTAGCCATTGTTGCCCGTCTCAGATCTCTGGCCTCTTCCTCAATCAAACCCCTGGTATCTAGACCATCATCATCTGAACTATCATCATCCAAACCACGCACTGTGCCTCAGATTGCTTCCTCAAATTGTTGTTTACTTTTTTCTTTCTCTACCCTTCTCTACTGGCCTCCCTTCATCTGTGCAGCTATGGCCCTGGTAATCTCCACAGGAACTATAGTACACTTTGTCACGTCTGTAGAAGTCTCACTCAAGTGTTGCTTAAGTCTGGTAATCCCACCAGACATAAGCTTCTTCCACAGAATTTGCATTGGATCTTCTTTCTATCACCGTCAATGACAGTGCAATACTGCCAAGCCATGTCAGTACGACTAGCATCACCACCTCCCTCACGAGAACCCGAAGCAACCATAATATTTAGAACGAGACACTGTTACATAAGACGATAAATAAAGAAATTTAAATCAATAGACATTAATAAAACTTAAAATTGAAGAACATAAAAGCATCAAATATGCGAATACAACTCAAAACACATTGAAATTACTTTTAAAAATTTTAAAACTATGTTATAAGAAAACAGAATATTTTTCCTAATTTTTCATAATTATTTAGATATTATTAATAATTTTGGATATTTAATAAAAATAATTTATTTTTCGAAAAATATAATCCGACAGCATGAAACCGTAGATTGGCCAATGATGTTCAACATATATTATTTTGAACACCAATAGATAAGTATTAATATTTTTTTATTAATTTTTTATTGCTGAAAAATAGGATTTATTAATAAAAAATTCATAAAAATAAAAATATGTACAGAAAAAAAAACTAAAACTGTGACCGCGTAGATCGACCAACGATGTTCAACATATATTATTTTGAACACCAATAAATAAGTATTAATATTTTTTTATTGCTGGAAAATAGGATTTATTAATAAAAAAATTCATAAAAATAAAAATATGTACAGAAAAAAAAAATTTGAAACCGTGACCGCGTAGATCAGCCAACAGTGTTCAACATATATTATTTTGAAAGTAAACTAATTAATATTTAAGAAATGTATTTTTTACTTTTTTAAACAAAAAATAAAATAAATATATATATATATACAAAAAAAAAAATGAAACCGTAGCCGCGTAGATCGGCCAACGGTGTTCATCATATAATATTTTCAACACCACCTAATTAATATTTATCATATTTTTTTAATTTTTAATTGCTGGAAAATACATTTTTTTAACAAAAAATCAAAATAAAAAATATATATGCAAGAAAATAATTTCGAAAGGATGAGGTTGTAGATCGGCCTAATGACTCTCACATATATAAATTTCATGATGAACCAACATGTATTGAACATATTCATGTAAAAAAGTAAGTTTTAGAGAAAAAAAACCATACCTCAAAACTTAAATTTGCAAAGAATATGTCAAAATGAGCCTTCGACAGCACTCTGATGGAGAGATTTGCAAAGAACAGAGGTTTTCGAACCTTAGATGCAAGGTTGGAGAAGAAGGAATGGAGGAGAAGAAGAAAACAGAATCAAACTTAGAGAGATAATGAGTCTCGACCGAGACTCCTATTTATTACTTAAACTAGTTCGAAACTGGTCGAGACTGGTCGAGATCCAGTCGAGAACTGGTCGAGACCCAGTTTCAAACCAGTTTCTCGTCTCGACCCTTTCGAGACTACCGAGAAGGTCGAGATCTCAACCCTTCTCGAGAAGGTCAAGACCTCGACCCTTCTTGGTTGAGTTTTAAAACTCATGTGACATGAGTTCCCCCATGAAATTAACCAAAAGGCTTACCCAAAGGTGTTAAATTTGAGTAGTTAATGACAATTATAAAGTCCCTAAAAAGTTCCTAAAATCCTAGGGCTTCACAGTCAAAATACCCTCTGTCGGTTGCAGGCTACCGGCTCATCAAACTTAGCTACATTAATCTTGTTTTGCCATTCAACCCTGATTGAACTTACATCAGTTATTAACCCAAAGCCATCCATATGTTTTCTCATCCACTCTCCCCAAGTTCATTTTCAGTCTACTGCCTTTTCTTTTATCTCCTCTAGGCATACTGCTCCATCTTACCAACCATTCCATTTTTTCACCACTTCATCAGTTTTTAACTCATGAACCTCATCATCTCCTAATGCCTAAGCAAAAGATAATCCTGAATCTTGATTTTTACATCACAATCCTGCTACATCCTACAAATCAACGATAAAATTGAGACATGCAAGTGTGGTAAAACAACTTCCACCCTAAGCATAAGGACCTAAGCTCCCTGTTTTGAAATTTTTTCCTATTTCTCCCCCAACCCTAAATGGCAACAGCAATAAGGCATTCTGTCAACGGAAACAAGGTTTTCTCCTATTTTTTTATGAATTTAGGACTTCAGCAATATATCCACTAGGTATTTTCTTATTGTTTAATAAATCTTCGGTAAACAAAAAAGCTGATAGCTACCAAAAGCATATCCTTATAAGCTTCCACAAACCAAATTTCCAAGAAAAAGGAAAGAATTCGTGATTGAGGTACCAAAGCTCAGAAAGAAAGCATAACAAATGACACATGCAACTATGTGGCATTCCACATTCATACCTTCATTTGCTCAACGTTGGATCGCCTTCTCCTGGAACACAAAACTAAGAAATATAAGTGCACATAAAATCATTCAATGTAAACTTCAGGAGACATTTCCGTTAAAGTGTAGAGTATTGGGTTAACAATAGACAGCAAAGAGCCAAAGAGAAAAAGTCAATCACAGTAGTTTAACAAATAGCAACTAACAGTCAACAAGCATATGATGTATCAGCATGGTTGTCCTCTTAGTTGTAAATTTTGTTTCGTTTCAGCTCCAAAATCTGAAATATTTTGTTTCACAAAATTCTTCATTTTGAGAGTTTTGGTAATTCTGGCCATTTTGGCCTTGTTTGGTCATTTTGATTGTATTGCCCAAAATAAATGGGAAACATGGATTTGGTATCTTTTATTTTGAGCTAGATTTGTTTTCTTTTAGTTTGGCATATATGGAAGCCGATCTACAACTAAGTGATGCAGATACGACACCAAATTGGGCTTTTTTTAGTGGAAATAAATCTCGGGTTGGATTATATACATGTTGGGCCTTTGATCCCATGGGTTTTTATTATAATAGGCCATTTTAATGGGCCTAAACTATGGGTATAAGGTAGAAGTACGGGATTAATGTTTTAGAATCCCAAGTTTAGTTAGATAAGTCTTTATCTTGTTGGATATCTTTATATAATTGGATAGGACTTCTAATGTTTTAAATCTTTTATTGCTTTTAAGTGTTTCATGTTACTTTCCTTTAGTTTAAGTAGAATTCTATTAGAAATAAACTACTTTCAAGGTAAGTTATTGTCTAGAGGTGTTCGATGACTAGTTTGCTTTCTGTTTTGAGTATTCTATATATGTTTGTAAGGGGCTACAAGCCTGAGCACGAATTCGATGAATAAAATATTGGCTGTTGTCTCTCATACAATGGAAAAACCTTGTGTTCGATCAAGGAAAGGAACTGGTGTTGGATCCAGTTGACACCTTATGGTGGGAAGCCCGGGTGGATCTTATATTATTCTAGGTGGTGAATCCTGAAATTCACATCCTTCTTCTTCTCATTAGTTATGAAGTAAGTATTTGTCCATTAATTTCATACCTGGTTTTATCACCTCCATTAAATGCCATCCATCTCGCATCTCCATTAGGATCTCATCTTATCTTTTGTTTCTGACATTAGATAAACAACATATCGTAGTACTTTAATTTAATGATATTTTAAATCATTACCATTCGATCTGATCCTCCATCCACTGGTCAGATTGTGAGACCTAAGTTTCCGTAAAAAAAATACTCGCATATGTTCACTAGTCCAGCAGCATTAGGATTCTTCCATATCTCTTGATCCAACCATTGGATCGTTTTCTTCGTTGGATATAGTGTTAACAGCATGATCCCCTACCTTGTGTTAAAATCTAGTTCCCATCCAACCGTCAGATCTTATGCTATTGACGTTTTTTATATTCTGATTCTAACCGGTTCACTGCGATTCTGGCTATTTGGGATTCCATCCCCATCAATTAGTATCGGAGCTATTGCCAGCAGTGGGCCTACATCTACTGATATCGGTAGCCTACATAAACCCTTTATTTTCAAAACTAGTGTTTGCTTGCCAATGGAAAGACTGCTCTTTTATTCATAAATGAAAGGCAAAGAGCCAAACTCATATCGTGATCCATAGTGGAGATGTTGTCAGAGACCAAAGAGATTGTCATTAAGTCTAGTTGTGATGTTTTTGTTGAATTCTATATTCCTCCGTATGTTAATGGTGTTTGGTGTGAGGTGTTTGATTCTGCCAAACACATTATCCGTGTTGCTCGACAATGGTTGGACGAACGACAGGGTGTAATTGACTGTGATGAAATTGTTTGCAACCTCAAGCCTTCTCACATGCGATGGAAGATAGCTCTACATGGTTTGACTGCCAAAGCATGCTCCAAGCCAAAAAGAATTAACACCAGCAATCCAGCCACCTGATGAGCTGAAAAAGGAAGATCCAATTCCTTCATTGATCATAGAAACAACAATAATTAAAGGCAAAGACCCCATCCTTTTCAAGATGAACAACGTTCCTTCTTTAGAACCTACCACTGAAGACTTTGTTAAAGAGGAAAAAGAGGACAAGATTGAAGTGTTGGCGACTGAAGAGATGATCCAAGAACACTTCACAAATGTTCCACATGAGGTTGTAACTATTACGAATGATATTTTTGGTGTTGGTTGTGAAGTTGAGCACATTGAATTCGTGATCCCGCCAATGTACTTTGAAGAATGAGCTCCATGCCTACAAGACTACATCCCTGATATTTGTGTGCTGCCAGAGTAATATTACAGGCTGAAGCTAGATATGCATCACAGGCAATTGATTCTAGGCTTTTACAAAACTCAAGGTCAAGTTTTTTCCGAGTAGGGGAGAGTTGATGCAGATACGACACCGAATTGGGCTTATTTTAGTGGACATAAGTCTTGGGTTGGGTTATATACATGTTGGGCCTTTGATCCCATGGGTTTTCACTATTGTAGGCCACTTTAATGAGCCTAAACTATGGGTGTAAGGTAGGAGTACAAGATTAGTGTTTTAGCATCTCAAGTTTAGTTAGACAAGTCTTTAACTTTTTAGATATCTTGATCTAATTGGATAAGACTTTTAATGTTTTAAGTTTTTTATTGCTTTAAGTGTTTTAAGTATTTTAGGTTACTTTCCTTTAGTTTAAGTAGAGTTTTATTAGAAATAAACTACCTCCAAGGTAAGTTATTGTCTGAGGAGTTCTAGGATCTGGTTTGAGTGTTCTATATATGTTTGTAAAGGGCTACAAGCCTGAGCACAAATTTGATGAATAAAATATTGGCTACTGTTTCTCTTACAATGGAAAATCCTTGTGTTTGATCAAGGAAAGGAGCTGATGTTGGATCTAGTTGACACCTTAATACCTTATAGGAGGAAGCCTGGGTAGATCTTATATTGTTCTAGGTGGTGAGTCCTAAAATTCACACCCTTCTACTTCCTACCATCCATTAGTCATGAAGTATTTGTCCATTAATTTCAGATCTGGATTTATCACCTCCATTAAATGACTGCAGTGCCATCCACCTCTCATCTCCATTATGATCTCATCGTATCTTTTGTTTCCGCCATTCAATCGACATCATATCCTAGTACTTTAATTTAGTGATATTTTAAATCATTACCATTTGATCTGATCCTCCATCCATTGGTCAGATCGTGAGACCTAAGTTTCTGTAAAAAAAATATACTTGCATATGTTCACTAGTCCAGCAGCCTTAGGATTCTTCCATATCTCTTGATCCAATCATTGGATCGTTTTCATCGTTGCACATAGTATTCACAACATCATCCCCTATCTTGTGTTAAAATCTATTTCCCATCCAACCATCAGATCTTGTGTTATTGATGTATTTTATATTCTGGTTCTAACCAGTACACTGTGATTCTGGCTATTACTAAGCTTCAACATACCAACCTCGTAACCCATTTCAAGGGCTCTCCAATGCCCAATCCAAAGGGCCACTGAAATGAAATCAGCGACTAAAGTTTTATACTTCTATTAGGATCAAGAAAGAAACTAAGGAGACCATTCTGGAACTAATCACATAAATTACTCCAAGAGAACAAGCCTAACATCAATTTTCCATACAATAACAGTGAGCCGCAAGCCAGGCCTACATATAACAAGAAAAGCCAAGGTTCCCTAATGCAAAGAAAGATGACTTGCCCACTTCCAAAAAGACAATCTGATTCTGGCAATAAAATATTTTATATAGCAATTTTTGCAGAGGAAAATTATATTATTCCAGACAAACTAACTAACGGAAAGATATAACAAAAAACAACCTTGTTTTGTTATAATTCAAATCAAATCAAAATGCTCTAGAGAGCCAAACACTAAGACTAAGACAAAATTTTGAGGATAGGCAGTGCAGAATGACCTGTATGGAGAAAAATCCAGATCATCATCTTCAGCAGATTCATAATTGGCATGATCTTGGGCAAGTTTCTTGGAATAGCCTTCATCCCAGTATAGCCTTTCCCAGTTCTCTCTGAGCTCATTATATAGTTCCATGTATCTTTTGCACCAGGGCTCATGTTCCTTTCAACCCAATAAATAAATAATCTTCAGGAAACAAATGTGTTGGTAAACAGATGACATATGAACAGCACTCTTATAAGAATACAGTAAGATTATTCACAACAACCATTTAGAAGGTATATGACCCAGAATTATTTGAAGAAGAGTCTGATAACACCCTATCCCAGGTTTAAGCTATCAGAGATGTTTGGATAACAATGACAATGAATAATAACAGCAACAAAGAGGTTGTCAAAGTGGTGAGTTGGTGCCTAGAAGATGATTAATTGACAACAGAAAAATGATATTCCTAAATTAAGGGGACGTATCAATTATCAAAGTTGATAACAATAAAAAAGCAAAAGCACGCAATGTAACCTATGCATCCAAGAAAAAAAAAAACAATAAAACCTACGATGTAAGAGTATAACTGTATAAGACAGTAAATGTTAGTAGGAGAGAGGAAGGGGGAGGGGGGAGGGGGGAGGGGGGGGGGGGGGGGGGGGGGGGGGGGGGGGGGGGGGGTGGGGGGGGGAACCAACTTTTGTACCAACTACAAAGTGATGAATCCATGTCTGGCAGCTGAATAAAGATTCTAAATTTTGACAAAGCTAAGAGCCCCAATGGTCACTCCATAAAGTCATCAACTATTCATAAGCAAACCAAGGATCCAACTACAGTAAACTTGATGCACCTACACACCAACTTGCTTGTAGCACACAGACTTTAGTTTCTTGTACATCTTCTGACTGAGGGTGGCAATCTTGCTGTTATTTATTGTTTTTGTGGATAATTTTATGTTCTTACAAATCTGTTCCTTTTTATTTAATACCACTATCTAGCCATGAACAATTAATGAAAATAAAATGCATGAAGCGAATTTCCTTTTTAAACACAGTAGCAGAGTATCTCTATCAAATTCTAAAATTCAGAAAGCAGATATATACAAAATATCAATTATTATCTCAACTACCATATAGCAGCTAAAGAAAAATATGTAGATTTACATTGCTAATACAAGAACCCCATCTCTTCACAATTATTGAATTCGGTTCATAATAATTTAATGTATATACTATCGAAATTTAGGCTTAGCGGATATTGTTTGATGAAAAAGAAGCATTGCATTGCATATGGGTTGAAGCAACATTTTTTACTAGAGAAGCAATCATAGGCTGACGCTAATGACTGATACAACTAAGGACAACTCTGCAGTGAATTGACACTAATTCTATTCTCCCAAAGATGATTAATGCAGTTTGTCAATAGTTTAAGAAATGTTGTACAAAGTCAAAAGTCAAAATTACTTTTTAAAATAAGTTTCAAAAGATTTTTTAACTCAAACTCAAATTTTCGTTTTAGCTCCAAAAATTGGTTTTTGATTTTGGGCAGGAATTTCGATTTTCAATTTTGAATTGGTCTATGCAATGTAGGACTTTTTAGTCCCACATTGCTTAGGGATTGTGGAGGAGAGGTCTTTATTTGTAGGGAGTGTCTCTTACCTATTGAGCCCCAAAAAGAAAGCCAAGCTCGGTCCGAGTTGACTCACACAAACACACGTACGCGCGCCGGACCGGGCCACAACCTTCGACCGTGACGCGGGCGTGGGTGTGGACGTGGACGCTTGGCGTTGGGCTGCAGGTGTGGGTGTGGGTATATGGTTGGATTCGGACACACCCCTACCCAAATACCCTTTTGGAAGGGTATGTATGTGTAGAGGTGCATCTCTACACACAAAGGACACCATTTCGACCGTCGATTTCAGGATCAGAGATCTGGCATGATCTGGACAGTCCGTTTGGAGGGTTACACCCATCTTATGGCCACGCCCAAAGGGTATCTGAAGGCTATAAATAGTGGTCGACCCGAGGCTACAAAATCATCCAAAAACGTTAAGTTTTCTCTCTTCTCCCTCTACTCTGTTTAATCAAAGGGTCCATCATCATCGGTTTTTAAAGGATAGTTGATCTCAACCGTTGGGTCTACATACACCTAACAGTGAGTGCACACTGGGTGGGTGTCTTACAGAAGGGTTGTTTTATCTTGGAGGATGATTTGCAGGGAACCTCTACACCATATAAGGGGCAAATAGAGTCTTAAGGACAATATACCAACACAACTCAACCCTACCTTCATTTTCGATTCCATCTTATAAGGTATGTACTATTATAGTTTTATTTATATAAATTCAGAGTTTGGCATATAGATAGGTTGATATATAACCTATTAAAAGCATATATGATTATTGCATGTCTGTCCATTATCACTTGATTATTAATTATTGAATAATAATTAATTTCTTGTTACATTATTATTTATTACTCTATACAATATATATTGTTGTACCTTAGTTCTATTTTACAACAAGAAAAAAACACTTCACATAAAATCGCCATGAAAAATTCATAGGGGCTCTGATCAATGATAAAGTAAGCGACCAAATCAAACCCCCTTGTAACAACGGTTCTTACTTCATTACTAAAGACTGGGTACACTGTAGAAGCAGACCAAGGAGATTTCACAGAACGAATTTTTCAAATGATGACAACCCGGAGCCTCTATTGGGCAGAACCAGTGTTCAAACCATGACGTTTTATCTCCGCTAAAACCCTAAGTTTACAGAATATATCCAATTGGGCCCAAATTAAGAACAAGTGCTGAAAGAACGAAACCCTATAGAGAAGAGGGATTAAAACATACAGATTCCTTAAGAACGAGGCGAGTTCTGCGCATGAACTGCTCTCTCATTTGTTTTCGGCGCCTGTTGGGGAGGTTATCTCTTGGGATTACGAAGCGCTCCCTCGGAGGCACATTCTCACCGATCTCGTGCATCTCTCCATCCACTACCCACCATTCTGATTTGTCGTCCGGCTTCTTCAACGTCGCTGCTAAAGACTTGCTCCTCCTCCTCGAAGCAGAAGCACCGGTCCTGGCCCTACGAAGCTGCTGGAATTGACATTGATCAACAGGCTGCAACTGCAACTTCAACTTCTGCAGTCGCCTTGCAAGTGAAAGCATGACGACGACAATCAGAACTAAAAATTGGAGCGAGCAGAGATACCGTTCTCGACTCACGAGTGGGGATGCCCCTCAAACTTCAAATTTTAGGAAAAATTTCACGCACCACCCTTAGATTTATTATAATCGCAATCACCCCATCATTGTTGTAAATGAGAATCGCAACCCACATACTCTTAAAATGACAAACGGAAAAAAATATAAAATGATAATTTTATCCCCTATCAAAAACACCACCATCATCCTTTTTAAACCTCCCTCTTCTCTTTCCTTCTCCAAAATATTGCTAGCAATGGTTTGCTTTTATCCATCCACCAAAAAACATTCATCTCCACTTTCTTATACAAAATCATCTATCTTGTCGTCCCTCTTTTCACTCAATAGCCATCTAGAAATTCAGCTAATCCTTCTTTTCCTTATGGTCCGTCTTTTTTAGAAGACTTGTTTGCGAAAACTCTTCCAATTCTAAACCAACAACACGAGCAAAAGTAGGCCAGCAATCAAAAGAGGGGATGTTGACGTCTACGGAAAAGGCAGCGATTGGAGGAGAGAAATTGGTCTTGGCTTTGGCACCCATGAGAGATCTTGTAGCACCATTGTATAGGCTAGAACAGTTTTCTATTGGGAATAATCCCACATTACTAATGAGATTGGAACCTTGGATCCTTGTATATGGAGAGTCTCTCTACTTACTAGTTCGAACTTTGAGCTGGAAATCTCAACATGGTATCAAAGCTCTAGATTCTTGTTGGACTTTATGTTGTCATTATTGCAATTTTACTGATGTGACAGTGTTTGTGAGTATTCAGTCAGAGAAATGAGGAGAGAGAATGTCAGTGCAGGAGATAGAATGTCAGTTCAGTGACATAGATGTGGCAACTACGCTTGTGTGTTTTATAGTATTCTACATGTGTTTCAGATGATTTGCAGTGAGTTGAATAGTATTCTACATTGAATTTGATGAGAGAGATTGTATGTGGACTCCATTGGTGATGTGGCACAGTTTCTGGTGATGTGGCCAAGTTTTTGATGATGTGACAGTATTTCCATTGGTCTGGCAGTGTTTCTGAAGTGTTGTGGCATCTTAAAGAATGAAATAAAGAAAGAAGATGTAGAGAGAGAAGGAGGAGAGAGAAAGTAGAGAGAGAATGAGGAGAGAGAAAATGTTGGTGGGTCCCGCAATAGGTTTATGGAAATCTGACAGTGGAAAGATGTAGAGCGTCGAGTTATCTTTCCAATACAACTTGAATCACTCAATTCCGACGTCGGATGAGAGAGATATCGCAATTTCTGTCGGATCGCTTGAAAAAGCCATTAAAACATTTGTTAGGGGGCATTTTGGGTAAGAAGAAACGTAGAAGATTCCAGATCGGCGGCAGAAGTGAGCCACGGTGCTCAGATCCACTTTGAATGGATCAGATCAAGGTGGGCTCGAGTGTAGTGCGGCGGCAACGTCGAGATTCCATCGTGAGGCTTTTGATTGGTCATCAGCAAGTTAATACAATACTCCATGATGCATGAAGCAGATAACCTGATCCCGTGTGGCGCGTCCAACATATGGCGACACTCCAGATTCTAATCTTGTGGCCGAGCGCTACTCCGATTCTCGGAGGCGTGATTTGTTCAGATCCGACGGCCTCTGGTCGATCCCGCCATTTTAAGAATATCGAACGATCGATATTAAAGATTCTCCGAGGGCCAATGCGATCTCGACAACACATTGGCGCCGCGCGGCTACGGTGCGGCGCGGGTGCGCGGTAATAATAGGAAAGATTCCATTTTGAATGTTCTAATTGGCCGAACTTCAAACTGCCATAACTTTCTCATTCGAGCTCCAAATCAGTCCGTTCAAGTTGCAGTTTTCATATTTTCGGATGCTCTATACATTGGGTGCCTTTGGGAGTCGTAAAAACTAAGGGAAAATTGAAAAGAACGTTTTGAAGGCAGAGAGAAGGTTTTCTAGGGTTTTGTGCCCTGTGGGAGTGATCAATCACCAATTACCTCTTCTCTGTGCATCAATGGAGTGCTAAATCCCTATGAGAGGTCAGTAGAGCATTTATGTTTACATTCATGGTGATTATGGGTTGTGTGAAAGAGATTGGAAGCCTGTGAGCGAGGTGTGCTCTGTGAATCGATCTCTATCATCATTGAAGGTTGTTAGAGAGTACCTGAGGGCAGTGTGAAACTTCAGAGAGATTGTTGGCCTTTCAAAAGCATTGTTTGTGAGATTTTCAATTCCCTATCTATTTATGCTTTCAATATATTGTATGCTAGCGTAGGTGAAAATTGTTGAATGCCTAGCTAGTAAGGGAAAAATTGTAAGGCATCATTATAAGCCTAAAAATTGTTATTTGCTTCTCGTGGGTGCGAGTTAAGCGTGGTGTGTTCAGTGGGTGCTGGACACTGGCTATAAAGCCTGAATCTTGGCGTTGGTGTGTCTTCTCAGTTTTATGCTGGGAAAACCTTAATATCCTTGTCTTGTTAGAAACTAAAAGTTGAGTGTTGAGTAAATACGGAGCCCGTTGGGCATTACTCTGTGGACTAGCCATCACAAACTGTGTTGGTGAACCACGTATATTCTGTGTTGTGGACTGTCTTTATTTTCCTATATATTTTGGAGTGCGTCGAATGGCTTGCAGGATGGGTATGCAAATCTGGTAGATCTGGCCACTGAGTGGTAGCAAGGTAAATTTGCATGCGCTTGTGTGTGTGTGAAAAGTTAGGTCTCCATCAGCTCTGGGCAGCAGTAAATAATTAAGGATAATTTTTAGACACTGATTCACCCCCCCCCCTCTCAGTGTCATATCAAGTTCATCAATTGGTATCAGAGCAACAGGTTCAGTGACCGCTTAATCAGCAACTGAGAAGATCAGAATAAAGAAATGGCACCAGGAGAAGGTTTTAACAGGCCCCCATTATTTGATGGGACAGAATTTGTATTTTGGAAAAGAAGAATGGAGATCTACATAGGGTCTCTTGGGTTTGATGTATAGGCTTCTATTGAGAATGGCTACACTCCTCATGATACGAATGCTCCCACTGTAGTAGACAAGAAAAATTTTGAAAACAATAGAAAGGCTCTTAATGCTATTCAAGGGGGACTGACAAACAATGAACTAGCTAGCTAAAGTCATGGACTGCAAGACAGCAAATGAAGTTTGGGATAGATTGATCAACATATATGAAGGAGATAAGAAGATCAAGACTGTCAAGCTACAAACATTCAGAGGTCGGTTTGAAAACCTAAAGATGAATGAGGATGAGACCATAGATCAATATATGAACAGGGTTAATGAAGTAGTTAATTCCATTAGAGGACTTGGTGAAGACCTAAAAGGTCATATTGTCTGTCACAAAATTTTAAGGTCTCTTACATCTAAATTTGAATCAAAAGTATCAGCTCTTGAAGAGATTAAGGATTTATAACAGATCACTATTGATGAGATTCATGGAGCTTTGATAGCTTTTGAGATATACTGCCTAGTTGCCTTTATTGCCTTCTCTTCGGGCAATTCAAGTTCAATATTCGTCCGTTTCCACCATTCCCGGTTCTCCCAATCCTTGGACAATTGTGCGACTTTCTGGGCAGAGGAAAGGCCAAACTCGAGAGAGTTGATCCAAAAACCTATGTTGATAAACAAGTAGCATTCAAAGCCATGAAGAAGATGAAGATTTCTAAAAAAATCAGATGAGGAAAAAAGTGAGGATGAGGCCACAGCTCACTTTACTAGAAAATTGAAGAAGGGTACATGAAGGTACAAGAATAAACTCCCATTCAAGTGCTTTAATTGTGGTAAGGTTGGACACTTTACTGCAAAATGTCAAAAGAGGAATAAATTTGATAGTGACGATGAAGATGACAGCAATGACAGTTACAAGGCCAAGAGCTTCAAGAAGAACAAGCTTAAAAGAAAAAGCTTTATTTCCAAGAGAAATAGTGACACTTCAGATGATGACTCAGATAATATTTCAGAGGGTGAGTCTAGTGAGGCTTTGTTCATGGTTTTCCTTAAAGAACGAGAAGATAACAAAAATGAAAAATCAAGCTCAACAATTGTGTGACTTTCTGGGCAGAGGAAAGGCCAAACTCGAGAGAGTTGATCCAAAAACCTATGTTGATAAACAAGTAGCATTCAAAGCCATAAAGAAGATGAAGATTTCTAAAAAATCAGATGAGGAAGAAAGTAAGGATGAGGCCACAGCTCACTTTACTAGAAAATTGAAGAAGGGTACATGAAGGTACAAGAATAAACTCCCATTCAAGTGCTTTAATTATGGTAAGGTTGGACACTTTGCTGCAAAATGTCCAAAGAGGAATAAATTTGATAGTGACGATGAAGATGACAACAATGACAGTTACAAGACCAAGAGCTTCAAGAAGAACAAGCCTAAAAGAAAAAACTTTATTTCCAAGAGAAATAGTGACACTTTAGATGATGACATAGATAATATTTCAGAGGGTGAGTCTAGTGAGGCTTTGTTCATGGTTTTCCTTGAAGAACGAGAAGATAACAAAAATGAAAAATCAAGCTCAACAATTGTGTGACTTTCTGGGCAGAGGAAAGGCCAAACTCGAGAGAGTTGATCCAAAAACCTATGTTGATAAACAAGTAGCATTCAAAGTCATGAAGAAGATGAAGATTTCTAAAAAATCAGATGAGGAAAAAAGTAAGGATGAGGCCACAACTCACTTTACTAGAAAATTGAAGAAGGATACATGAAGGTACAAGAACAAACTCTCATTCAAGTGTTTTAATTGTGGTAAGGTTGGACACTTTGCTGTAAAATGTCCAAAGAGAAATAAATTTGATAGTGAAGATGACAGCAATGACAGTTACAAGGCCAAGAGCTTCAAGAAGAACAAGCCTAAAAGAAAAAGCTTTATTTCCAAGAGAAATAGTGACACTTCAGATGATGACTCAGATAATATTTCAGAGGGTGAGTCTAGTGAGGCTTTGTTCATGGTTTTTCTTGAAAAATGAGAAGATAACAAAAATGAAAAATCAAGCTCAAGCAGTGACGAAGAAGGTGAAATAAATTTTGAAGCAGAGTTTCAAGCAGCTATGAAGGAACTTAACAAGGAACGAAAGAATAACAAGTTTGTCTCAAGAGAACTTAAAAAGCAAAAACAGTTGATTCAAGACTTGAGAGTTCAAGATGTAGAGTCTAAGAAAATTATTGACAGTCTCAAGATTCAACTTGAACAGGTATCTACAGACCACTCTACAGTAATGACTGAGAATGCAGGTTTGAGAGCTCAACTTGAAATACAAGCCCCTGTGATGAGTAAATTTGAAGAGCTTGAGAAAAAATTTATTCTGTTAAAAGCAAAGGTGACTGAGTATGAAAAAGAAGAGCTTGAAAGATAACAAAAATTGAATCAACCTAATGAGCCAAGCAATACTACAATGCACCCTAGTAGCAGCAAGCTAGATGGGATTATAAATTCTCAAAGACCTTTTAATGTTAAAATTGGTTTTGGTTTTGATAAGGGAGAGACTTCTAATAGTGTCAACTCAAAGAAGAAAGGTCCCATCTCTTTTGTGAAAGAGAGTGGAAAGGGCAAAGCTCCTATGATTTATGTTCAAGAAGAAAATCAAGTTCCTATTCCACAGATTAATAATGCAAGGCAAGGCAAGCGAGTGGAGTAGAGTAACTTCTATGGAAGAAATTATCCTAGTGCACCAGAGAGACAAATGAGGTATATGGCACTTTCTAGGTCAAAATCTTATTTTCAAGGATATTGTTTTAAATGCAATGCCTATGGACATAAAATATCCACCTGCAAATTCAACATGAGAGAAGTTAGATTTGAAAGCAGAAATCAATTTGCTTCCCTTAAAGAAAATTTTGTTGAGTGCTACAATTGTCATAACTATGGGCATATTGCAAGAGAATGTAGAACAATTTTTTCATTCACGCCACCTCAGCAAAAAGTGACACAACAAAGGGAGATGGTCAAAGAAAGGCTAAGCAGAGAGTGAACAAAAAGACTCCACCAGTTGTTAGAAAAGTGTGAAAAAAGAAAATCATTATAGATTTTGTAGAATGAGAAAGTGATGGTGTTGCATGCTTCGAGACAATGCTCAAGACACAAAACAACCCATCTCCATGGATTCTTAGCAGTGGATGTTCTAGTCACATGACAGGTGACAAGAAAATTTTTCAGGAGCTTCAGCAGTATGAGGGAGGTACAGTGAAGTTTAGAAACAATGAAGGGGCAAGGTAACTGGAAAGGGTTCTATCAGCATCACCAATGGAAAGGTGAAACTCCATGATGTATTTTATGTGTCAGGACTCAAGCACAACGTTCTCAGCATCAGTCAGATTTGTAACAGAGGGGATGAAGTGATCTTCAACAAACAGGGATGTGAGATCAAAAGAGCTGACAGTGGCAAGATTGTGGCTTCAGGACAAAGAACCTCAAGGAATTTATACACTCTGACAGAGAGTGTCGAAGATTCATGCATGACCATGCTCACCAAGCAGTGAGGTGCTTGGCGTGAGGGGGAGCAGTGCTTGTTTGTTATATCCTTTTTCTCCCGATGATAGACTCAGGGGGAGTCCTATGGTATTTATATGTTGAGTGGTGCATGCTTATACTTGTTATCCTTATTCTCCTTATGTTGGACTCAGGGGGAGTCCTGTGATGTTTTTATATGTTAATATAATGGTTTATTATTTTTTTTACCCATAGGATTGGAAAGATGCGGTGGGCACTCCTATGTGGCATGTTCCTTTGTATTTGTTGTCAAAGGGGGAGAAAGATCTCATGTGCAGAATGAGTTGCCAACAATTCCAAAGGGGGAGATTGTTGGACTTTATGTTGTCATTGTTGGCAACTTGACTGATTTGATAGTGTTTGTGAACATTCAGTCAGAGAAATGAGGAAAGAGAGTGTTAGTGTAGGAGAGAGAGTGTCAGTGCAGTGGCACAGTTGTGGCAACTATGCTTGTGTGTTCTATAGTGTTCTACATGTGTTTCAGATGATTTGCAGTGAGTTGAATAGTATTCTACATTGAATTTGACGAGAGAGATTGTATGTGGACCCCATTGGTGATGTGGCACAGTTTCTGATGATGTGGCCAAGTTTCTGATGATGTGAGAGTGTTTCCATTGGTTTGGCAGTGTTTCTGAAGTGTTGCAGCATCTTAAAAAATGAAATAAAGAAAGAAGATGTAGAGAGAGAAGGAGGAGAGAGAAAGTAGAGAGAGAATGAGGGTTGGTGGGTCCTGCAGCAGGTTCATGGAAATCCGACAGTGGAAAGATGTAAAGCATCGAGTTATCTTTCCAACGCAACTTAAATCACTCAATTCCGACGTCGGGTGCGAGAGATATCGCAATTTCCGTCGGATCGTTTGAAAAAGTCATTAAAACATTTGTTAGGGAGCATTTTGGGTAAGAAGAAATGTAGAAGATTCCAGATCGACAGCCATAAATGAGCCACGGTGTCACACCTCAATTCTGTACTAACCAGAATGGTGTAATGAACCGTCAATAAACCAACGGTTCAACCAGGATCTCGAATAGGCTGTGTCCATCTACTTAAACCATACACATCCACAACTAAAATCAGAATAAATACACGATAGCAGAAGTCTTTAATATTAAATGAACTGAGAGTTTAAAGATGATAACATAAATAAATTATCCAATTATCTTCAAAAGACTAAGGCTCTCTTTGGTTTGTATTATATAATGTATTATGAGTTATTTGTGACAAATCAATTATGACAATAGATTATGAGTAATAAATAATGACCGTTTGGTACCACTAAACATAATACATTATATAATGAGAAATATAAATAATTACCTAATAGATTATTCTAATATTGATAAACAACTACTCACCTATTTGTAGATAATGAATTATATTGATTTATTTTAATTATAAATAGATATTATAAAACATACCAAACAATCATAAATTTTATAATATATTATATAATACATTATATAATACAAACCAAAGAGAGCCTAAGACATAAAGTAAAATAAAATAATAAATTTCATTAATAATTCAAATAAAAATCTAATCGAAGACGCATGAATTGCACTCGCATGATGAATCATGTGACTCCATCATAACTTCTGCATCCATCGCCGCCGCATGTCCATACATTGCAGCATTCATGTAAGACCCGTACTCTGTAAACCCGGTCTAAACCTTGGTTTTGTGTCGTAGCAGGTCTTCCGATCATCACCGAGCCAGACAGGACGAGCGGATGACAAACAGGTACGAAATCGGACCAAAGACGATCAAATCAACATGATTTTATGTTGACCGGTCGACCGGTCAGCTCTGCGCAGCTTAGTGCGGAGATCCAGAAATTGAATTCTGAGGGTCCCACTTTCCTAATTTCGAATTCTAAGACTTTCCTAATCCTAATAGGGTTACTAAACCCTTATTTTGGCCTATAAATACACCCTTAAACCTCCTCAAATCCTTTCCATTGTCTCTCACAAACCCTAGAGAGGAGAAGGAGGTTGGAAAGGAGAGGAAGCTAGGAAGAAGAAGAAGGTGCCGCCATTACCGTTCGACGACGCTCACTTTACGCCAGTCAACGGTAAGTGTTTTAATCATTCTTCTTACCCTATGATAGTTGTGTGGGTGGATCAATACCATGCAAAGTAGGTATTGATCTAAAACCCTAACTGGACCTTAAAACCCTAAATTGCCGTCAAACCCTAGATTCGAGTTTCGAGATGATATTCATCGAAACTAGACTTGAATGAGTTGGGGATAACTCTAACTCAAAGCTCAGACTTAGAATGGATAGGAGAAACCCTAAAAATCCATGGAGATTGATCGACGGCAGTCGAAAAACCCAAAGTATGGTCTTCCGGAGACATACCGGTCGACTATACCGGTTGCACCCTGTGCGACCGGTATGTTGTCACCGGTACCTTCCGGGAGGCTGGTCTGTGGGGACCGGCTGACCATATCGGTCGCCAGTCTTCCCCACAGAGCTGCGATCGGTACATGCCACCGGTCAGCTCTGTGAGGGTATTTTGTAACCATGTTGGTTTCCGACCAACATGAAACCCTAAGAAAACTATTCTAATGAAACCCTAATAATATTGTAGGACTTTGTGACTTTCCGTTTGGATCTTGCGACGTGGAGCAAGCTAATAAACGAGCATCAGTAAGGGAATCTGACCTAAACCTAATAATTAATGGACAGTAAATCTTTGTTAATCACCTGAATATATATGATGTGATGTTTGTGCATATTCACATGCCATCCTTTACTTTCAGTTATTATTATTGTTCATGCAATGATAGGATGTGATTGTTAGGCATGTGATTGTTTTCGTGAGTGTGTGGAGTGGGGCATGGAGCCTGGGACAATTCCTCACACTGACACTTTTTGTAGTATTCTATCTTAACATGCTTGGTACGGGTGGGGCATCAGGGGAAGGTCGTGGTACGATGGTCTTCGATGTTGATGCTGGCCTGGCCATGGTTATGTGGCACTGTAGTCTCCGAGGTCGACGCTGGCTTGTCCACGATGCTTTAGCTCTATCTCTATGCCGTAGGGAGTTATGTTGGGATAGAGTCTACCTGCGTTATGCTTTTATCCTAGTGGGTTAGTTGCGGATAGGGCATCAGGGGAGGTACGGGGATGCCTTAGCTCTATCTCTATGCCGTAGACGGCTGTGCTGGGATAGAGCGTACATTGATGACATATAGGATTGGTTAGTTGCGAGCCCAGTTTGCGAGTCCTGGCCAGTAGGGGCTTAGGTACTGGTATGGGTAGAGCATCAGGGGAGGTACGGGGGTATCTTAGCTCTATCTCTATTCCATGATGGGTGCATGTGGGCCAATGGGGGTGTGATCCATGAGGTGCCACACACTCGTGTATAGAGGTGTGGGGCCAGCAAACCTTTCTATAGCACATTGCAAACTTAAACCAGACCTCCGCATAAAATGATTGTTACTCATGCATAATATTGTGAAACTGTCTGATTGTCTTACTGAGCTAAGTTGTGAGCTCATCCTTTGTACGTACATTGTTTTAGATGTTGATGCAGGTTACTCGGTGGACGATTATGTGAATGCTCCGGCGTATAGTGGTGTTGCTGCGTTGGATGTACAGGCAGGAGAGGACGAGCATGACGCCTCATGCGAGTGCCCTTTCTGCGTGTACCTTTGATTGGATTTTTATTTATTTTTTTCATTATTTTTTATTTGATTAAAGAGATGTAATGATATTATATTTTATGTTTGAATTAAATAATTGGATACTTATTTAATTTATCAATAGATACTCAGTTCATTCTATTTAAAGACTTCCGCTGTATTATTTATATTCTGATTGTGGTTATGTGCAATGGGTTTGTATGAGTGGACACGGCCTATTCGAGATCCTGGTGTGAACCGTTGGTTCAATGACGGTTCAGTCACACCATTCTGGTTGGATCAGAATTGGGGTGTGACAACTTGGTATCAGAGCCCTCGGGCTCTGTCCAACAAACCATGTTGCACTTAACTAAGTCGATGAACTGAGTTAGAAAAATTTAAAAATTTTAATACAAACACACCCTAAGCATTGTTTGATACCGGTGACTGATTAAGAAAGAGCATAATATACTATATTAAATATGGAATTTAATGATACTAATGCACTAGTTCGGAAAACCATAAGACTATAATTAAACAGAAAACAGAATATTGAATGTAATAGTGCTACAGGGTACAGTCCACAAGACGGACAGTTACCTTGATATATAAACATATCAAAAAAGAAAAGAGAGAAAATAAAAGGGACAATCATGGGGTAAGGGGCCTAGGAGGAATAGGGTCCGCTATGTCATAATCTCGCTCGTAAGCGACCCTAAGCCAGTGTACCTGGTCCTGTGTCGCCCGTAGGCTACGAGCCAGACGTCCCAACTCCTGACCCATCTCTCGCTGAGACTCTAGGATGACCCTCTGGGTGTCCCGGATCTCTGTGAACATGCTCAACACCGGGTCTGGAGGGGGATGAAACAGTCCAGCTGTAGATGTAGACGGTGGTGCTGCAGGTGTAGGCTGTGGGCCTGGCACTGGTGCTTCCTCGGCCATATCATCGTCATCACTCCCAGCCTCTGCCGCATATGCCGCATTGGCTGCTGCTGCTGCTGCTGCGGCTGCTACCCTCCTGAGTGGGCGAGGACGAGCCTCCAACTCATCATCGCTAACCGACAGATTATCCATTTGCATCCTCATAATGGCATCCCAGTCGATGTCGGAGGTCATGGTGTCCTCAACAGTCACCTCGCCTCTCATGCTCACTCCTAGGCGGCGTAGAAGGGATGTGATGAGACGACCGTATGGAAGGTTACTGGCCTGATTGGCCAGGGTCGCCTGATGCATGGTGCGGATGACGAGGTAAGGGAGAGAAACCCGCTCCCCTATGCAGACACAGTAAGTAATGTACTGAGTGAGCTGAGATAACTCACTGTAGTGGCCGCTCTGGGGCACAATGTTGTGCTGGATGATGCGGCTATAAACTCGAGCTAGGGGCTTCAGACTAGCCGCCTTTATAGGAGCCCCAGGATTTAGGATCTGCTCTGCTATCTCTCGGCGTAGGTCCTCGCTCAGATAGCCCTTCACCTTTGGAGGGCAGTACACTAGGTCTCCATCATTGGGTACTCCCAGTAGGTCAGCCAACCGGTGAGTGTCGAAGGAGATATGGGTTCCCTTGACGTAGCTGGAGATGCGCAAGTCCCTACCCTGATTGGATCGTTGACATCCCCATGAAGCTCCAGGTTAGCATAGAAATACTTAACCAGGTTGGGACGAGTGGTCTCTGTGTATGAGATTACAGGCACCCACCCAAGCGCGTCAAAAACTGCTCGCACATCGAACCTGTCCAACTGTTCCAAGTTAACTCGCTGTCCAGATTCGATGTTTTTGCTGTCAAACCAGGGGAAACGAGCTTGTGCCGCCTCAGAACGAAACAACAGTTCATCGAGCTGTGGAGCTGGTGGCTGAGGAGCACGCACGCTCGAGCCATGAGGACGCTTGCCAAGAGCACGTCGTGGAGCCATTTAAACTGCAAAACAAAAAGAAAAGAAGAAGAAAATTGTTAGAAATTGTCAAAATTTCGACAGCATAACGACAGTAATTTGGGAAAAAGCCTCAAACTCACCCAAAAACTTGGGGAGGAGGACTTACGTAACCCCCACACTCTTCAACAAATCAATCACAGGCAATTACAACAAGAAATTTCAGAAAATTTAAGAAAAATCAAGAAATTTTGAAATTTTTGAAAAACCTAGGTTAAAACTTGTAAAAATTTGATTTTTAGGAAAACTGATCGGTGGAACCTCAAATTGGTTGAGGGCTTTTGCTATTAGGGGACCCTAAACCCTTTCTAAGCCGAAGGAAAAGAGTTCCTACGGTTAGAATCTCTCAACCAAGGAAAAATTGAAAATTTTAACTAAAGACGATATGGGAATTTTGTAAAAACTTGTTAGAGAGGGAAGAGACCTACCTAGAGACGATGTTCTAAGTCTTGAATGGAAGAAAATGACTTCTAATGTCATCGGTCGGACTGTAGCAACTCGGGAGCCAGAGAGAATCGCCACTGGAGAAGAGAAGGAAAAGAAAAAGTGAGAAAATTCTCACTTTTCACGATTTTTAAAGCCTTTCTGGGCATACCGGTCGATATACCGGTCGACCGGTACCCCAGACTGGCTGCGACCACTATGTCTCGGTCAGAATGGAATGTATTCATACCTTAGGATGTGTGCTTATGCAAGGAGAGCAAGTAGTTGCGTATGCCTCGAGACAGTTGAAGTTACATGAGAAAAATTACCCCACTCATGATTTGGAGTTAGCGGCAGTAGTACATGCTGTCAAGATATGGAGACACTACCTATACGGAGAGAAATTTCAGATTAAGTCGGACCATAAAAGTCTTACTTATCTATTTAATCAGAAGGAGTTGAATATGAGACAAAGAAGATGGCTGGAACTATTGAAAGACTATGATTGTGATATCCAGTATCATCCGGGAAAAGCGAACGTAGTAGCAGATGCATTGAGCAGAAAAGCAATGATAAAATCTCAAGGAGAAGTTAACACGACTGCAGCAATGTATACCAACGGAATGGTGTTCAATCACGGCAACGAACAATATGTGATAGATACAATGGATGGACCAGCCAACCAAGGGTTTATTCATCGGTTTTCGAATATGTTCGCGGCATTGAAGATTATACCGGATATAGTGGACGAAGTAAAGACAACTATCAAATCAGATCCTTATCTGAGAACAGTACAAGAAGATATCGAGAAAGGTAGGACTAACCCTGAGTTCACCTTGGATGACGAAAAGGTACTGAAATACAAAGGAAGAATATGTGTACCTGAAACAGAAAACATGGACATTAGACACCGACTGATGAAGGAAGCCCATACCACCATCTATTCGATACATCCTGGAAGCACAAAAATGTATCATGATCTAAAGAAACTATATTGGTGGAGGGGAATGAAAGTAGATGTAGCTAAGTTCATGTCTCAATGCCTAAATTGTCAGAAAGTAAAGGCGGAACGACAAAGACCCGCAGGACTGTTACAGCCATTACCAGAACCAGCATGGAAATGGGATTGCATCACTATGGACTTCGTCACAGGACTACCATTGACTCCTCGAGTAGTTGACGCAGTTTGGGTGATTGTGGACCGTCTGACTAAGACAGCTTGCTTCATATCGATACGACCCCAGTATACACTGGAAAGGTTAGCAAAGCTGTATGTGGATAATATTGTTCGGTTACATGGTGTTCCAGAAAGCATTGTGTTCGATAGAGATCCACGATTTACTTCCAAATTTTGGGAAGGACTGCAAAAGGCTATGGGTACAACATTGAAGTTCAGTACTGCATTCCACCCACAGACAGACGGACAGTCGAAGCGTACAATTCAGATTTTAGAAGATATGCTACGAGCATGTGTGATTGATTTCAAAGGATCATGGGACGAAAAGTTACCATTGATCGAGTTCGCTTACAATAACAGCTATCAGGCTACTATACAGATGTCACCTTATGAAGCACTGTATGGCAGGAAGTGTCGAACTCCCTTGTTTTGGAATGAAGTTGGGGAACGTAGTATTGTTGGACCGGAATTTATTGAAGAGACTTGTCGAGTGGTCGACATCATCAAGGAAAGAGTAAGAGTAGCTCAGAACCGTCAGAAGCAATATGCAGATACTCGACGAAGAGATCTAGAGTTCGCCGTAGGTGATAAAGTATTTTTGAAAGTATCGCCTATGCGAGGATTGAAGAGGTTCGGACAGAAGGGAAAACTAAGTCCAAGATACGTCGGGCCAAATGAGATTCTGGCTAAGCGTGGAAAAGTAGCTTATCAGTTAGCACTACCACCATCTATGTCAAGTGTGCATGACGTATTTCACATATCCTTATTGAAGAAGTATGTCAAAGACCCAACACATGTTTTGACAGTGGGTTTGCCGGAATTGACTGATGATTTGACATTTGAAGTAACACCAACGGAAATCACTAGTCGAAAGGTTCAACGTCTCACGTAATGTAGATATCTACTATGTTAAGGTCACATGGAAAAGTAGAGACATGGAAGAGGTTACATGGGAAGAAGAAAATGCTATGAGAAAGCAATACCCCGACTTGTTTGATTCGAAGGTACGTACAATTTCGAGGACAAAATTTTTATAAGTTGGGGGGGAGTTGTAAGACCCGTGTCAAACTAACCCGGTCTTACCACCTTAAACCAGATTTACCCATCATGGCCGAGTCAAATGGACCAAGGGCATGAAGGAGATCGAGATCCCAACCCTAGGGTCGACGGGATCATCGACCCTCCCATCGACCCTCGGTTTCTAACGAAACTGAAATTAGGAAATTTCCTAATTTTCAGTTGGGATTCTTTCCAAATCTCAATGGGATTATTATTGAACATTCCTAGTCTATTTAAAGGACGTTCCTAAGCCACTTTCACAACCCTAATTGAATTGAGAGAAAGAAAGAAGAGGGAAAAGAGGAAGAAAGGAGGCAAGGAAGAAGACTTAGCAAAAAGGAGAAGAATTTGCAGAGAAAAGTAATCTTCTCAGGTATGGATACTAATTCCATGAGTTTCTACAGACCTTAGGTTAGATATGGTTGAGTGTAGGATTTCGGAGAAACCCAAACCATCCATCCATGGTTAGGTTTTCATGGAAAACCGTAGGAGGATGCACGAAAACTAATTAGATGGATTATACATGGTTCTAGACCATGGAATGACTGTTGAATGAATGAAGGAAGCAAGCTATAGGACCCCAAACACGAAGAATGGATTAAAAGTGGAAATTGGACCAGAGTGCATCGAGGGTCGCACTAAGGGTCGATAGACCATCCGACCCTAGGTGTTTCTGACCATCGACCCTCAGCATTCGGGAAGTTCAGAATGGAGGGAGGGTCGATAGACCCATCGACCCTAGCATCGACCCTAGCATCGACCCTCAGTTGACAAAATGGTTTTAAATTCCGAATTAATTCTAATTAAATTCTATCGACTTTGTTAGGTCTGCTAGCAATCTAATAACATTGTAACGGTGATTTTAAAGCTTGGGAAATATCTATTAACAAGCTAAGGTGAGGAACCTTAACACCAAACTAAATTGGTTAATAATAAACTGTTTTCTATTTCTTGAGTCCTATGCCATGTTTGATTCTATGCGAATATGTTGTAATGTGCATACAGCATGCCATCCAATATTTCTATTACTTGTTCATGCATATTTACTTTATTGTTTATAACATGCTGATGATGATGATGATAGGAATAGGCATGTGCTTGTATGTGTGTGGTTGATGTACTTGATGCGAGCGAGTATCAGGGGAGGTGTGATGAGAACGTCAATAAACGTTAACCTTTGGCGGGTCTCAGCACTTTAGCTCTATCTCTAACTCAAGTCTTGTGCATTGACATCGTCGTATCGCCATTACCTTAGCGAACTATTATGTCATAGAGTATCGGGAGGTGGTCTCGGTCCTTGTAGTCTCGACTCTACCGGGGGCCTTAGCTCTATCTCTATGGATGTTCCGAGGGATGCTTGGGGTGAGGCCTTGGATATCTTGTTTGGCATTAGGATTGGTTAGTAGCGAGCCCAGTTTGCAAGCCCTCGCTAACAGGGGCTTACGTGTTGGTATAGCATTATATAGCAATAAACGTTAACCTTTGTTGTATAATGTTATGGTAGGGTGGATGGGGACGACGATAAACGTTAACCTTCGGGCGGGCTTCCACAACCTATGTATAGAGGCGGTGTCAATAAACGTTAACCTTTGACCACCCAACCTTTCTATTGCACATTGCAAACTATAAACCAAGACCAAAGATATAAATTGATTTTTTTTGCGGAATTCTGACCGGTCGACTATACCGGTCGCAACTTTCCTACAGAGTGTCGATCGGTACCCCAAAGGAGACTGCGACCGCTATGTCTCGGTCAGAATGAAAATTCTAACCGATCGACTATACCGGTCGCACAGTGTTCTACAGTGGTGCGACTGGTATGTTGCGACCGATCAGCACCAGAACAGCCAGAAAATGTTGTAAAATTTTTTGTTATTTTTTTTAATTTTGTAAATTAAAATGTAATTTTTTTATTGTCTCGCCTTAGATTGTACACGACTAACACCACTACTATTCTTCTCATGTGTTATGTCGTCTTCCCAGATCTAAACTGAACAGTCTGAAATGGTAGGCGGAAATGGTCGTAGACGTCGAAAATGTCACCAGGCTAGGATGCGCCTCGAAGAAGAAGAACAGGTTGAACCCGGCCATGTTAGAGAGCCAAGCCCGGAAGTTGAGGAAGAACAGGTCCCAAGGGTACCAACAAATTTGCCTGGCCCACCTCACAGGAATTCTGAGACCATCGTTACAAATCTGGTGTATCAGATGCAAGCTCAGCAGAAAGCATTCCTAAGCGAGATGTTGAAGATGTTCAGGCCACCGGGTCCTGTTCCCACTGAAGGTACGCCTGAGTCTGGAGGAATAATACTACACAACCAATGCATGGTAGTACAGGGCCGATGGGCCAAGCCCAGAATGTACCACCACCGCACTAGTTTCCATTGTCTTCTGCTTATCAGGGAGCCTACCCGTATCCACCACCATGGTACGGAATGAATACACAGGGACAACACGATCTGAGTCGAGCGGTGGACAAATTCCTAAAGTTGAAGCCTTCTTCATTCACAGGTAAGACCGGGAAACCATTGTGGCCAGCACAGTGGGTTGCAGAAATGGAGAAGAATTTTCGACTGATGACTTGTACCGAGGATGAAAAGGTTCTGTTTGCCACTCATATGCTGAAGGAAGATGCGAATGCTTGGTGGAATTCCACACGGGCATATCTGGAGACAAAGCATACGCAGGTGGATTGGGTAGTATTCAAGGTTGCCTTCTTCGATAAATATTTTCTGAAGAGTTTCAGAGATCAGATGGAGAAGGAGTTCCTTAATCTACAGTAGTCTCAGTCGACTGTGGATGCTTACCAGCAGAGGTACGAGGAGTTATTTTTCTTCGCACCAGCATGTATGCAAGAGGAAGAGACCAAGACACGTAGGTTCACCATGGGACTGCGTGGAGGCATCAAAGAGCATATATTGGGTCTGGACAAGAAAATTTACAATGAGGCTGTGCAGGTTGCGAGAGTGATAGAATCCAGTCAGAGGGACAGCTTCTTTGTATAGAACAGAGGAGTGAAGAGACCCGCTATTGAGAGTTCGGGTGGCGGTAACAATAGACCTTTCCGCCCATACAGGGCTCAGACCGCTACAGTGCCTGCAAGGAACAATATGGCACTACCTGTGCCACAGTTCGCTGGACACAACCCGAACATTAAATGTTTCAACTGTCAGCAAGTGGGTCATATTGCAAGGACCTGCACTCTACCTAGGAAGCAACCTCCCCAACAAGGAAAAGTATTTGTGGTCACTACCGAAGAGGCAGTCGCATCACCTGATGTGGTCACTGGTACGACTCTATCCCTTACTATTTAGCTTACTATTTCATTATGTGTGTGAGCATGTAGAACTAAGGGACAATAAAAATTTCAAAAATTGTAAATGTAGCTGGTATACCTGCCAGAGTATTCTTTGACTCTAGAGCTACTCACTCCTTTGTTTATATTTCCTTTGGAAATCGAATGGAGTTACCAATCAAGCACTTGAACCCAAGCTTGATAGTTCGCTCTCCGCTAGGAGTCGAAGTGGCTTTGACTGAATATTATGGACCATGTACAGTTTGTATTGAGGGCCGAGACTTAGAAGCAAGTCTGGTACTACTCGAGATGGCAGACTTTGATGTCATCTTGGGAATGGATTGGCTAGGCCATCATTCAGCTATCCTATTATGTGGTGAAAGGAAGCTTGTGCTTACAGACAAAAAGGGAAAGGAGTATAGCTTCACTGGGATCAAGTTACCTAGGAAGCGAAAGCTGATCCTCTCCGCCCTAAAAGCTAAGCGATGCTTAGAGAAAGGGGGAGTGGGGTATCTAGTATCTGTAGTCGACATCACGGCGGAGTCACACAAGATGGAAGATATAGATGTGGTTCGAGAGTTCCCAGATATATTTTCAGAGGAGCTCCCAGGTCTACCATCGGTTAGGGCTACAGAGTTTGTGATAGACCTTATGCCAGGTTCGGCGCCGATGTCTAAAGCACCATACAGGATGGCCCCTAACGAGTTAAAGGAGTTGAAGACCCAGTTACAAGAATTGCTAGATAAGGGTTTCATACGACCTAAAATATCACCTTGGGGAGCACCTGTACTATTTGTCGAGAAGAAGGACGGAAGTGTACGGCTATGCATTGACTACTGTGAACTGAACAAGTTGACGATCAAGAATCGGTATCCTTTGCCTATAATCGACAATTTGTTCGATCAATTGCAGGGTGCAAAGGTTTTCTCAAAAATTAATCTCCGATCGGGGTATCACCAACTGAAGATCAAGGCCGGAGATATTCTGAAGACTGCTTTCATGACAAGGTATGGGCATTATGAGTTTCTAGTTATGTCGTTCGGGTTGACCAATGCCCCAGCGTCGTTCATGGAACTGATGAACCGAGTGTTTCATGACATGTTGGACACTTCGGTCATCGTATTCATCGATGACATATTGGTCTACTCAAAGGACAAAGAGACTCATGCAACACACTTGAGAGCAGCCCTACAACGACTGAGAAAGGAGAAGCTTTATGCTAAGTTCAAGAAGTGTGAGTTTTGGCTGAAGGAAGTGGCTTTCTTGAGCCATGTAGTATCCAAAGACGGTATCAAGGTTGATCCAAGTAAGATAGCAGCTATAGTAGGATGGGAAGCACTAAAATCTGTTGCGGAGATTCGTAGCTTCCTTGGGTTGGCTGGTTATTATAGAAGATTCATGGAGGATTACTCCAGGATCGCTGTTCTACTCACCGGACTAACCAATAAGGGGGAGAAATTCATATCGACAGATGAGTGTGAGAAGTGCTTTCAGACTTTGAAGTCAAGACTAGTCTCTGCACCTATCTTGACCATCCCAGAGCCAAGCGTACCGTTTACCTTATATATGGATGCTTCAGGGTTGGGTATCGGGTGTGTATTGATGCAAGGAGAACAGGTGATTGCTTACGCATCAAGACAGTTAAAAGAGCATGAGAAGAACTATCCTACGCATGATTTGGAGCTAGCAACGGTTATACACGCAATCAAGACTTGGAGACACTACTTGTATAGTGAGAAGTTCCAGATTAAGTCAGATCACAAGAGCTTAACTTATCTTTTCACTCAGAAGGATCTGAATATGAGACAGAGGAGATGGCTGGAATTGTTAAAAGATTATGACTGTGACATCCAGTACCATCCGGGTAAAGCAAATGTTGTGGCTGACGCCTTAAGCAGAAAGTGGGCATCGAAACCTGAGGCAGGACCAAGTACAAATGCTGTATTATGTGCCGCAACCTCACATTTAATTGAAGACGATGAAGAGTATATAATAGAGACTGCAGAAGATCCAGTCGAGCAAGGCTTAATTCATAAGTTCACAATGATGTTCGCAGCTTTGAAGATCTCACCGGATCTAGTTGATGAAGTCAAGGTAGCAATCCTACAGGATCCACATCTCAATACAGTGCAAGAAGACTTACAGAAGGGTATGAGCAATTCTAACTTTACCTTGGATTCAGACAGGGTACTCAGGTATCGCGGACGGTTATGTATACCTGAGAGTGAAGACTGCAATATCAGAGATCGAGTTATGACTGAAGCTCACTACACTCCATATTTGGTACATCCAGGAAGTACCAAAATGTACCATGATTTAAGAAGACTATATTGGTGGAGGGATATGAAAGCAGATATAGCTCGTTTCGTGTTCCAATGTCTGAATTGTCAACAGGTTAAAGCAGAAAGGCAGAGACCTGCAGGTTTACTACAGCCATTACCGAAACCTGCATGGAAGTGGGATTGTATCACTATGGATTTCGTCACTAGCCTACCTTTGACACCAAGGTCAGTGTATGCAATTTGGGTTATAGTCAACCGACTCACCAAGATAGCTCGATTTATTGCGGTAAGACCTCAGTATACCATGGAGAAATTGGCCAAGTTATATGTTGATAATATAGTTAGACTTCATGGCGTTCCAGAGAGTATAGTATCTGACAGAGATCCCCGTTTTACATCAAAGTTCTGGGAAGGATTACAGAAAGCTATGGGAACCAAGTTGAAGTTTAGTACAGCTTTCCACCCTCAGACAGACGGACAGTCAGAAAGGACTATTCAGATTTTAGAAGATATGCTCCGAGCCTGTGCATTAGACTTCAAGGGAGCTTGGGACGAGAAGCTATCACTTATCGAGTTTGCTTATAACAATAGCTATCAGGCTACAATTCGGATGGCTCCATATGAAGCACTCTATGGGAAAAAGTGACGAACACCTCTGTTATGGAACGAGGTGGGAGAAAGAAGAATTGTAGGGCCAGAGTTCGTTGAAGAAACTTGTCGAGTGATTGATCAAATCAAGGAGAGAGTAAAGACAGCTCAAGTTCGACAGAAGCACTATGCGGATAATCGACGTTGAGATCTGGAGTTTGCAGTGGGTGACAAAGTATTCTTGAAGATATCACCTGTACGAGGTCTGAAAAGGTTTGGTAAGAAGGGGAAGCTATGCCCCCAGGTATGTGGGACCATACGAGATATTGGCTAGACGTGGTAACGTAGCATATCAATTGGTTCTACCACCATCTATGTCAAGTGTCCATGATGTGTTCCATGTATCATTATTGAAAAAGTATGTCAGAGACTCATCGCACATCTTGACAGCAGACCCCCCAGACTTGACTGAAGACTTAACATTCGAAGTGGTGCCTGTAATGCTCTCAAGCTGAAAGGTACAACAACTTCGAACCACGGATATCCATTATGTGAAGGTGCATTGGAGAAGCCAAAATGTCGAAGAAATTACTTGGGAAGAGGAGAGCGCAATGAGGAAGGAGTATCCTAATCTTTTCGACGATCAAGGTACGTTCAAATTTCGAGGCCGAAATTTCTTTTAAGGGTGGGGGAGTTGTGAGACCTACATGCAAATTTCGGGACGAAATTATTTTAAGGGTGGGGGAGTTGTAAGACCCGCACTCCGTAAACCCGGTCTAAACCTTGGTTTTGTGTCGTAGCAGGTCTTCCGATCATCACCGGGCCAGACGGGACGAGCGGATGACAAATAGGTACGAAATCGGACCAAAGACGATCAAATCAACATGATTTTATGTTGACCGGTCGACCGGTCAGCTCTGCGCAGCTGAGTGCGGAGATCCAGAAATTGAATTCTGAGGGTCCCACTTTCTTGATTTTGAATCCTAAGACTTTCCTAATCCTAATAAGGTTACTAAACCCTAATTTTGGCCTATAAATACACCATTAAACCTCCTCAAATCCTTTCCATTGTCTCTCACAAACCCTAGAGAGGAGAAGGAGGTTGGAAAGGAGAGGAAGTTAGGAAGAAGAAGAAGGTGCCGCCATTACCATTCGACGACGCTCACGTTACGCCAGTCAACGGTAAGTGTTTTAATCATTCTTCTTACCCTATGATAGTTGTGTGGGTGGATCAATACCATGCAAAGTAGGTATTGATCTAAAACCCTAACTGGACCTTAAAACCCTAAATGAATTGGGGATAACTCTAACTCAAAGCTCAGACTTAGAATGGATAGGAGAAACCTTGAAAATCCATGGAGATTGATCGACGGCAGTCGAAAAACCCAAAGTATGGTCTTTCGGAGACATACCGGTCGACTATACCGGTTGCACCCTGTGCGACCGGTATGTTGCCACCGGTACCTTCTGGGAGGCTGGTCTGTGGGGACCGGCTGACCATACCGGTCGCAGTCTTCCCCACAGAGCTGCGACCGGTACATGCCACCGGTCAACTCTGTGAGGGTATTTTGTAACCATGTTGGTTTCCGACCAACATGAAACCTTAAGAAAACTATTCTAATGAAACCCTAATAATATTGTAGGACTTTGTGACTTTCCGTTTGGATCTTGCGACGTGGAGCAAGCTAACAAACGAGCGTCAGTAAGGGAATCTGACCTAAACCTAATAATTAATGAACAGTAAATCTTTGTTAATCACCTGAATATATATGATGTGAAGTTTGTGCATATTCACATGCCATCCTTTACTTTCAGTTATTATTATTGTTCATGCATTGATAGGATGTGATTGTTAGGCATGTGATTGTTTTCGTGAGTGTGTGGAGTGGGGCATGGAGCCTGGGATCATTCCTTACACTAACACTTTTTGTAGTATTCTATCTTAACATGCTTGGTACGGGTGGGGCATCAGGGGTAGGTCGTGGTACGATGGTCTCCGATGTTGATGCTGGCCTGGCCATGGTTATGTGGCACTGTAGTCTCCGATGTCGAGGCTGGCTTGTCCACGATGCTTTAGCTCTATCTCTATGCCGTAGGGAGTTATGTTGGGATAGGGTCTACCTGCGTTATGCTTTTATCCTAGTGGGTTAGTTGCGGATAGGGCATCAGGGGAGGTACGGGGATGCTTTAGCTCTATCTCTATGCCGTAGACGACTGTGCTGGGATAGAGCGTACATTGATGACATATAGGATTGGTTAGTTGCGAGCCCAGTTTGCGAGCCCTGACCAGTAGGGGCTTAGGTACTGGTATGGGTAGAGCATTAGGGGAGGTACGTGGGTATCTTAGCTCTATCTCTATTCCATGATGGGTGCATGTGGCCCAATGGGGGTGTGATCCATGAGGTGCCACACACTCGTGTATAGAGGTGTGGGGGCCACCTAACCTTTCTATAGCACATTGCAAACTTAAACCAGACCTTCGCATAAAATGATTGTTACTCATGCATAATATTGTAAAACTGTCTGATTATCTTACTGAGCTAAGTTGTGAGCTCATCCTTTGTACGTACATTGTTTTAGATGTTGATGCAGGTTACTCGGTGGACGATTATGTGAACGCTCCGGCGTATAGTGGTGTTGCTGCGTTGGATGTACAGGCAGGAGAGGACGAGCATGACGCCTCATGCCAGTGCTCTTTCTGCGTGTACCTTTGATTGGATTTTTATTTATTTTTTTCATTATTTTTGATTTGATTAAAGAGATGTAATGATATTATATTTTATGTTTGAATTGAATAATTGGATACTTATTTAATTTATCAATAGATACTCAGTTCATTCTATTTAAAGACTTCCGCTGTATTATTTATATTCTGATTGTGGTTATGTGCAATGGGTTTGTATGAGTGGACACGGCCTATTCGAGATCCTGGTGTGAACCGTTGGTTCAATGACGGTTCACTCACACCATTCTGGTTGGATCAGAATTGGGGTGTGACAATTCATATAATCTTCTATGGTGGTACCTGCATCATCAACTAAAAATATTCGACGTCGAAAGGGTGAGCACACATCACGGTTCAGTGGGCAAACAAAACAATGCAACAAACATATGCATGCATTCAATTCATATATTTGGTCTGGTTCATAAGTTTGTAATGTGCAATAGAAAGGATAGGTGGCCGCCGCACCTATATACACGAGTGTGTGAAGCCTCCCAATGGATCAAACACCATTGTCGTCCCATATGCATCCACCATGGAATAGGGATAAAGCTAAAGTGCTTAAGACCGCACCGCATCACACTTCCCCTGATTCCCTACCCATACCAACACGTAAGCCCCTATTGGCGAGGGCTTGCAAACTGGGCTAACCAATCCTAATGTCAAACAGTGTATCCAAGGCCTCACCCCAGCCAGCATCCCTCAATACGTCCATAGAGATAGAGCTAAGGCCTCCCGACAGAGTCAGAGACTACACGGTCCGAGACCACCTCCCCTGATGCCCTACGACGTAATAGTTCTGCTAAGGTAATGGTGATACGACGATTTCAGTGTACAAGACTTGAGTAGAGATAGAGCTAGAGTCTGGTGACCAGGATGAACCACAGTGTCACGTCCTCCCCCTGATGCTCCACTCGCATCAAGTACACTAACCACACACATACATTCACATGCATATTCCTAGCATCATCATCATCATCATCATCATGTTATAAATAAATGGAATTAAATATGCATGAACATTAATAGCATGAATATTGGATAACATGTTAAATGCACATTACAATCATACAAGCATAGAATCATTCATGGTATTGGACTCAATAAATAAAAATACTTTATTTTTTGTCAATTAATTTAGGTCTTGTTCCCTCACCTTTGATTGCTAGTAGATCCTCGTTCAAGCTTTATAATTCACTTTTAAACCACTGGAAAAACCTAACAAATCGATAGATTTTAATTATAATTAATTCTAATATGTTTAAACTAACAGAAACTGTAGGGTCGTAGGTGGGGTAGCACCTGAGGTAGCAATTTCTGCGACCACAGAGGTAGGGTCGCAGGGTAGGGTAGCACCTAGGGTAGCAGTTTCTGCGACCCCAGGGTGTAGGGTCGCAGGTGGGGTCAGATACCATTCGACCCTACGTGCGACCACACCCTCCCTGGGACTTCCGAGGGCATGTGGTCGATCATGTGGTCTCGTAGTGTAAGACCCGTATCGAACTAACCCGGTCTTACCACCTTAAACCAGGTCTACCCATCATGGTCGAGCCAAATGGATCAAGTGCATGAGGGAGATCACAATCCCAGTATTAAACTGATCCAAAAACACTAAAAATAGGGGGAGGGTCGCATACCCAGCAAGGTAGGGTCGGACCCCCCCAGTATAAAAGTTAGACCCTGAGTTTTTAACCGGGGGTCGGACATTTTAGAACCAGGGGTCGACGGGATCTCCGACCCCCTCATCGACCCCCAGTCTGCCGACAAAAATCGTGATTTGGAAACTTTCCAAATTTCAATGGGATTCTTTCCTAATCTCAATGAGACTTATTTTTGGAGTTTCTATTCTATAAATAGGACGTCCCTAGGCCTCTTTCACTCCTTTTAGAACCCTAATTGGATTGAGAGAAAGATAAGAGAAGGAGAAGAGAAAGAGAAGAGAAGGAAAGTGGAGAAGAAGATCAAAGAGAAGGCTTCAGAGAGACAAGCCTAATTCTCAGGTATGGGTACTATCTCCATGTAATTCTACAGACCTTAGAATGGATAGTGAAGAGGAAATGATCTAGGAGAAACCCAAATCATCCATCCATGGTTAGGTTTTCATGGAAAACCATGGGGGAAATCATAAAAACCATATAGGTGAATGAACTACGGTTCTAGACCATAGAACATGTGTGGAATGGATTGTAGAAGCAAGCCATAGGACCCCAAACACGAAGTAATGGACTGAAGGATGAAAATTTGACGAAACCCACAAGGGGTCGCACGGGGGTCGATGGCCAATCGACCCTACCAGACCCTAACAATCAATCCCAGTGTTCGAGAAGTCTAGACTGTGGGTGGTCGCACCCAGGGTCGATGGAACCTCCGACCCTGGCATCGACCCCCAGTTAACAACATGCTTTTTAAAATCAAAATTAATTCTAATTAAATTCTATCGACTTGATTAGGTCTTCTAGTGATATAATATTGATATTTAGTTGATTCTTAAAGCTTGAAAGATGACCTATGATCAAGCAAAGGTGAGGGAACAAGACCTAAACTAATTGATTAATAATAAACTGTGTTACTCTTGAGTCCAATGCCATGATTGATTTTATGCGTGTATGATTGTTATGTGCATTCAACATGTCATCCAATATTTCTATTATTACTGTTCATGTATATTTAATTATTGTTTATAACATGATGATGATGATGATGATAGGAATAGGCATGTGGATGTATGTGTGTGGTTGGTGTGCTTGATGCGAGCGAGTATCAGGGGGAGGTGTCATAGGCGGGGCCTCAGCACTCTAGCTCTATCTCTAACTCAAGTCTTGTCTATTGACATCGTCGTATCGCCATTAACTTAGCAGAACTATTATGTCGTAGGGTATGAGGGGAAGTAGTCTCGGACCGTGTAGTCTCTGACTCTGTCGGGGGGCTTTAGTCCTATCTCTATGGACGTATTGAGGGATGCTGGGGTGAGGCCTTGGATATACTGATTGACATTAGGATTGGTTAGTTGCGAGCCCAGTTTGCGAGCCCTCGCCAGCAGGGGCTTACGTATTGGTATGGGCAACGGGTACAGCAATAAACGTGACCTTTACGTGTACATTGTCCATGGTGGGTGCATATGGGTCGACAATAAACGTTACCTTTGGGCGGCTTCACACACTCGTGTATAGAGGTGCGACGTCAATAAACGTGACCTTTGGCCACCTATCCTTTCTATAACACATTGCAAACTTATTTACCAGACCAAAGATATGAATTGAATGCATGCATATGTTTGTTGCATTGTTTTGTTTGCTCACTGAGCTATGATGTGTGTTCACCCTCTCGACGTCGAATATTTTTAGTTGATGATGCAGGTACTACAGTTGAAGATTATATGAATGCTCCGGTGTATGCGCGTATTGCTGCAATGGAAGCTGAAGACTTGGAGGATATGCATGACCCCTCATGCGAGTGCAACTCATGCGTATTATATTAGAATTTTATTTGAATTTATAAAAGGATGTAATTGATATTTTATTTATTTATGTCTCAGTTGATACAACAATAACTTGATATTTTAATTATGATTATTACATTTAGAGTTCTCAATTCATTTACTATAAGACTTCCGCTATTGTGTATTTATTCTGATTATGGTTATGGACGTGCATGGTTTTATTTTTAATGGATACCACCTATTAGAGATCCTGGTTGAACCGTTGGTTTATTAACGGTTCATCACACCGTTCTGAATGGTGCAGAATTGGGGTGTGACACGTAGGGTCGGATATTATTCGACCCTACGTGCGACCACACGTATTCTGAGTCGACCTTTCATTCTAAAGTCCATTCCTTCATGTTTGAATCCTTTGGCTTACTATCATGGTCCATCCTATGATTGTTCTATGGCTCATAACTACAATTTATACACCATTCATTGTCCATAGCGATCTCTTCCATAGAATCTCTTGGAATTTGTCCATGGATTGATGATTTGGGTTTCTCCTAATCCTATGTTCTTCATAAACTATTCTAGGCTCCCAATTCATGTAGGGATTTAGGTTCATACATTGGGTTTGCTGAGATTCAGAGGTTTCTCTGAACTTCTTCTTCCTTAGTCTTCTTCTTCAAGTTTCCTTCTCTTCATTCTCTTCTCTTTCTCTCATTTTCAATTAGGGTTCTAAAGGAGTGAAAGAGGCTAAGGGACGTCCTATTTATAGAGGAAAACCCTCCATAATAAGCCCCAATGAGTTTAGGAAAGACCCCCTTCGAATTAGGAAGGTTTCCTAATTTTCAATTTCTGTTTGTTCTCGTAGGGTCAGATGTAGGGTTGCAAAATCTGTCGACCCAACGTTTTTTAAGACATGCGTCCCCACGACCAAAAAGTCATGGGTTGGACTCTTTTGAGGTGGGGTCGGTCACACCTGTTTAGGCATGCGACCCTACCCTCATATTTGATTGTTTTTTAGTTAGACTTCATACCTGGTTTTGTGGTTTCTTCACGCATTTGGTCCACTTGGCTCGACCATGATAGGTAGACCTGGTACAAGGTGGTAAGACCGGATAGTTCGATACGGGTTTTACACACGGTGCTCAGATCCACTTTGAATGGATCAGATCAAGGCGGGCTCGAGTGTAGTGCGGCGGCAACGTCGAGATTCCATCACGAGGCTTTTGATTAGTCGTCAGCAAGTTAATACAATACTCCGTGACGCATGAAGCAGATAACCTGATCCCATGTGGCGCGTCCATCATATGGCGGCACTCTAGATTCTAATCTTGTGGTCGCGCTCTACTTCGATTCTCGGAGGCGTGATTTGTTCAGATCCGACGGCCTCTAGTCGATCCCGTCATTTTAAGAATATTGAACGATCGATATTAAAGATTCTCCGAGCGCCAATGCGATCTCGACAACACATCGGCACGACACGGCTACGGTGCGATGCGGGTGTGCGGTAATAATAGGAAAGATTCCATTTTGAATGTTCTGACTGGCCAAACTTTAAACTACCATAACTTTCTCATCCGAGTTCCAAATCGGTCCGTTCAAGTTGCAATTTCCATATTTTTGGATGCTCTATACATTGGGCACCTTTGGGAGTCATAAAAATAAGGAAAAAATTGAAAAGAATGTTTTGAAGGGAGAGAGAAGGTTTTATAGGGTTTCATATCCTGTGGGAGTGATCAATCATCAACTACCTCTTCTCTGTGCATCAATGGAGTGTTAAATCCCTATGAGAGGTCAGGAGAGCGTTTATGTTTACATTCATGGTGATTATGGATTGTGTGGAAGAGATTGGAAGCCTGTGAGCGAGGTGTGCTCTGTGAATCGATCTCTATCATCATTGAAGGCTGTTAGAGAGTACCTGAGGGCAGTGTAAAGCTTCAGAGAGATTGTTGGCCTTTCGAAAGCATTGTTTGTGAGATTTTCAATTCCCTATCTATTTATGCTTTCAATATATTGTATGCTAGCGTAGGTGAAAATTGTTGAATGCTTAGCTAGTGAGGGAAAAATTGTAAGGCATCATTATAAGCTTAAAAATTGTTATTTGCTTCTCGTGGGTGCGAGTTAAGCGTGGTGTGTTCAGTTGGTACTGGACACTGGCTGTTAAGCCTGAATCTTGGCATTGGTGTGCCCTCTCAGTTTTATGCTGGGAAAACCTAGGGTTAATATCCTTGTCTTGTTAGAGACTAAAAGTTGAGTGTTGAGTAAATACGAAGCCCGTTGGGCATTACTCCGTGGACTAGCCATCACACACTGTGTTGGTGAACCACGTATATCCTATGTTGTGGACTGTCTTTATTTTCCTATATATTTTGGAGTGCGTGGAATGGCTTGCAGGATGGGTATGCAAATCTGGTAGATCTGGCCACTGAGTGGTAGCAAGGTAGATTTGCATGCGCTTGTGTGTGTGAAAAGTTAGGTCTCCATCAGCTCTGGGCAGCAGTAAATAATTAAGGAAAATTTTTAGACACTGATTCACCCCTCTGCTCAGTGTCATATCAAGTTCATCAGTTCCCTCTCACAATAACCCAAAAATAAAGACCAGTCACCACTTGAGGGATGTCAGTTGCCCAAAGAGGGACTACTATAGTCCAAAAAAAAAAAAGTCACCCAAAAATATGGATCAGTTACCTAGAAGTGTTATGTATTTGCCACATATACACCTCTCAACGGTGAGGCTACATGTGAGGGGGAGTACTAGAAATAATCCCACACTGCTAATGAGATTGGGTCCTCACATATGGAGAGTCCCTCCATTTACTAGTTTGAACTTTGAATTGGAAATCACTACTTCCTCAGGAGTATCAAAAGTGCTGAGCCAACCTCCAGTTTTCTTCCAAGGATCACTTATTTCAGCACCATATCTTCCCCAAGGCCTCTTCCTTACTCCCTAGTGGCCTTCGCGAGATGAAGCCATGAGAAAAGATGTCAAGGGAGAAACAAGGGTTGCTGCAACTTTGAGAAATGACCTATTTATCATAGGATGGTAAACGAAAGTAACAATTGAAAACGATAAAAAAAATTAGGGAAAAAATGAAGGAAAAACTAAAAAAAAAAAAAAATCAATTGTGTATCTCTGTATTTGCGTCGCATGCATGATCATGACAGATCCTTTGTTGTCCTTGTTTAAAATTGAAGAATAAATTGAAAAGAAGTGTCCCTGAAGAGAGAGAATAAAGAATGAGAGAGAAAACAAGGCAATTCAAAGCTCAAGAAATATCACATCTAAATTGTAAGTTTTAAAAGGGTTTTTTCATTCGTGAACTAGATTGCTCGATTTTTAGCTGTTTTTTGTGGGGAAAAAAAATCATGAAGAGTGATTTAGCATGGATACCACAATCCCTTACATGTTTGCATTGGTTTTCTATGCGGAACTTTATTCCATTAGATAAAGGAAAGGGAAAAGAGCATTAGAAAACGAAGGTCACAACTTCTTCCGAAGTAGCCCAACTACTTTTGACAACAAATTGGGGGCATCTAATTGCAGGCCGAGTAAAGTCTGAACCCATTAACTTAATCGTGCTGAAATTTAGTTCCTTAGACATTCATTGTTCGTGGAAGGGAATGCCTGATTCTATAAGTTTAGCACCATTTTTTTTTTTAAAGAAATCTAGTTCCATTGTACCTCTCGATCTACCTCTTGGACATGGGCCAGTAGTAAGGCTATTCTCACAGATCTCATCTATGGTTTGTCGTTGTATTGGTAATGGGTTTTTGACTAATATTTGAACTAAGCCTTGGTTCCCTAAACTTCTTGGTGAGTCTTTCCCCTGCTATGCAATTCCTTCTACCACCGGTGGCCAATGACAGTTGGTGTTGCAGAGTTTGGAGAAGATAAGTCTTCCTCTTTGTTTTAAAAGATTCTATTCGTTGGCTCTTGCACTTAGTTTTGAACAGAGGCAAGCACAGTCCTTTTTTTTTTTTTTTTAGATATCCAAAGGTATTCTTGACATTACAAATTATGTTGGAAGACATGTCAGCATCTAATAGACCTGTCACGATGAACAGGATCTATATAATACGTACCTACCAAATAAGAGGAGGTTCGTGTCATTAATGATGAGCAATATTGGGGGGTAGTTGGTTGCCTTTATCCAAAACATTAGGGGAAGTACGTAAAATTTTCCCAAAATTTTATGATCACCGTCTATATATGAATCCCGAAGAGGAACAAAGAGAGGCACCAAACTCTAAGCTTGTTAGAGGGCGTTGTTGTCAGGGGCCCAGATAGATATGACCTTCGATGTGGGTAGGAGAGCACTGATGATTGTTTGACCCTCACTGTAATCCTGGATTCTTGTGTTCCTAAACCCCAAACCCTTTTGGCTTTCATAACCTCATGAGAGCCTTCGACAAACCTCTTCATCTTAGGTATAGCCTCCTCATTTGTCCCTTTTTGTGCTTCATCTGTTAGTCAGGTGGTCCACATGCCACCTGGCCCCACATGCCACCTGGCCCCACACATGGTTAGATTATTAACATAGAATCCTGTGACATGTGACACCCAGATCATCTTCTATCCTTGACGGGAAGAGACGGTTGATTTATAAATACCCAAGGATGGGGTCCTGTGCACACTTACGTTGTTTTGAGAACTTCCAGTATGTTCTCTATCTGGGATAAAAGAGTGCATAGAAACCCCACTTTCTCTTTCATCCCTTTTGATCAGAGACAGAGGAGGACAAGCTGAGCACTCTGCACATTGGTTGGACATCAATGGGGGAATCGATTCTATCTGAGGTATTTCAATTTTTCGCATATAGTTTTATCTTTGCACGGTGGAAATCCAACATTTGGTACCGGGTGTTCCAACCTTCCGTCCACCATGAGTATGTTTGCCGGTTTACCTTTTCCAACAGTTTATAGTACAGTGCACAGCCGCAGCTGGGCAGCCATGTCGGCTACTAAAGAAAGCCCATATATTTTATTTTTAGAATTAAGTAATGCTTTCGGCCTACCACTGACGGCTGCCTGCATGTGTGCACCCGCATGGCTACAGGCCAGCAGGCACACAACCCAGGCCTCCAGGGCAAGCCCACAGCAACAGGCCGGCGCGCAGCCACATGCTAGCCAGCAGAACCTACAGGCCCACGATAGCCAACCAGCAACAGCCAGTAGCGACTACTGCCGTCTGCGCTAGCCACAGCAGGCCAGCCCGCGAGGACCAGCCTGCCGCAGCCTTGCGCGGCCAGCAGCGGTTTGCCTAAACTATTGTGTTACCGGTTGGTGGTGGTGGCGACAGTTTGTGAATGTTGAGGTGGCGACGGAGTCTTCTCCGGATCCCATGAGAAAAACCATGTGTAATCGACACGTTTGGAGCCGTTGTGGCTTCAACGTGTTCATTTAGAACACAAAGTCGATTCTATTATAAGAATATGCCGATGGCATGTTTTTGGAAAATAGAATATACTAATGAGGGCACTTTAGTATTTTACTGCCATTTAAGTTGATTTTTTTAAACATACCCTTATGGGATTTTATAATTTTAAAGCCCATTCATTTTATTAAGGATATGGGCTTTATGGTCAGCCCATTCATTTTATAATAGATATGGACTTTACGGCCAGCCCATTGACTGTTTTAAAAGAAAAGTTATTGAAAAGGATTCGGCGGTTAGAATCGAACCGGTGCAAGGGTAACCGGTTCAGGTTGCTCAGGACCACCTTGCAAACCCAACCGAGTAACCCATTCAGTTTGCCCCGAGACCCGACCTGAGAGCCAATATAGGTCGGGCCGAAAACCCGGGGTTCTGCCCCGACTTCTGTCCCGGGGTCCTTTTGAACCCGGTCCTTTTGGACCAGGTTGAACCGTTTGGTTTGGTTACCGGTTTTAAACAGAAAATGTTTCAGTTAATGGTGATATTTAGCATTTTTGAATTGCTTTTTACTATAAGTAACTATTATATAGTTACAAACCAAACGTCACTATATTAGTGACTGCACTTTGTATGACAGTTCGTTCTGAATGTCGCTATACGTCCAGTTTTCTTTAAGTGACATTTACAAGCAGAACGTCACTGTATCTATATACACAACAGAGTTTTCTTTAAGTGACATTTACAAGCAGAACGTCACTGTATCTATATACACAAAAGAATGTATTAAACACTATTTTAGTGACATTTACAGACAGAAAGCTATTGAATATGTATAATAGTATTATTATATATGTCACTGTAATTAGTGACAGAAACAAACGTCATTAAAAGATAGTGTTAAATAAAATAAAGAAATAAGCCATTACGAACTGTTTAATGTTATTAGGCATATGTTAATACTTATGAATATTTGTTTAAAGGATGCCATAAATGACTAAAATGCCATTATAGTGAAGGTGTATTAAAAATCAAGAAAAGCATTAAGTTTATTTTAACTATTATAAGTGCATTTTTTAGGAAGTCATAAAAGACTATAAATACCCTTCTAAAGGTAGGCATCACAAAATTGCATCTTTTGCATTGGAATTGAATATTATCTCCATAGGAAAATATTCTTTTCTTTTGACAGAATATGGAATAAGATAGGATGTGAAATTGTAAGACAAAGGGAGCCTTCTTCTGCCTCCAAGTGTGGAACAACCTTTTGAGTTGTAGTATGGCATTCTGTCTTATTAATACAGACCAAGACAAATGTATACTATAATCTTAGCCCACAGGTGGTTTTGTAGGATACATCAGTCTGCCACTTAAGTTTGATGTCAATAAACTTAGACATCAAACTTGTAAAGTTTGACATACTAAAATTGATTATAAGTTTAGCCCACAGGTAGATTATAATAAATTTTAGCATGTGACTGATTGTTAACGTAAGTTGATATCAGTGTATAGTAGTACACCAAAAGCTAAATTTCCTTTTGCTATTATGTTTGCAGCATTAAATAATAACCAAATTAGTCTCCTAATGCTTACTATGGGAAATTATTCAGATTGAAAATAAAAGATTTATTTGACCTTAGAGTGCATGGATTTAGACTTGGTGCTTTATATAGAAAAGCCCGCTACTTTCATAGATTCCAGTATGCCGGTCCAAATTGCTTACTATGATAAGTGGGAGCAGTCTAACCACTTGAGCCTAATGCTTGTCATTAATAATATCGACAAGAGCATTAAAGGATCAATTCCTGAATGTAACAAGGTTATTGACTACATGAAGGCAATTGATGCTCATTTTGTGAGTTCAAATAAGATATTAATTAACACTGTAATGGTAAAATCAAACTCATTTAGAAACAATGGTAAGAAAGGTGTGTGTGATCACATCAAGTACTTGAAGGACATCTCTACTTAGAAAACTTTGGTTTGTTATAAATCAAACTTATAATAAATTTTAACATGTGATTGATTGTTGACGTGGGTTGATATTAGTGTATAGTAGTACGCCATAAAACTAAACTTCCTTTTGCTATTATGTTTCTAGCATTAAATAATAATCAGATTAGTCTCTCAATGCTTACTAGGGAAAATTATTCAGATTGGAAACAAAAATTTATTTTACCATAAAGTGCTTGGATTTAGACTTTGTGCTCCATGTAGAAGAGCTCGCTACTCTCACGGATTCACGTACGCCAGTTCAAATTGCTCACTTTGATAAGTGGGAGTGGTCTAACAACTTGAGCTTGATGCTTGTCATGAACAATATCAACAAGAGAATTAAATGATTAATATCTGAATGTAAAAAGGTTACTGACTACATGAAGGCAATTGATGCTCATTTTGTGAGTTTAAACAAGATATTAGTTAGCCGTCTAATAGTAAAATTAAACTCATTTAAAAAAAATAGTAAGAAATGTGTGTGTTATCACATCACACACATGAGGGACATCTCTGCTTAGGAAACTTTGGTTTGTTATGAATCAAACTTAATTGATTCTCATTCAAATAACCTGATGGATTGATTCTAGATTGACAATCCATGTGGCCAATACCTTGCAAGGCTTTCTGAAGACAAGGCTTCGAAGGAAAATGAGAGATACATCTATTTAGGAAACTGGATGCAGTCTCAAGTGGAAGCTGTAGGGGTCTACAGATTAGTTTTGCAGTCTGATTTTGTATTGGACGTAAAAGATATTTTTTATATCCCATCATTTGCTAAGAACCTGGTTTCTATCTCCAGATTAATACTTTTAAATTATGTGTTTGAATTCTTTGGTACAGTTTTAAAGTTATTAAAGAACGATGTAATAATCGGTTCAGGTTCTTTAATTGATGGTTTGTTTCTTTTAAATCTAGATCCAATATATGAAAGTAGTTTACTTTCTGTTAATAGCATTGGCATAAAGAGAATGAATGTGAATGAGAAGTCTTCTAAATTATGACACCTTAGATTATATCACATATCTAGTAACAGCATCAAAAGGTTAGTGAATAATGGAGTATTTGAGACTCTAGATTTCACTAACTTTGGGGTTTGTGTGGACTGCATTAAGGGAAAGCAGACTAACAAAACCAATAATGGTGCCAGAAGATCAATAGAGCTTTTAGAAATCATACATACAGATATATGTAGACCTTTTGCCACCCTTTATCCGAATGGTCAAAGATATTTTATCTCCTTCATAAACGACCACTCAAGATTCATGTATCTCTATTTTCTAATTCATAAAGATGAGGCGTTAAATGCCTTTAAGAACTTCAAGACAAAAGTAGAGAAACAAACTAGAAAGATGATTAAAATCGTGAGATCAGATAAAGGTGGTGAATTGTAAAACCCGCACGCCACGAACAGGGTCTAATCTTACATTCTTGTGTCGTGATTGGTCTTTCCATCATAATCGGCTCAAGTGAACCAATTGTATGAAGAAACCACAAGATAAGGTAAGTAACGAGTCAAATTTAGTTGGTGTGGTTGACCGTTTAAGATCGTGTGGAAGCAACTAGTCAAAAACTAAAAACTAGAAGATTTTGATCGTGTGGTAGCAGTTTTGAGGGGTGTGGTCGATACGTGTGGTCGATACATGAGACCACACATGAGACCACACAACGTGTGGTCACATATTTTGGACATGTGGTCGACGAATTCTACGACCCCACGTGTGACCACAAGATGCTGAACTGACTCCGTGTTTAGGAAATTTTCCTAATTTGAGGGGGACTCTTTCCTAATTAAAGTGGGACTTTATATGGAGGTTTTTCTCTATAAAAGGGATGTTCCTTAGCCTCTCTCACTCTTTTAGAACTCAAATTGAAACTCTAAACCTAAGGGAGAAAGAGAAAGGAAGAGAAGGGGAAGAAGGAGATTTGGAGAAGAAGCTTGGAGAAGAAGGTTTTGAAGAGAAAAGTTCTATCTCCCTACGGCAAGCTTAAGGTATGGACTTGACTCTGCAGGCTAGATTAGATAGGATAGGTTCCTTTTATCAAGTTGATGTGTTGAATCCAATGCAACGATTTCGGTTATGGAATTTCTAAGAAAAATCATGAGAAAATAGATTAGTGATAATGGTTAATGAGAAACTATAAATAATGGCTATAGAATAATCATAGGATGAACCCAAGTGATGAGCCGATGAATCGACTCAGGAAGAATTCAGATTGAAGATGAAAAAGTTGACCAAACATCATGTGGTTGCAGCCTGTGGTCGACCACAGGGTGACCAGAGGGTCAACCACAGCTATTCGAGAAGTTCCCAGGAAAGGTGTGGTCGCATAAAATGCGACCACAGGGTTCGACCACACAGTGTGTGGTCTCATATATTGCGACCACAGGATCGACCACACGTGCGACCACACGTTAACAGCAAGTATATTTTGAGACCAGACAAGGTTTTTGACTACTATAACTTGGTAAACTTGAACCCTAACTTAAATACATTAATTGTTTAGGTTCCTAATAGATTCAAAGTGACTTCCAAAGCTTGGGAGAGGAACATACATCGATCAAAGATGAGGGAACAAGACCTAAATTAATTGCTTAATAATAAACTGTTTTACTTATTGAGTCCAATGCCATGGATGATTCTATGCTTATATGCTTGTAATGTGCATTTCACTTGTCATCTAATATTCCTGCTATTACCGCTCATGCATATTTAATTCTGTTTATTTATAACATGATGATGATGATGATGATGATGCTAGGAATAAGCATGTGAATGTATGTGTGTGGTTAGCATGCTTGCTGTGAGTGGAGCATCAGGGGGAGGACGTGACATTGTGGTTCATCCTGGTCACCAGACTCTAGCTCTATCTCTACTCAAGTTTTGTCCACTGACATCGTCTTATCGCCATTACCTTATCAGAACTATTACATCGTAGGGCATCAGGGGAGGTGGTCTCGGACCATGTAGTCTTTGACTCTGTCAGGGGCCTTAGCTCTATCTCTATGGACGTATTGAGGGATGCTGGGGTGAGACCTTGGATACATTGTTTGGCATTAGGATTGGTTAGTTGCGAGTCCAGTTTGCAAGCCCTCACCAATAGGGGCTTACGTGTTGGTATGGGTAGGACATCAGAGGAATTGTTATGCGGTGTTTGATCCGAACACTTTAGCTCTATCTCTATTCCATGATGGGTGCATGACAGACGGCAATGGTGTTTGATCCATTGGGCGGCTTCACACACTCATGTATAGAGGTGCGGCGGCCACTAATCCTTTCTATAACACATTGCAAACTTATAAACCAGACCAAATATATGAATTGAATGCATGCATATGTTTGTTGCATTGTTTTGTGTACACACTGAGCTCAAGTTGGAGAGCTGACCCTCGCGCGCGTAATTCTTTTTAGTTTCTGATGTTGTAGGTATTACGGTTGAAGATTATGTCGACACGCCAACATATGAACAGGTGGTGGCTATGGATGAGCAAGCTGTGAAGGACTATTATGATTCGTTAAGCGAGTGTTTCAACTATGGATACGCTTTAACTTTCATATCAAAATGGCGTTGCTGAAAAAAGAAATCATACATTATTGGACATGGTCAGAAGTATGATAAGCAACTTTTGTTTACCTTTGAAATTATGGAGCAAAGCTCTTAAGATTGCGGTATATATCTTGAACAGGGTATCACCCAAGTCGGTTCCTAAGACTCTTTTTGAGTTGTGGAATGGATGAAAACCTAATTTGAAGCATACTCGCATACGAGGATGTAAAGCCAAAATAAGAGTCTACAATCCACATCTTCAAAAACTGGACCCTAGAATAGTCAGTGGATATTTCATTGACCATTCTGAAAAATTTAAAGGTTACAAGTTTTATTATCCCTCATATACCCTTACCATTGTAGAGTCAAAAGTTGCCAAATTTTTAAAGGATGGTGACAACAGTGGGAGTATATAGGGTCTAAACATTTAGTTCAATGAACAAGATGTCTCGATAATCCCTTCTAAGTCAGGTGGTCAGGGTTTTATCAAAGGATGTAAACGGATCGGATTCGGTAGGGATAGGTTACTATCTGAATTCAAATCCGACTTCTATTTACTCCATTTGAATTCGATCCGGCTTTGGCGGATTTGTTTAAAATCAAATCTGAATTTGAATTCAAATTTTAACTGGATATCCGCTTAAAATTGAATTCGATTCCGGATTGAACCAACCAACAGCAGCAGGGTACGATGGGTGCTAAAGGTGGGTTACAGAAAAACAGGGTAAAGCAACAAGATGGGCATAAAACCAAAGTTCGAAAGATGGTTTAATGGCTTGGTCTAAGAAGAAAGGATGAATAGGGTTGGTGGGTAAAGTTTCATGGTTAACAGATGAGCAGTACTAATAGGGTTATGAGAAGTTGAATGTCTCAGAAAAATAATCTAGAAATAGAACATCCACAATGTTTGAAAGGGTTAGCAAAACTGACCTATTAATGGTAAAGAGACTTGCAGGACTAAAAGATACAGATAAGACCTACACTATGACTTCACAAAGAAGAAGAAACTCTGAGGGATACAATGGCTTGAAAAGCATCATTCAGTTGGAACAAGTAGAACATGATGTTAGATTTATGGGCTTCATTAATTATTAAACTAGTCGATTAGTGGGAGTTTGATCAACATGGTATAAACTGGTTTGGTTGGTTCGCCACTAGTTTGAGATTGATAACCCTAATTCTTATTATGGGAAGGAATTAGGGGTTATGGTAGTATTTTTCTATAAAGACTGATCACGGTCCCAATGTGAGGACAAATGTCCACCCACACTAATGGACGGTAAATGATTTGGGAGTCGTCACTTAACGTCCAAACCTTAAATTAACCAATCTTTCCGAATGTGTTCACCAAGACTCCTACACACTGGGGGGCACTTTGGCTCAGCTCAGAACACCATAGAGAGCACACAAGGACTAATTGATTGTTGGTTTGAGAGAGTTTTACTTGCCTCCCCTCTCTCGCTATCTACACACCAATATGACTGTCCTAGTCGGGGAAAGTAAAAATGGGGTGCTTACAGATACCCCTTTCTAGCCGAGATTGTACCAATTGAAGGTAAAGATAAAAGAAACACATTTTTGCCTCTCAAATCGGAGAGATGAAAATTTTCAAAATGCAAGATCATCAGACCTATCAACTTATCTTTCACATAAATGCCATGGCAATTACACTAACATGAGGACTTAGCAAATATTTTTATCATTCACATCATGCATAATCAAAACAAATGACAGTTAGTGTGCACACTTTGAATGAAACATGGGGGGACTGCTAAAAATTGAAATGGTGCTTATTAGGGGCTAAACTTTGTCTGATTACATAGTTTCAAAGAACATTCAAATGCATCAGGGTAGGTCTAAAGAACCCTCTGAAGAGACCACTGATCCCACCTAGTAGCAATAGCTTTAACCAAATCGAGGTCCAATTTTTTAAGAGCTTCAGAACTGGTTCCCATCTTGTTGATATCTCTCAACACCCCATATTGATGGAACAACCTTGCAGGTGAATAAAATGAAGTGTGTGTCAGGCCCATGATCTGAACAACTGCATTGCCTGGAGTGTTTGTAACAACTTTCTCTACATTCCATCAGCTATACTTCCATCGAATGCTTGAAATGGTCATCTGCTTAAGACGTGATAGCTAATCTGTATCCACTTGATAAGTAGTAGGATCTGCCCTTTTCACCATTTGATAACGGTCAAGACTTGGTGCCCCAAGTTCCTTTACCAAACCCAACCTCTTAGCTAACCAGATTTGAAGTAAGTATAATGATTCATTGAACTTCTCCAAACGACATCGGCCTTGGAGATCTGCCCCAAGATCAAGCCCCCTCAGTGTATCTGCTAATACAGTGGGTACGATATCTCTTTTTCCCTCTGCATGTTCGATGGGATCAAAAATGATAGGAGACCCTGTGCCTTCTTGACTCTGCAATAACGTTCGAGCAATGATGCAATAGAGATATACCCTTCTCCTTCATATTTTTGCTTCGTCATCCTCAGGTTTTAGCCGTGAATAAGCCTCTATCATGGGTCGTAATTTCAGTCTTTGGCCTTGAACGAAGATGCTCACTTCTTCTTCATTCCAGCCAAGGAAGTTTCGTATCCCTTGCTTGTAGTCTTTCTTAGGGGATGGTCTGAACATCATACCCTTTGGTGGAGAAAGGAGGCATGCTCTAAATTCCTCAATAGTAGGACACAATTCCACATTGTCAAACCTGAACACATGAGTCGTTGGGTTCCAGCATTGGATTGTTGCTTTCAACAAACCTGGGCATAACTTTATTGTCATCATTTGGAGGAGGACATCCAAGTGGCTCTTCATTAAAAAGGAATGATCTTCAGTGAATTCCATACACCAACTCCAATCTTACAGTGCTTTTTCCATTTTTTCCATGCTGTCTGACGAATAGAGGCTCTAGAATGCTTACTGAAATGACCTGCGGAAAATCCCAACCTAGGACAAGGTTAGTAGGGAAATCATTAGAACTTTCTTTCACTGTAATTGTTAGACACATTAAAAACCTTAGTGAGTTGTGCATGAAATGTGTGCATATGTATGACCTTGTTTGGACCTAAGTTTCTAAGTCAAAAGTTAGGTGAGAGAAAATAAAGGCCAAATTTGGCCGATATGAAGCTATCCAGATGAGATTCCCATCAGGAGGATCTTTTGGTTGTTTATGTGGAATGGTTGATCCCTCCGAAGAGATACCACTTTATGGGCTTGAAAATGAAATGCTCTTTGGAACCTTTAAACGCCGTTGAATGTAATGAACGACAGATAAGAGTTCCACCCAGATTATCATTATAATTTTTCAGAATTACATTCTCACTAGGGTTGATATCAAAATATATGAAAGTTGGGCTTGATATGTGACTCTCGGGAAATCCGTTGGATAGATGAACGGATGAAAGAGTTCAGCCAAAAAGCAGGAAGTTCCTTCCTTGATCATGATGAGATGATGTAACCATTCCTGAGTGGCGGGATGAAATAGCCTCATTAGAAAATCTAACCCAAACGTGACGTGAAGTCCATCCGAGACGATCGAATTTCATCGTCGACTTCTGAGAGTGAAGTAACCAACTGCACCCTCTATTTTTTTGGGAAAGGTGCAGAGGTCAAACGTGATACCACTTCAGCCGATCGAGGTTGGTCAGATATTGTAACTCTTCACCATCCAGATCTGTTAATCAAACTGCTTTTCCTGGTAAAATTTCCTTCACTATGAATGGTCTGCTCTAGTTCGGATGAAACTTACCCCTGGGGTCATGGATAGGTGCTCTTTGTTCCTTCAATACTAGATCTCCCACCATCAGGTGACGAAATCGGACTTTTTTGTTGAAAGTGACAGCCATTCTCTATTGGTATTTCTTTGCATTATCAACCGCTTTCATCCTTCTTTCGTCGATGAGATTTAGCTCTTCATAACGGGATCGAAGCCATTCAGCTTCAGGGATTTGGGACTCCATTAGGATCCTCAAGGATGGTACTTCCATTTCTACTGGGAGTACTGCCTCCATACCATATACTAGAGAATATGGTGTGGCTCCAGTAGAGGTTCTTATAGAAGTTATGTAGGCCCATAGTGCATATGGTAGCTTGTCTGCCCAGTCAGTGTATGAATCTGCCATTTTCTGGAGGATGACCTCGACGTTCTTATTAGCGGCCTCTACTGGTCCATTAGTTTGTGGCCGGTAAGGGGAAGAACGGTGCCTTTAGATACTGAAATTCTCACACAATTCTTGTACCTTTCCTCTGAAGTGTTGACCCTGATATGAGATTAAAGCATGAGGCATCCAGTGTCGACAGATGATATGCTCTTGAAGGAACTTGACTACTTTGTTCGCAGTGAGCTTGGCATATGATTGAGCCTCTACCCACTTGGTAAAGTAGTCGATGGCTACTAAAATGAACTCATGCCTAGTTGATGCCTTTGGGTGAATCTTTTCGATCACATCTATACCCCAAGTTGAAAATGGCCAAGGGAACTGAGAGTGTGTAATTCTGTAGGTGGTATATGTATCAGATTGGTAAAGATTTGGCATTTGTGCCACTTCTTCACAAACTTCGTGCAGTCTGCTTCAATTGTATTCCAATAATACCCCATTCTCATAATCTTCTTCGCGAGCATCCTAGCATTTATATGAGGTCCGCAAACTCCCTGATGTACCTACTCAATGAGGACTTGTGCTTGTTCTTCATCGACACAGACCAATTGTACCCCATAGGATCTTTTATAAAGGATATCTTCATAGAGGATGAACTGCGTAGCATATCGCCTTAATTACTTCTTCTCTCCCGATGTTGCTTCTGTTGGGTATTTACCTTCTCTAATGAAGTCTACTATGGGTGCAAACCAAGGTCTACCATCAATTGTTAGTGCATCGATTTCTGTATATGCCGGCTGTCTCCTTCTTTCTATTACCAGGGGCCTTGTGCGTTCAATAGGATCATCACCGATCATTGAAGCCAAAGTGGCCAATGCATCAGTATATTTATTTGTATCCCTTAGAGAATAGTTGAACTTCATCTCTGTAAAATTCTTCGCCAAACTGCTTGCATGCTGCTGATAAGGTATCGAATTTTAATCTTTTGTTTTCCAATCTCCTATAACTTGGTAGATCACAATAGATGAATCTCCATAGACTTTTATTTTCTTGATACTAATGGACAATGCTGCTTTGAGTATAAGACCCGTATCAAACTAACCCGGTCTTACCACCTTGAATCAGGTTTACCCATCATGGTCGAGCCAAATGGACCAAGGGCGTGAAGGAGATCGTGATCCCAGGTATCAAATCGACCCAAAAATACTTAAATTAAGGGGAGGGTCGCATACCCAGCAAGGGAGGGTCGGACCCCCCAAGATAGAAAGTCAGACCCCCTGTTTTATAGAGGGGGTCAGACACTTTAGGATTTAGGGGTCGACGGTAACATCGACCCCCTCATCGACCCTCAGTTGCGGCCGAAAATAGAATTAGGAAATTTCCATAATTTCGGTTGGGGCTCTTTCCTAATCTCAAAGGGACTTATTTTAGGATGTTCCTACTATATTTTAAGGACGTCCCTAGGCCTCTTTCACTCCTTTTAGAACCCTAATTGAATTGAGAGAAAGAGAAGAGAAGGAAGAGAGGAAGAAGAGAAGGAAATGAGAGAAGAAGAAAAAGGAGAAGAGTTGCAGAGAAGGAGTGTTCTTCTCAGGTAAGAATATTAATCCTATGAATTTCGTGAGACTTAGAATAGTTGAAGGAAGATGTAGGAGAAACCCAATCCATCCATCCATGGTTAGGTTTCAATGGAAACCATGGAGGATATCAATTAGACTATATATTGGGTGAAGAGAAGTTCTAATCCATAGAAAGTATGTGGAATGGACTATGGAAGAAGCCATAGGAGTTAAACAAGGAAGAATGGATCAAAATATGAGAATATCGACCAAAACCAGAGGTGGTCGCACATAGGGTCGATAGACCCATCGACCCTGATATCGACCCTGTTACAGGGGGTCGCAGTATACTGCTATCCTACCTGCGACCCATCCTACGACCCTATAGATAGCAGCAAGTTAGAAAATTAGAATTAAATCTAATTAAATTCTATCGACTTTGTTAGGTCTTCTAGCAATATAATATCAATATAAAGGTGATTCTTAAAGCTTAAAAGAGGATCTACTAGCAAGCTAAGGTGAGGAAACAAGACCTACATTAACTGGTTAATAATAATTTTTTTTGAGTCCGGTGCCATGCTTGATTCTATACGAATATGCTTGTAATGTGCATTCAACATGTCATCCAATATTCCTGCTATTATTGTTCATGCATATTTAATTTTTTTTACTTATAACATGATGATGATGATTGATGCTAGGAATAGGCATGTAAATGTTTGTGTGTGGTTAGTGTGCTTGATGCGAGTAGGGCATCAGGGGAAGTGTTAGGCGGTGTTTGATCCGGGCACTTTAGCTCTATCTCTAACTCAAGTCTTGTGCATTAGCATCGTCGTATCGCCATTACCTTAGCAGAACTATTACGACGTAGGACATCAAGGATGGTCTCGGTCTTTGAGTCCTATACTCTACCGGGGGGCCTTAGCTCTATCTCTACGGGTGCTCTGAGGGATGCTGGGGTGAGGCCTTAGATACACTGTTTGACATTAGAATTGGTTAGTAGCGAGTCCCGTTTGCAACCCTAGCCATCAGGGGTTTATTTGTTGGTATGGAGTTGTGCATCGATAAACGTGACCTTCGTTGTACAATGTTCATTGTGGGTGCTGTGGGCGACGGTGAGAGGTTCATTGGGCGTATCCACACTCTCGTGCATAGAGGTGCGGCGGCCTCCTATCATTTCTATAGCACAGTGCAAACGTAAAACCATACCAAAGATATGAATTGAATCACATGCATATGTATTGTTGCATTGTTTTGTTTGCTCACTGAGCCATGATGTGTGCTCACCCTCTTGACGTCGAATATTTTTAGTTGATGATGCAGATACCACTGTTGCGGATTATATTGATGCTCCAGCGTATGGACATGTGGCGACGATTGAAGCTGAAGATGTAGAGGATACGCATGACTCCTCTTGCGAGTGCAACTCATGCGTGTTCGTTTAGGGTTTTTCTTTTATTTAATTATTTGGATTTATTAAAGGGATGTAATGAAATTTATTTTTATGTCTTAGTTGATGCAGAATAATTTGGTATTTAAATATTAATATCACATTTAGATTCTTCAGTTCATTTTATTATAAGACTTCCGCTATTGTATATTTACTCTGATTATGAATGTGGATGTATGGGGTTTAGATAACACGGATATAGCCTACTCGAGATCCTGGTTGAACCGTTGGTTTGTTAGCGGTTCATCACACCATTCTGAATAGTGTGGAATTGGGGTGTGACATTGAGTCCCATGATGCAAGCTTTATATTCTTCCGTGTTGTTCGTACATTCAAACTCTAAACGGAGGGAGAAAGGTACAAACTCACCTTCCAGATCTATGAGAAGTGCACCTGCTCCGTGCCCTCTATGATTGGCTACACTATCAAAGAACATCATTCATGTGTCTTGCTTTATCTCTTCCTAGGCCATATGAGCTTCTTCATCAGGAAATACATCCTCCAAGTTTCTAAAATTGTCTTCAACTGGGTGGGCAGATAGATGATCCGTGATCATACTCCCTTTGATAAACTTCTGAGTAACATATGTGATATCAAATTTGGATAACAATAGGAGCCATCTAGCCAATCTCCCCGTCAATGCCAGCTTCTCAAACAGATACTTCAGAGGGTCTATTCTTGAAATGAGTATGATGGAATATGATAGCATATAGGTCATCAACCTCTTGGTTACCCAAACTAGAGCTGCACATGTCTTTTCCAGCGGTGAGTAATTGGCTTCATAGCCTACAAATTTCTTGCTCAAGTAGTATATGGCCTTTTCTATTCGTCCATCGTCATCATGTTGGGCTATCATTGATCCCATGGAGTCTTCTAATACTGATAGGTAAAGGAGCAGTGGCTTCCCAGGGATCGGAGGGGCCAACACAGATGGATTTAATAGATAGGTCTTGATCTTGTCGAAGGCCAACTGACATTTAGGGTTCCACTCTTTGGTTGATTCTTCCTTAGCAGCTTGAAAATTGGATTGCACGTTGCAGTGAGGTGTGCAATGAACCGACTAATGTATTGGAGTCTTCCCAAGAAACTTCTTACCTTCTTCTCTGTAGACAGGGGTGGCATTTCAGATATTGCCTTTATCTTAGCGGGATCTATCTCAATTCATCTCTGACTAACCATGAAGCCCAACATTTTGTCTGTCGTTACCCCAAATGTACACTTTTGTGGGTTAAGCTTGAGCTTGAAATGCTTGATTCTCTCGAAAAACTTTCTCAGTGCCATGATATGGCCTCTTCTGGTAAGTAATTTTACAATCATGTCATCCACATAGACCTCGACCTTCTTATGGATCAGATCATGTAGTACCGTCGTGGCCATCCTTTGATAGGTCCTGCATTTTTCAGTCCAAATAGTATTACTATGTAGCAGTAGGTACCCCAGTCTGTAGTAAAGGAGGTCTTCTCCTTGTCTTCAGGTGCCATCTTGATCTAGTTATACCCTGAGAATCCATCCATGAATGACAAGAGTGCATGGTTAGCCATGTTATCAACTAGGATGTCTCTCTTTGGTAGCGAAAAGTCATCCTTGGGACTGACCTTATTTAGATTCCTGTCATCCACGCACATTCTCGGTTTGCCATCTTTCTTAGGCACAATTACCACATTAGCCAACCACTCTGGTATTTAGACACTTCTAAAAACCCAGCGTCAAACTATTTCATTATATCTTCTTTGACTTTTAGAGTCCACTCAGGTTTTAAGCGTCTCAACTTCTGCTTATGTGGCTTAGCATTATGGATCAGAGGTATTTTATGTTGCCCCACTTCTGGATCTTTGCCTGGCATATCTGCATAAGACCATGTAAACACCTCTTGAAATTCCATCAATAGCTTTGTCAACTGGACAGTTTCCTCATCTATTAAGGTCATGCCAATTTTGATTTCTTGCAATTGCTCTTCTGTACAGAGATTGATCATCTTGAAATCTTCACCGCAGGTTGGGCTTTCTTCTCTTCTGAGGCTTCGATGGATTGTAGAATTTCAGGAGGAGGTTCATCACCTTCATCATCATCAAAGTTAGAGTTAAAAGAAAGGGGATTGGAAGAAGTAGACGCAGTATAATTGGAAAGATTTTCTTTATTAATGCTTGAAAATAGAGGTACAAAGGAGGAGGTTCCAAGTGGAACAGACTCAAAGCTTTTTAAAGACTCAACCCTAACTAAGGACTCTTGGACTTCAGGCTCAGATACGGCCATACTATAATGACACGACAACCCCTTTGGGTAGACAAAAGCATCTAAACAAGTCCAGTTAGGGATTGTTCTGTTGATTGGAAGAATGAACTGTTGTGGATCGGGATTTATATCTTGATCTTCTCCACTGAGCATTAAAACTTGGTCTTCGTCGAACAAATTACCGACGTTGATTGACCCCGTCTCTGACTTCTGCTCTTCTTCTTGTCTTCAGATTTTGATCTGCTCTAGCTCTACCCAATCAATGGTGCAGTCAAAAAATATCTCAAAGCCGGGTACTCATCTCTGGAGATTTACATCTAGCCATGGTTTAGAAAAACAGAAAAATGCAACATTCTCTCCCTCTTTGACAAAACACCCATTGAGTGTCTTTGAGTGTGGAATGACTTGTTCATTTTCATCCAACTTGCCAAACTGTGATTGAAAGACCGCTTCATCTGTTCTTTGTGGTTGCCATCTTTTACAACCCATGCTTTTGCCTTTGTTGTACTTATACTGTTACTCCCATATTTCCTCCTCTCGAGCCTCCAAAATGCATCATCGGCTCTCCTCTGCTTTTCTTTTATCAAACTCAAATCATGCCTGGCGGGGGTATACCCCAGTCTAAATCTGTACTCATTGGTTAAAAGAGACAACTTGTTGACATTACCCTGTTGATTTGAACCGAGGCCTATACCTGGGAAATAAGACATGTTAAGTAATTGATGAAAAGAAAATGACAAATGTGTACCTGAGGGATTTGGTTCTGTGGTGGCTAGGATGTTATTGATCTGAAACCCTCTGAGAGGATGGTCTTGGGGCCCATTTTGTCCTGATCCCGCATCACTCTGTCCGGTAGCTAGTGCATTCACAGCTGTCGAATCTGTAAATATTGTCACTGTGGTGCCATTGTGGACGGACTTAACTTTCTAATGCAAACTAGACGTCACTGTGTCAGACATATGTATCCAAGGTCTGCCTAGAAGTATACTGAAAGATGATGAAATGTCTATGACTTGGAATTCAGCTAGAAACTCTGCAGGTCCAACTTGTATTGGCACAGTGAAAACACCCAAAACAACCCTCCTTGTATTATCGTATGCTCGGATGGTCATATCGAAAAGCCTGAGCTCAGATTCACTAAACCCCAAATGATTAAAGGGACCAACAGGGAACACATTTAGAGCTGACCCAGTGTCAATGAAAACTTGAAAGATGCTCTGACCCTGGCATTTGATGGTGATGTACAAAGGATTGTTATGATTTTTGCCTTCTGGGGGAAGATCTTCATCTTAGAGGACGATGGAGTTTACTGCATACTTTCCCCCTACTATTTTCGCTAACTCATGACAATCAGTTGAAGTTGGGACTTGAATACTTGCCAAAGACTTAAGGACCACATCTCTATGAGTTTTGGAGGCCATCAGTAGCCCCCATATGGACACATTTGCTTTAGTCTTTTGAAGCTGCTTCAACACCGGGTCCTGAGGTTCTGGTTGACTACTCTGACCCTTGTCCTTCCCTCTCATCAAATGAGCTAGGTTCTCAACTACAAGGTGGGCTGGTTTGAAATTTTTACCAGTCCTGGTTTCTGCTATTTCTTCTTCATCTTCTGGCCATTTCCATAAACTGCTTGTTCAATTGAGCTATCTCTGACTCATCCTCTGAAAGATAGATGATGAGTGCTTCCTCTGAATCTGCTTCTGCCAATGAGTACTGATGATCCTCTGGAAAGATTGCCTCCATTTATATAGATTGATCGGCCATATAAGTGTCTTCCGCTTCATCATCAGATTGATAAATAATGAGCGGCTCTTTTGACTCTGTCCCTGCCACCGTATGTTGAGAAATTTCTAAGAAGTATGCTTCATACTCACCCCTTACTTTTTCGATGGAAACTAAGTTCACTTCGTCACCAGGTGTGGCACTTCTTCCATTCACAACTTGGATTGTTTCAGTTGGAATACCCTTGTCTGAATACACCTCTCCCCATTCTATAAAATTCACAACATGATGAGGAAGGGGGTTGTTTGCGATAGACGCTTGCCTTGGTTGGAGCTTGAATTTCTCAGAATCCAGTAGATCTTGTATGGCATGCCTCAAAGTGGTGCAATACTCAGTATCGTGCCCATTTTGATTATGGTACTTGCAAAATTCATTCGGGAGCCAAAAGTGAGGTAACGGGTTCGGAACAGGCCGCATTTCCAGAATTTTGAGCTTCCCTCCTTTAACTAGCTTGTCAAGGAGCGATGTTCTGGTCATACCCAGTTCTGTGAACTGTCTTCTGGGTCGGAACCTTTGTGTGGTAGGGGAAGGAGATGTAGTCTCTACGATCAATGGTGCTGAGCTTGTAGTGGCCACTTGCTTCGACCCTGCAAGTGGGTTAGATCCTGAATGTAAGATCCGTACTTTCAAATTTCGAGGACGAAATTTCTTTTAAGGGTGGTGGAGTTATAAGACCTGCACGCCACGAACCCGGCCTAATATATTTTGTATCGGGACCCGTCTACATATCATGGTCAAGCTAAGTGGACCAAATGTGTGAAGAAAAACCAAGACCCAATATGAAAATTTACCCAAAAATAGTCAAAATGAGGGTAGGGTCGCAGGTTTTAACAAGCAGGTCCGACCCTCCCATCGACCCTCACCATCGACCCTCAACCATGGGTTGCAGGGTCTATGAGTTGTTCGACCCTCCCATCGACCCTCCCATCGACCCTCGGTATTCGAGAAAAACAGCCCGAACCAAAAATTGAGAAACCTCCCTAATTTCAATTGGAACTTTTCCTAAACTCAATGGGACTTATTTTGGGAGGTTTTGCCCTATAAATAGGATGTCCCTAAGCCTCTTTCACTCCTTTTACAACCCTAATTGGATTGAGAGAAAGAGAAGAGAAGGAAGAGAAGAAGAGAAGGAAAACTTAAAGAAAAGGCTAAGGAAGAAGAGGAAATTCAGAGGAACTCTGAATCTCAGCAAACCTAAGGTATGAATAAATTCCCCATGATTTATTTAAGACTTTAGAATGGTTTATGAAAAGGGTATGACCTAGAAGAAACCCAAATCATCCATCCATGGTTTCGTTTCAATGGAAACCATGGAGGAGATCATTAAAACCATGTAGGTGAATAAAGTATAGTTCTAAACCATAGAACATGTATAGAATGGATTGTGGAAGTAAGCCATAGGACCCAACCATGAAAGAGAGAACGAAATCTGATATTTTTGACTCAAACCATGGAGGGTCGCACCTAGGGTCGATGGCAGATCCGACCCTAGCATCGACCCCTCAATGTTCGGAAGTTCAGATTAGGGGAGGGTCGCACCCGTGGGTCGATCATGACTCCGACCCTACCTCCGACCCTCGTTACAGCATGGTTTTTAAATTCAGAATTAATTCTAATTAAATTCTATCGACTTTGTTAGGTCTTCTAGCAATATAATAACATTATAAAGGTGATTCTAAAGCTTGGAAGAGTATCTATTAGCAAGCTAAGGTGAGGAAACATAACTCTAAACTAATTGGTTAATAACAAACTATTTTTCTATTTTCTTGAGTCCAATGCCATGCTTGATTCTATGCGAATATGTTTGTAATGTGCATACAACATGCCATCCAATATTTCTATTATTTGTTCATGCATATTTACTTTATTGTTTATAACATGATGATGATGTTGATGATACGAATAGGCATGTGATTGTATGTGTGTGGTTGGTGTACTTGATGCGGCGGTATCGGGGAGGTGTGATGAGAACGTCAATAAACGTTAACCTTTGGCGGGTCTCAGCACTTTAGCTCTATCTCTAACTCAAGTCTTGTGCATTAGCGTCGTCGTATCGCCATTACTTTAGCAGAACTATTATGGCATAGAGTATCAGGGGAGGTGGTTTCGATCCTTGTAGTCTCTGACTCTATCGGGGGGCCTTAGCTCTATCTCTATGGACATTCTGAGGGATGCTAGGGTGAGGCCTTGGATACACTGTTTGGCATTAGGATTGGTTAGTTGCGAGCCCAGTTTGCAAGCCCTCGCTAACAGGGGCTTACGTGTTGGTATGATATTATATAGCAATAAACGTTAACCTTTGTTGTATAATGTCATGATTAGGGTGGATAGGGACGACGATAAATGTTAACCTTCGGGTGGACTTCCACACCCTGTGTATAGAGGCGGGGTCAATAAATGTTAACCTTTGACCACCCAACCTTTCTATTGCGCATTGCAAACTATAAACCAGACCAAAGATATGAATTGATTGCATGCATATGTAATGTTGCATTGTTTTGTCTACTTCATCGAGCCGTGATGTGTGCTTACCCCCTCGACGTCGAATACTTTTAGTTGATGATGCAAGTTATACAGTTGAAGAATACATGAATGCTCCAGCGTACGGGAACGTGGCGACAATGGAAGCTGAAGCTGAAGTAGATACACATGACTCCTCTTGCGAGTGCAACTCATGTGTATTCGACTAGATTTTCTTAGTTTTCTTTATTTGGATTTAATAAAGACATGTATTTGATAATTAATTATGTCTCAGTTGATACAGAATAATTTTGTTATTTAATATTACTATCACAGTAGATCCTCAGTTCATTTTATTATAAGATTTCTGCTATTGTGTATTTACTCTGATTATGATTACGGATGTGTTGGAGTTTAGATAACGCGGGGATAGCCTACTCGAGATCCTGGCTGAACCATTGGTTTGCTAGCGGTTCATCACACCATTCTGAACGGTGCGGAATGGGGGTGTAACACTGAACCCCTGGGTGGGTATGGCTTCCGAATTAAATCAACTTCTAACCTTTCTGCCTTAGTCGGGAGGACATCTCAGTGATTGATGGCGTCTTCCACCTGCTGTCCTGCAACCAGGGGTCCTTCGAAAGTGAGTATAGTTTGTCCAAAGATATAGGTCTTATAGGTCTTGTGCAAGCCCCTCATCATCATTTGGACCTGATCCCTCTCAGATGATCGGTCCCAAAGTTTTGCCGCCAATTACTTGAATTGAAACAAGTATTCTGTGAAAGTTTCATCTGACTTCTATATCATGGTTTCGAGTTGCCTCCTATGGGTCTCGATTTCAGTATTGTAGGAATAGAAGTTTATGAATGCCATGGTAACGTCTAACCATGAGTAGATCTGTGACTGATTCAGATTCATTAACCACCTATGGGCCCCACTTGTCAGTGAGAACTAGAATGCTTATGCCAATTGCTCATCAGTGAAACCTTGGCCTTGTTTCAGTAAACCGGTGAATGACCTTAGATTGTTTGGGATCACCCATCCCATCAAATTTTTCTGTGGTTCATTTGAATTTAGGAGGCAACTTCACTTCCGAGAAGAAAAATAACCTTCGGCATCAATAATCTGACTCTCTACCCCTTTCAGACCTCTCAGAATCTTTTCTACTTGGCCCAACCTATCTCTGTATGGGCCATCCTCTTTTCTTGACTTCTCAACTGTGAAAGCCTTTTGTATAGTTGGGGATTTCCTGTATTCAATTTCTTCTACCTCCTCAGGTGTGGAGCTCGAAGGTAAATGTGGTGTCTCCACTCTTTCAGTCCTTGACTCTTGGGACTACACTCTACAGTTTTGCATCCATTTTCTTCATCAGGGTAGCCATCATGGTTATGGCATCTTCCATCTTCGCCATCCTGGCTTCTGTTTCCTCTTGGGTGGGATTCTATCCTTCACTCATAGCTTCAACTGGCCTCATTAAGGCTGGGCAAATGGGTTCATATGTGGACTCTCTTGATAACCTCCCAGCTACGGGATCTCTCACCCACGAGGTAGAAATGATTGTTGACTAGGGTAACTCCTGATAGGTTACCGAAAAAAGCCAAAGTTGATAAGTATTAGGATTCTTGGAATGGAGATAGGACAGAGAGGAATTAAAATGCACAAACAGAGCTGACTCAACCATACAAATGTTAGCTCTCTTATGAAACCCCTTGAACAAACATTATCTGTGCCAATTTAGTTACTTTGAGTGACCACGTGATCGGGCTTGGACCTCTTGACCCAAAATGGGTCATTGGGTTGACAAGTTCCAACCGCTTGGTTTATCAAAATCAAAGAAATTGAAACAGATATGCTCATTCTTAAACTTTCATAAGGGCTAAGTTAGCAAAAGCGGTTTATGATTGAACAAATCGGTAAACTCCCATTCGATCACCATATCCATGCCACGATAGGGATTTTTCGATCGTTTTTGAGACTTGACTTATCAGCAATAAAAGGTTCAATACATTGAATCCTCAAGTGTGAATCTAAACATGTTGACAGATCAAGAATCACAACGGGCAGATTTTCGACGTCATAGGTGTAGATGTCATATTCGAGTTGGATTTGACAACATCAGTTCAAGGATGAACCAAAATAACAAACATGTGGCTCACTCTGGGTTAGGACCAGCAAAGGCTACCTTGACGAGGAGGAGTGGACCTATTCCCATCTACACGGTGAATCATGGGCCCCTCGATTCCTTTTGATATACCATTTTACAAAATGTCAAACGACCTAGAGAAGTATAGCGCCTCCCCGGGCGGACCCAAGAAATAAACGTCAGAGGCTCTCCATAGTCGAGACTTTTACAAGGTACATGTCAAGGTTGTGCTTTTCACCTAGCGGGCGATCCCATATTTATGAGGACCGGGGTCGGCTAATAGCACTATGTGTAACTGAACCCACACCCCCCCAAAAAAAAAAATATGTACAAACATAAATAATAGTAGCCCTAGATCTAACATCTAATGTTAGTCAAACAATGTAAGGAAAGTGAATCTAAAATCTGAATGTGAAATCCCTAGTGGAGTCGCCACTGTGAGGACAAATGTCCACCCACGTTGATGGATGGTAAATGATTTGGGAGTCGCCACTTAACGTCCAAACCTTGAATTGATCCGTAATCTTTCTGAATGTGTTCACCACGACTCCTACATACTGGGGGGGGGGCACTTTGGCTCAGCTCAGAACACCGTAGAGAGTACATAGGGACTAATTGACTATTGGTTTGAGAGAATTTCACTCGTCTCCCCTCTCTCGCTATCTACTCACCAATATGGCTGTCTTAGTCGGGGAAAGCAAAAATGGGGTGCTTACACCCCACAGCCACAATTAATAAAATAATTCTCTCTACACCCATTAGCAAGAGAACTGGGATCCTCTGAAGGCTGTGGAAGACCGTGGTCAAGGGATTACGATCAAAGTTTCAAGACTTAGAGGGAGATCAAATTACATTACGGGTATGTGATTAATTTTAGTTTTCTTCTACCATTGTGTTCTATGAGATCTGTAGACTATTAAATCTAACAGTTTGTATCAGAGCAAGACCTACAAATCTAGAATCAATGGTAGAATATAGTATATATCTCTACCTATGATTTTGATTGTAAGGATTGAAAAATTTTCAACTCATTCGAACGAATTTGGCCAAATCATGTTCGTACCAAAAGAAATTTTTTTTGACCAGTGAAAGGTCAAGAATAACATATCAAATTAAAGATCTCGTCGAGACGATCACGACGATATAAATTTCGTGACGCTTGACGCGCTCTGACTCGCAGCTGATAGAAGCGAGTGAGATCCACTCGCTGTAGGAAAAAAAAAAAAGGCTTGTTGGCCGTCGCAACTTGGAAACCCTAATGAGTCGGAATAGCAAGTCAACTGGGTACATGTGCGGGTCAACACGTGTGACCCAGATAGTTGACCCGTGACCTGACTAGGTGACCCAAAACCTTAACTCGTTAACCAGACTGGGAGATCCAGGAATTTTGACCCGACAATCGACCCGGTGACCCGTAAGTGGTCGGGCCGATCTGGTTTGGCTTATTTCAGACCGGGTCGGTTTGCCTTCAGACCCGGTTCGGTTTTAAATTGGTTTTAGCATGGTTTTCCAAGGTCTGAACCATTCCCGAGAATGGGGTTCACGTATCGATTTAACTGACGCGTGCCAGCGCGTAGAAGGTCCGATGGACTTGCGGTTTCTTCCGCCGAATTCGTCTCGTAATGCTCTTTCTTCTGGTATGCTATATTGGTGATTTTTGATCTCTATAGAGAGTATTTTTCATTAAAATAGTACCTATGGGATACTTTTGGAACATGGTTTGCGGTTTTTATGTAGTATTTGTTCCAATTTTTATTACCAGATGTATGATGAGATTTATGGTACATGATGTGAGATTATTTGAGTTTTATGGATGCTTAAATATGTTTAACGTATGTGTTAAAATTCCCATTTAGTTGTCCCATTCGATTTTGTGAATATTATGATGGGATTGAATGGTGACCACCAAAGTGGCACATTCAATTTTTTATTATAATGTTTTCAAACTCAAAGTATTTTAATATTTATTGACAGCCCAATTAGTCAATGTCCACCCAAAGGTAGCGTTGTCAAGATTAAACAAGGTTCATGCACATGGTTTAAGGGGTATTAGCCTAGGGATTTTTCATTCACCCAAAGGTGATGGAATTCTGACGACCATTATTTCTTTGCAGTTTAGTACAGACATTGAAAAAGACCAGTGCATGTATCATCCCAAAGGATGTATATGTACTTCGGTTGACTTTTCAAAGAGAATAAATTAACTTGTTCATGTAATATATATAATTTTTTCTTACTAGCTAATGTTTTGGTATTAATCATGGAATCATAATCATATACTCTGTATTATAGTTGATACTTATTATGATGATTAAATACCACATGATGTTTATTCAATCAAGTTACTTAGCCATTGTACCCATGTTGTCTGCTATAACCTATAGAAAATGGCTTAGGGAACTTAAGATAGCAATTGGTCTCTCTGACCTGGACATAGGCATCACGGAAAAGAAACCAGAAGACATAACTGAAAATAGTACTCATGTCACACCCCAATTCTGCACCAACCAGAATGGTGTGATGAACAGTCTATGATCCAATGGTTTAACCAGGATCTCGAATAGGCTGTGTCCTTTTGCTTAAACCGTACACATCCACAACCATAATCAGAGTAAATAAACAATAACGGAAGTCTTTAATATTAATGAACTGAGTATCTAACAGTGATATCATAAATAAAGTATCCAATTATCTCAAATAACTAAAGACATAAAATAAAATAAATTAATCAATTACATGTTCTAAATAATCCAACAAATAAATCTACTCAAAAACACATGAGTTACATTCGCACGACGAATCATGCGACTCCATCATATCTTCCATATAATCGCCGCAACATGTCCGTATATCAGAGCATTCACATAATCTTCTACGGTAGGACTTGCATCATCAACTAAAAATATTCGACGTAGAAAGGGTGAGCACACATCATGGCTCAGTGAGCAAACAAAACAATGCAACAAACATATGCATGCATTCAATTCATATCTTTGGTTTGGTTCATAAGTTTGCAATGTGCAATAGAAAGGACTGGTGGCCACCGCACCTCTATATACGAGTGTGTGAAGCCGTCCAATGGATTAAACACCATTGTTGTCCCACATGCACCCATCATGGAATAGAAATAGAGCTAAAGTGCCCGGATCAAACACCGCATAACACTTCCCCTGATGCCCTACCCATACCAACACGTAAGCCCCTATTGGCGAGGGCTTACAAACTGGGCTCGTAACTAACCAGCCCTAATGTCAAACAGTGTATCTAAGGCCTCACCCCAGCATCCCTCAATACGTCCATAGAGATAGAGCTAAGGCCCCCCGACAGAGTCAGAGACTACACGGTCCGAGACCACCTCCCCTGATGCCCTACGACGTAATAGTTCTACTAAGGTAATGGCAATATGACGATGTCAGTGGACAAGACTTGAGTAGAGATAGAGCTAGAGTCTGATGACCAGGATGAACCACAGTGTCATGTCCTCCCCCTGATGTTCCACTAGCATCAAGTACACTAACCACATACATACATTCATATGCCTATTCCTTGCATCATCATCATCTTCATGTTATAAACAAACAGAATTAAATATGCATGAACAGTAATAACAGAAATATTGGATGACATTGAGATGCACATTACACGCATATACGCATAAAATCCGTCATGGCATTGGACTCAATAAATAAAAATAGTTTATTATTAGCCAATTAATTTAGGTCTTGCTCCCTCACCTTTGGTTGATAGTAGATCCTCGTTCATGCTTTGTCATTCACTCTTAGACCACTTGGAAACCTAACAAATTTATAGATTTTAAATTAGAATTTATTTCTAGCAGTTTAGACCAACAAAAATTGAGGGGTCGCAGGTGTGGCAGCACTTGTGGTCTCAGTTTCTGCGACTACAGGGTGTGTGGTCGCAAGGTGTGGCTGCATATCCTACGACCACACATGCGACCACACCCTCCCTGAATACTTCCCGAGGGCCTGTGGTCGCAAGGTGTGGTCACAATATCCTATGACCACACATGCGACCACACCCTCCCTGGAAACTTCCCGAGGGTGTGTGGTTGAATATGTGTGTCTCGTGTGGTCGCACATCATCCGACCACACGTGCGACCACACGTGTGATGGTCGACTTTTCACTCTCAACTCCATTCCTTCATGTTTGGATTCCTTGGCTTATCATCATGGTCCTTCCTATGATTGTTTTATGGCTCAGAACTAATATTTTTATACACAATCCATTGTCCACATAATTCTTTCCATGGATTCTCTTGAAATTTGTCCATGGATTGATGATTGTTCTCACTTAAATCCTATCCCTTTTATGAATTGTTCTAGGCTTTCAATTGACATGGGAAATGATCCATACCTTAAACTTGTTGAATATTCAGAGGTCTTCTCTGAATTTCCCCTTCTTAGTCTTCATCTTCAATTCTCATTCTTTTCCTTCTCTTCTCTTTCTCTCACTTTCAGTTTGAGTTCTAAAAGGATGAAAGAGGCTAAGGGACGTCCTATTTATAGAGGAAAACCCTCCATAATAAGCCCTACTGAGTTTAGGAAAGAACCCCCTTCGGATTAGGAAGGTTTCCTAAACTCGGTTCCTGTCCGAGTTCCTTGTGGTGGCAGGTGGGGTCGCAGAACCCGTCGACCACACCCTCTGAAACATGCGACCACACGACCTAATTTTCTGTGGTTGCATTATTTTGAGGTGTGGTCGATCACACCTATTTATGTATGCGATCACACGCTCATAATTGACTGTTTTTGGGTTAAATTTCATATTTGGTCTTGTGGTTTATTCATGCACTTGGTCCACTTGGCCCGACCATGATAGGAAGACCTGATACAAGGTGGTAAGACCGGTTAGTTCGATACGGGTCCTACAACTCAGGCTGAAATTCAACATCTGAAAAAATGGGAAAATGCTAACAAAAAGTGTTCCCTAATTATTCAGAGGATTGTCCCAAAGTCTATCTTAGATAGCATTCCTGATTTGGACAATGCAAAGAGATTGTTGGAAGTTGTACAAGCTAAGTATGAAGCTTCTGAAGCTGGTAAAGTGGGTAAATTATTAACTATTCTGATTGGTACTAGTTTTGATGGGACTGGAAGTGTGAGAGATCACATAACTTATATGAAAGGAGTGGCTGGGAAACTTAAGGGACTTAAAATCCAATTACTCAGGATGTCTTGATACACTTTATATTGAATTCTATACCAGATCAATACAAACACATTAGGATGGCCTACAAGACTGTCAAAGATAAATGGACCTTGGATGAGCTCACTTCAGTTTGCAATGAAGATGAAAAATTGTTTAAATAGCAGAAGGTTAAGATTGCTAACTTGACAACCTACAAAGGTCAATATGACAAGAATAAGAGAAAGCATGGTTTTAGGCCTCACGGGAAGGGAAAGAATAACTGGAATAAGGCAGAAAACCCTACGATAAGGTTAACAAGGAACAGGAAGAGAAGAAGGATCTGAGTGTTGTTAAGTATTTTTGGTGCAAGAAGTCTGGCCACATGAAGAAAGATTGTAGAGCTAGAGCAGCCTGGCTGGAGAAAAAGAAACTAAATACTGGTATTTATCATTCATTTGTCTGTTTTGAATCCTATCTAACTGATGCTCCTGTGGATTCTTGATGGTTTGACTCTGGCTCCACTGTCCATGTTACTCATTCCTTGGAGGGGTTTCTAAGCAGCAGGACGCCCAATAAGGATGAAATTAGCATGTACGTGGGAAATGGAGTGCGAGTGGGAGTCGAAGCCATAGGAGTTGTTAGGGTTCATTTACAGTCAGATTTTTTCATAGACATAGTAGATACAGTTTATGTACCTTCCATGATAAGGAATTTAATTTCAGTTTCAAGGCTTGCTTTGGATGGATACAATGTTAATTTCAATAAAGATGGCTTCATTTTATTACATAATTCTCTTTTTTATTGGTAGTGGATGCAACATTGATGGTCTATATAAATTGAATTCTGCTACCCCATTGGTGTTGAATGCTAGTTCTAAACAGTCTATGTTTAATAGCAAGTCTTCTATGTTATGGCACAGACGTTTAAGACATATTTCTATTGAGAGGATAAGAAGGCTTATACAATCTAATATTTTGAGACCATTAAATTTTGATGATATGCATGATTGTGTGGATTATATGAAGGGGAAGATGATTAGATCAAGAAAGAAAACTGTTGTACGCAGTAAAGAAATTTTGGATCTTATTCATACAGATATTTGTGGACCTTTTTCGACCCCTACCCTTGGTGGATATAGATACTTTATTACCTTTACTGATGACTTTTCTAGATATGGATTTATTTTTCTCATCTTAGAAAAATCAGAATCATTTGATTATTTTAAAATCTTTAAGGGGGGGGGGAAAAACCCCTTTTAAAAAAGAAAAAAAAAACGGCCCCCCAAAAGGGGGGGAAAAATAATAAAAACAAGGGAACCCAGAAAAACCCCTTGGTCCATTTATAAAATTTCTTCGAACATGAATAATACTCAATATTCCATCCCCCCAGAGGATGAAATCATTATCCAACAACAATAAATAAATATTTACCCTTTTCCACACTATTTTAACCCTGAATGGAGGTGGAAAATTCATTTGATAAAAGGATAAAGATTGTCAGGTCTAATAGAGGGGGAGAATTTTATGGCAAACTAGGTGACTCAGGACAGCTCCTTGGTCCATTTGCAAAATTTCTTCAGGAACATGGAATAATAGCTCAATATTCCATGCCCCGTAACTCCCCCGGGGACAAGATTTGGGGATGGGAGTTTTAGGCTGAAAGGAGGAATAGAACCCTCAAGGATATGATAAAGAGTATGATAAGCAACTCTAACCTTCCTGAATATCTATGGGGTGAAGCTTTAAAGACTGATGCATATATTATTAATAGAGTATGTAGTAAATCTGTCCTAAAGACACATTTTGAACTTTGGACTGGTAGAAGATCTAGTTTAGATCATTTACATGTTTGGGGATGCAGGGCAGATGCAAGGTTGTATAATCCCCATGAGAAAGTGTTTAATTTCAGAACTGTTAGATGTTATTTTGTGGGGTATCTAGCGAGATCCAAAAGATTCAGATTTTATTGTTCTGGTTCAATAAATAGAATTATAAAAACTAGCCATGCTAAATTTATTGAGAATGAAGGTAAGTCATCTTAACCAAGAAACCTGGAATTTGATGAAGAACAAGTTGAGATTATTGTTGAATCAATTCAAACAGATGAAGCTTTACCTGAGCTGTTGATACAACACCTGAGGTTGTCCCTGTTTAACATGATATTCTTGTTGAGGAGTCTGTACAAAAAGTGAGAAGGTCTACAAGAGTACATAAACCTGGTATACCATCTAATGATTTACTATACTTGACAGAGGCAGATTATGACATTGGTCATGAGGAGGACCTTATAAGTTTCCAAGAGGTGGTAAACAGTATCAATGCACCCAAATGGATGGAAGCCATGGAAGATAAGTTGATATCTATGAATAACAACAAAGTTTGGGAACTTGTAGAATTGCCAGATAACTGTGTACCCATAGGTTCAAAGTGGGTATACAAGACTAAATGTAATGCTAAGGGCAAGATCGAATGCTACAAAGCAAGACTAGTAGCAAAAGAGTTCAAACAAAGAGAAGGAATAGACTATAATGAGACTTTCTCTCCTATTTTCGCTAAGGATTCCTTCAGGTTAATAATGGCATTGGTAGCACGTTTTGATTTGGAGCTTCATCAAATGGATGTGAAGACTGCCTTTATGAATAGAGAATTATTGAAAGATGTGTATATGTTCCAACTAGAAGGTTTTGAGGTAAAGGACAAGGAGAATATGGTATGCAAACTCAAGAAGTTCATTTATGGACTAAAGCAAGCATCCAGACAATGAAACCAGAAATTTCATCAGGTTATAACTTTGCTTGGTTTCATTGAAAATATGAATGACCAGTGTATCTACATGAAGGTCAGTGGGAGTAATTTTATATTCTTAATCTTATATGTAGATGATATTTTATTGGCCAGCAGTTCTATGGGATTACTTGTCGAGACAAAATGTTTTTGTCTGAAAATTTTGAAATGAAGGACATGGGAGAGATTACATTTGTACTTGGTATTCAAATTTTTCGTGACAAAAAGAAATGTCTTTTAGGATTATCTCAAAGAGCGTACATTGATCATGTTCTCAAACGGTTTAATATGTCTAACTATTCTGCTGGGGATGCACCTATGACTAAAGGAGATAATTTGAATAAGAAACAATGTCCAAGAAATGATTTTAAGAAAAGCTGGATGGCAAACAAACCTTATGCTTTTGCAGTTGGGAGTTTGATGTTTGCACAGGTATGCACTTGTCCTAATATAGCCTTTGCAGTGAGTGTGCTGGAATGATTTCAGTCAAATGTGGGAGCTACTCACTGGACAGCGGCAAAGAAAGTTATGCGATATTTACAGAGCATCAAGGACTACATGCTTGTTTATGGCAGTAGTGATACCCTTGAGTTAGTGAAATACACAGATTCAGACTATGGAGGTTGCACAAATGATTTGAAATCTTCCTCAGGGTATGTTTTTCTATTGGCAGAAGGTGTTGTTTCCTGGAGGAGTGCGAAGCAGTCAATTGTGGCAACATCAACTATGTATGCAGAGTTTATCGCTTTGTATGAAGCTACTAAGGAAGCAGTTTAGCTAAAAGGTTTTGTTTCAGGTTTAAAGATTGTAGATTCTATCGTTAGACCCCTAATGATATATTGTGATAATGATCTAGCAGTATCGTTTGTAAATAATAACTAGAAGTCAAGTGCTTCTAAGCACATAGAAATCAAATATTTGATGGTAAAAGAGAAGATGACTGAAGGTCTAATCATGGTGGAGTACATCTCGACTAATCAGATGCTTGCTGATCATCTAACGAAGGCTTTGCCAGTGGGAGTCTTCAAAGGACATGTACCTAGCATGGGTGTTATTGATTATTTTGATGTGCTCAGTTAGTGAGAGATTTTATGTTTACTCCTTGACTTTTATTTATAATTTCATTCAGACACAGTCATTTATAGTTTGAATGTTAATCATGATCATGTTTACATTAACATTTATTTGTTATTGTTATTGTTATTGCTTATTTGACATGTCACAGATATGAGGCAGTATTTAGCCAAAGTTTCAAGGCAGTATTTAGCCAAAGTTTCAAGGCAGTATTAGCCAGAGATTTAAGGCGGTGTCTAGCCAAAGTATGGTATTATAATTTTGGATTATTTAAATACCATGTTATGTTGCCTATAAAGGTTTTGAGGCAATTTTGATTAAAATCTTTTTTTTCAATCAAGTTTGGACTCGCATGAGAATTTTACTTTTATGCATTATCTCAAGTGATCTATTTATTAAGTAGACCTTTGTTGTAGTTGACAGAAGGTTGTACACCATATGTTAAGGTGTATTGTCCGTTGTTGCTCACATTGGTATGCTTGGTGGATGGGTCAAGGTTTATGGCTGTTTAGTGTATCAGATTCCACGGCCACACTAATTGATAATAGTTTTTGTAATTAATTTTGCCCAAGTAGGAGATTATTAAATTTATGGGCTTCATTAATTATTAAACTAGTCGATTAGTGGGAGTTTAATCGATACGGTATAAACCGGTTTGGTTGGTTCGCCACTCGTTTGAGATTGATAACCCTAATTCTTATTATGGGAAGGATGGGTTATGGTAGTATTTTTCTATAAATACTAATCAGGGTCCCCACAGTCACAGTTAATGAAATAATTCTCTCTGCACCCATTAGTAAGAGAACTGGGATCCTCTGAAGGCTGTGGAAGACCGTGGTCGAGGGATTACGATCAAAGTTTCAAGACTTAGAGGGAAATCAAACTACATTACTGGTATGTGATTAATTTTAGTTTTCCTCTACCATTGTGTCCTATGAGATCTGTAGACTATTAAATCTAACACATGATTCACCTCATTTTTAGAATCCGGATGAAAAAAAAATTTCAATTTAGATTTTTTAGACATTAGCCATTAGATCTGCCTGAAATTCTCAAAGATTTCTCAAAGATCCATCTTCTTTGATTGAACTACCTGTCTCCTGTGGCTGATCATTGATGCACCAATCAGAAAAACTTCAATCGGCAGAAAAACGTAAGATGACATTTTTTTCTTTTTTATCATCTTTAGTCTGTTGGTTTGGCTCTGGATTTCCTTCATATCTCCAGCTGAGCGCTATCAACCCTAGAAACACAAGTTTTAACTTAAATGTGGAGGCTCTCAACCTTATTTTTTAGTTCTTTCCTTTCTTGTATTTCGTTCATAACATCATATGTACAACTGGGCGTTCTCAATCCTAGAAACATTTAATAATTTTTAATGTGGGCACTCTCAATTTTGAAAATAGTTTTTAAGAGTATTTAATAACTTTTAATAAGGACACTCTCTACCTTAGAAATACGTAAAGTGGAGTTGGTATTTACAATTTCAATCTTGATTCTGTTCAATAGGTAGAAGGTGAAGTTAATATTTAATAATTTTTAATCTTAAAAATTGTTCCCATATTTATACGGATCAGAGCGGATTATATCCGCTTGGTAAGAGTGTTATCCAAATCCACCTCCGCCTCCGATTCCACCGATCCGAATTCGCATCCGAATCCCATTGTTCAGATTCAGATTCTTCCAAATGGGTGCGGATTCGAATCTAATTCGGATTTTTGACTATCCATTTACATCCTTAGTTTTATCCCTTGACCAGTGGTACCTATGGTTCATGAGCAATCACAAGCTCATTATGAATTACCACATCAAGATGTTCTATATCAAGATACACCACATCAAGAATCAATTATCGTTGAACCTATGGCTCTTGAGCTACAAGTTTTGAGGATATCCTTGAATGAAAGAAAATAACTAATTTCTTCAAATTATCAAGTATATCTCCAAGACTATGAAAATGATATTGGAATAAATGAAGATCCAACGTCAATTATACAGGCTATTAATAGCAAGGATTCCATTTTATGGTATGATGCCATGAAGGAAGAAATAGAATCCATGTCAAAGAATAAAGTATGGAAACTTATAGAATTACCTAAAAGCACCTCCCCTGTGGGGTGTAAGTGGGTTTTCAAGACCAAAATAGACTCACATGATAATATCGAAAGATACAAGGCCCAACTTATAGCAAAAGGTTTTAATCAGAATGAATAAATTGATTATAAAGAAACCCTTTCCCCCGTATTTAGAAAAGATTCTTTGAGAATAATTATGGTACTAGTGGCTCACTATGATTTTGAGCTGTACTAGATGAATGTCAAGATGGCATTTTTGAATGGTAATTTTGATGAGGAGGTATACATGAAGCAACCTAAAGGTTTTACTTCGGATAAAGGAGATCATTTAGTATGCAAGCTTAAGAAAACCATATATGGATTGAAACAAGCTTCCCAACAGTGGTATTTGAAATTTTATAGCACATTTACTTTCTACGATTTTGTAGAGAATCGAGCTAATCAATGCATTTACATAAGATCAAGGGAGCTAGTTTCACCATATTAGTAATATATATGGATAACATTCTCTTAGCTAGCAATGATCTACGGATGCTAAACTTAACCCAAAACTTTGACATGAAGGATATGGGTAAGGCCTCTTATGTCTTAGGCATAGAGATTCATAGGGATAGGTCTCTTAAGACCTTAGGATTGTTCCAAAAAGGTTACATTGACAAAATTTTGGAAAGGTTCAAGATGAAGTAACATTCATCAAGTGTAGACATGTAGTTAAAGGCGACAGATTTAGTCTACAGCAATGTCTGAAGACCAATCTAGAACAAAAGGCTATGGAAGATATCCCCTATGCATCAATAGTAGGTAGTTTAATGTATGTTCAGGTTTGTACCAGGCCTGACATCGCATTTGCAGTGCGAGTTTTAGGAAGGTTCCAAAAGAACCCTGGTTTTCCACATTGGACAACAACGAAGAAAGTACTGAGGTACTTATAGGGCACCAAGGATCACATGCTCACATATAGGCATGTTGATGATTTGGAGCTAATCGGATACTCAGATTCAGATTATGTTGGATATATAGAGACGAGGAAGTCTACTTTAAGCTTTATTTTTTTGTTGACTGGAGGAGCAGTGTCTTGGCATAACGTAAAGCAATCTAAGGCAGCCTCTTCTACAATGGAAGCTGAAGTGGTGGCGTGCTATGAAGCATTTTCTTAGGCATCTTTGTTGAGGTAGTTAATCACATATTTGAAGGTCATAAGTTATATTGAAAGACCTATAAGGATTTACTGTGATAATACTGTAGCAGTACGTTTCTCTAACAACATATGCCCAATGAGTCGCTATCGACACATTGAAATAAAGTACTTTGTTATTAAAGAAGACGTTCTAGATAGTTGCGTTTAGATAAAGCATATCGACACTGATGATATGAAAGCAGATCCTTTCACCAAGGCCTTCCGCTCAAGGTGTTTGTGGCACAAGTGGATCGTATGGGAGTATGTAAATCATTAAGTGGCTAAATGTTTTATTATGATATTGCAATGTAAAGTTTTGATGATTTCGAAATAAAATTGTAAAACCCGCACGCTACAAACCCAGTCTAACCTTACATTCTTGTGTCGTGACCGTTCTTCCCATCATAATCGACTCAAGTGAACCAATTGTATGAAGAAACCACAAGATAAGGTAAACAACGAGTCAAATTTAGTTGGTGTGATTAACTATTTAAGATCATGTGGAAGCAATCATTCAAAAACTAAAAATCAAAAAATTTTGGTTGTGTGGTAGCAGTTTTGAGGGGTGTGGTTGACCACACATGAGACCACACGACGTGTGGTTGCATATTTTTAACGTGTGGTCGACGGATTTTGTGACCCCACATGCGACCACACGATGCTGAACTGACTCTGTGTTTAGGAAACTTTCCTAATTTGAGGGGGGATTTTTCCTAATTGAAGTGGGACTCTATATGGAGGTTTCCCTCTATAAAAGGGACATTCCTTAGTCTCTCTTACTCTTTTAGAACCTAAATTGAAACTCTAAACCTAAGAGGAAAAGAGAGAGAGGAAGAAAATGAGAAGAAGGAGATTTGGAGAAGAAGGCTGAGAGAAAGGTTTTACAAGAGAAGGTTCTAGCTCCCTACAACAAGTGAGGTATGGAACTTATCTCTGTAGATGTAGATTCTATTGAATAAGGTTTCTATTGTGGATTGAGGATGTCAAACCAATATGATCAATGTGATCCTTTGAGTAAATCTCAAGGATAACCATGAGGGATGGATTAGAGATAATGGTTAATGAAAAACTGTAAATAATGACCATATGATAACCATATGATGATCCCAAGTGATGAGCCAAGGAATCGACTCAAGAAGAATTCGGATTAAAGATGAATGCTGACTAAACATCATGTGGTCGCAGCCTGTGGTCAGCCACAGGGTGACCAGAGGATCGACCACAGCTATTTGGGAAGTTCCCAGGAAAGGTGTGCTCGCATGGTGTGCTCGCAAAAAATGCGACCACAGGGTCCGACCGCACAGTGTGTGGTCTCATATATTGCGACCATAGGTTCGACCACACATCCGACCACATGATGACAGCAAGCGTATTTTGATACTGAACAAGGTTTTTGACTACTGTAATTTGATAAACTTGAACCCTAAGTTAAATATATTAATTGCTTAGGTTCCCAATAGATTCAAAGTGACTTCCAAAGCTTGGAAGAGGAACAAATATCAATCAAAGGTGAGGGACAAGACCTAAACTAATTGGATATTAACAAGCTGTTTTATTTCATTGTGTCCAATACCATGAATGATTCTATGATTGCTTGCTTGTAATGTGCATCTCACATGTCATCCAATATTATTGTTATATTTTGCTCATGCATATTTATTTCTGTTTATTTACAATATGATGATGTTGATGCTAGGGATAGACATGTGATTGTATATGTGTGGTTAGTGTTCTTGATCTCAGTGGAGCATCAGGGGGAGGATGTGACATTGTGGTTCATCCTGGTCACCAGACTTTAGCTCTATCTCTACTCAAGTTTTGTCCACTGACATCGTCGTATCGCCATTACCTTAGCAGAACTATTACATCGTAGGGCATCAGGGGAGGTGGTCTCGGACCATGTAGTCTATGACTCTGTCGGGGGGCCTTAGCTCTATCTCTATGGACATATTGAGGGATGTTGGGGTGAGGCCTTGGATATACTGTTTGGCATTAGGATTGGTTAGTTGCGAGCCCAGTTTGTAAGCCCTCGCCAATAGGGGCTTACATGTTGGTATGGGTAGAGCATCAGGGGAAGTGTTATGCGGTGTTTGATCCGGACACTTTAGCTCTATCTCTATTCCATGGTAGGTGCATGTGGGACGGCAATGGTGTTTGATCCATTGGGCGGATTCACACACTCGTGTATAGAGGTGCGGGGGCCTCCAATCCTTTCTATAACACATTACAAACTTATAAACCAAACCAAAGATATGAATTAAATGCATGCATATGTTTGTTGCATTGTTTTATTTTCTCACTGAGCTCAAGTTGGAGAGCTGACCCTCGCGCACACAATTCTTATAGTTTCTAATGTTGCAGGTATTACGGTTGAAGATTATGTCGACATATCAACATATGAACAGGTGGCGGCTATGGATGAGCAAGCTGTGGAGGACTATTATGATTCGTTAAGCGAGCATTTCAACTATGGATGCACTTAGTGTTTAACTTTCGTATTTGGATATTTGTAATATGTATTAAATTATTTTTTTGTTACTTGGAGATAACTGAAATATTAATTATTTATCATGATTAGACCTCAGTTCATTATTAATAAGACTTCCGCTATTTACTTTATTATCTCTGATTAATGTGGAATGTGTTTTGGTTTAACATGGTTGGCATAACCTATACGAGATCCTGGTTGAACCGTTGGTTTATTGACGGTTCATCACACCATTCTGGTTAGTCCAGAATTGGGGTGTGACAAAAGTTATATTTTTTCTGTCATTTATTTTATTGTATACATGAAGTTTTGTAATGACAAGTGCTTATAAGGTTTTCTAAGCAATAAAGTTTGACCCTTGAATTAATTATTGAATTGATTCAATAAAGTCGGGTTGTCACAAATGAGGTTCATCTTAAAATAAACAATCCATTGTAATACATGGAAGGAAGTGTTTCAGTATTAGTACTATAATATTTGGACATGTACCGCCATGATTTGTGGGTTGGGAGTTTTATTGTGAACATAAAGAACAAGTCCATAAAAAAAGATAAAAAATTATTATATAGCCATACATCATGTTAATAATCATAAAGTGGCTTGCCATTTGGTAATATGGGCTAAGTGGGAGAATGTTAGTCGGGTGGCCCACATGCCACCTGGCCCCACATATGGTTAGATTATTAGCATAGGATCTTGTGACATGTGGCACCCAGATCATCGTCTAGACAGTCGATATATAAATATCTAAGGGTGGGATCCTGTGTACATTTACGTTATTTTGAGAACTTCCATTACGTTCTCTACTAGGATAAAGGAGTGCACGGAAATCCTACTCTCTCTTTCTTTCCTTTTGATCAGAGACAGACGAGAAAGACAAGCTGAGCACTGCACACATTGGTTGGACGTCAATGGCAGGAGTCAATCATATTAGAGGTATTTTAATTTTTTGCATTTAGTTTTATCTTTACATGGTGGGAATCCAACATCATTTACTTCTATTCTATTCCTCTTCTATATGAAATATAGTTTGAGGTAGAGATGTAAAATGCATAGTCAAAAATCCGGATTCGATTAGTATACACATCGATTTAGGAGAATCCGAATCTGAACAATTTGGATGCGAATTCGAATAGTTGGGATTTGATTCAAATGCAAATTTGGATATCACCTGAATCTGATTCGCTCCGTTTAGGCATCCATGAAAAATGTAGCTTATTGGTAATTACACATGTAGTATTAAAAATATATATTTCTTTATCTAAAAAATATGAAACAAAATTGTAAGATGAATTTCTTTCCCTTTAATTGGTGTTTTTGTAAATTGTAAGGTGACAAATTATGAGAAGTAGAGAATAAAATTGTAATTTTGTGTTTTTTTTTTTATGGTTATTATGGTACATACATTTCAAAAATAGTGTGGTGTATACTTTTTTTTATTTTATGTTTTTATAAATTGTAAGATGACAACGTATGAGAAGTAGAGAATAAAATTGTATTTTGTGTTTTTTTTATGGTTATTATGGTATATACAGTTCAAAAGTAGTGTGGTGTATACTTTTTTAAATCGAATTTTAATTGAATATTCGGTTATAAATCGAATTCGAACTCAATTTTGGTTTTTATACATTCAACAGATTATGATTTGGATTTGGATATAGTAGCTAGTTAACAGATTCATATTAGGATATTGGTGTATTCAATTCAAATTCAATCTGTTTGCCTATCTAGTTTTAGGATCATTGAGTGATCTTCTTGATTTCCATTGAAATCAACAATTTTTATTACATGATAGGTACTGTCATGTCCCTGTAGGCTCATGATTTGGTCAATATCATATGTTGTTTTGGTTTGAAAAAAATTAAGTTTATTTATTTTCCTAAGCTTTTACAATGGATGAATACGATTCCTAATCGATGTTAAGAGTTAGGATTAGGGTTAGTTAACCTAGACATCTAGTAAAGTCTTGAATCCTTATAGTTATTTCTTAGTAGAGAATTCGAATCTCTTTACCAACTTCTGCGTTTAAATCCGGATTTGAATCTCTTTACCAACTTCTATATTCAAATCCGATCTGAAATCCACCGGTTGTATAAAAATATAACAAATTCTTTAACTGGATATGCAGTTAAAATTCAGTTGAATCCAAAAAGTATACACTACATTATTTAAGAAAAATATATACAATAATAACCATAAAAAAGCAGAGATAACAAATTTATTCTATACTTATCATAATTTGTCATCTTACAATTTACCAAAAATAATAATAATAATAATAATAATCAAGGGGAAAAAAATACATCTTACAATTCTCTTTCAATTATTTTAAGTAAAGTGTACATAAAAAAATATATTTTTAGGTAAAGAAACACTTCGTTTTAGGCTACATGCATCATAACCCATAAAATTACATTGTCTGCTCCATTTAAGTGATATCTAAATTTGCATTCGAATTCCATCCCAACTATTTGATTTTGCATCTGAATCCAATTGTCCAGGTTTAAATTCCCCTAAAAGGATACCAATGCGAATCAAATTTGGATTTTCGACTATCCGTTTACATTTGTACTCTTAATCAATGCTGACAACAAATTTTTTTTTATTCATCACTTGCATTTTGTATACCCTTTTTTCCTCCCCTTCAATAAGTAGCTTAGTATGATTTTGCTCAGCCAATAAGGATGTTCATTCTTCATGCATTTGATTGATTTCCTATGGTGCATATTATGGGCTTGGATCCTTTGCAGCCTTGCATCCCCTGCAGCCCATTCGGGCCATTGTATTGTATTGGTGCACTTGTAGATGCGCTTTCAATGACCCAAATGAGGCTGCAGGAGCTACACGACTGTAGGAAACCCAAGTCCGCATATTATACCCCTCAAGTGCATCTTGAGATCAGCTACAATCACGAGGAATGTCAAGGTCTATCATGGTTAGGCCGTTAGGGATGTCAACGGGCCAGTTTTTGTCCGAGTCAAATCGGTGACAGGCTTTATAGGATGTTGTTGTTGATTCTTGTTCGGAGCTTCTGGTGGCAACACCTATCAAGATTGAAGCAAATATACAGTAGAGGGTGGATTCAAAAACCCTGTGGCCACTCCAATGCCTAAGTCAAATTTGGTAAAAAGCAGTATGGAGCTTTGTATAAAGAAGATTCAAGCATCTATAGAGATGGTTTAAGCAATTTGAAAGAGGGAGAGAGAGTATGAGTATAAAAATCAAGATCCGATTACCTTCTTTATGAGCTTTATTTATAAAGGCATAAAGTAGAATAAATTTCGGCATGATCAGAGCAGTTTCCCTTGATTTTGGGTATGTCTACAATCCCAAATTATCTACCGCGAGCTGTCATAGCAGTTTAGATATGGAAGGCTGGGATTCCCATGATTTAATTCCTTAAAAATAGGTGTCGAATGTGGGTGGGAGAACTCCTAGGCTGTCGAATTGCGATCTTGCGGTGGACTTCCCATAACTACTTTCGGTACTCTAGTTCGGAGATATCCTTGCTAGCTGACATGTTATTGTATCAAGGAATCTTCCCTTATTGATGTCGATCTTAGGGATAACCCTTCCGCTTAATCGTCTCATGAGGTGGCATCTACTAGTGGGTTTATGGATGGTGACACATGTTGCGTCTTCATTGATGATTTGCATTGGACACGTGTCTTTCTTTGATTGGCTATTCAATTATTTTCCTATCATAAGGAAGGCATGACTGAAACATGTCCTTAAGAGGTTCTGGCTGGGTGAACTACATTGTGCACATTAACTAACGGGTCGGTTCGGCGTCGATTTGTTATGGGACTAACTTTGGGCTGGTCAATTTCGAATCCATTTTTTGGCTCTATAAGGGATGCCATTTTACTTTGGTGTTGATGGGGTTAAACACCATGTCCAAATCCTTGACATTCGGTTTAACTCGGCCCAGGATGAAGTTAGATTCGGGCTTGCAGGTCCGCCTTAACGATTCGATTTTGGACTAGCCTAGACCAGACTGAGACTGAAAAGTATTATAAGAAGCTAACCCGAAACATGTTCACTATCAATACGGTGTGAGGTGATTTTGGGCTACTTCGAATTGGTTAGATCCCAGATACTGGTTTGGTCCCAAAACGGATACCCTTAATTTAGGGTTAATCCAATCAGCCCAGGTCAATGAGGATGGCCAGGCTAGACTGAGCCCTAAGAAGATTGGCTTCGGCTGAGATATCCTAGTATGACATAAGGTTGGTTGGGCCTAAGATAACTTAAAAGTATTTACCCATTAAAATAAAGGGAAAATATGTGCCACACCCCCTGTAGTTTGTCTTAATACCAACCACCCACCTTTGTTTACGATAATATCCCTAACACCACCTACTTTTGAAATAATGTATCCATCAAACCCCCTCCTTTAAGATATGTACCTCAACTGATAACATGGCACCATTTTAATTTCATTAATGACATAACTTGTCACAGCTCAATTCCGACTAAACCAGAAGTGTGAGTGAACCGTCTCCAAACTACGGCTCATACCAGGATCTCAATAGACCGTGTCAACAAACCATTCAAAGCAAACTAACCATAATCAGAGAATAATAAATAGTAATAGATTTAAATAAATAAGTAAACTGAGTTTCTAATTGTAATTAAATAATTATCCAATTATGCCATCATCCACAACATAAAAAATAAATCCAATACATTGTTTATAACCAACCAAAAGGATAAATAAAACCCTAAAGGAACACACAGTAAGAGCACTCGCATAAGGCATCATGCTCGTCTTCCATTGTCTGTGAATCTATAGCAGCCACTGTCCCATAAGCTGGAGCAGCCATGAAGTCCTCAACAGTGTAACCTACATCAATATATATATATATATATATATATATATATATACGGGGGTAAGCTCACAACTTAGTTCAGTAAAGCACAAGACCAATGCAACATACAAAATGCATGAGACAACATTACAATTGGGTCAGGTATAACATGCAAAGTGCTATGGTATGGTTTGGCGGCCACCGCACCTCCATGCACGAGAGTGTGAGCACACCCAACAGTCAGGCTCCGATCCATACCACTGTTGTTGCCCCACATCACTCACTCTGGTATAGAGATAGAGCTAGAGTCTGGGGGGCAGGCAGAGCCACCATCCCACATCCTCCCCTTGATACCATACACCGCACCAACACCTAAACCCCTGTTTGCAAGGGCTTGCAAGTAGGTTCCATTTCTAACTAGTCCTATATGTCATCACAGTATCTATGACCCTATCCCAGTACAGCTCCCTACAACATAGAGATAAGGCTCGAGTCTGGTGGGCAGGAGGAGCCACAATCCCATGTCCTCCCCTTGATACCCTATTCGCACCAAGCTCGCTAAGGTAGGCGGCGATACAAAAAGGTGTTAGTGTGAGGATATAGCCAGGGCTTCACTCCCCTTCACATTCCACACACTAACTAAAGCATTCACATGCCTAAACAAATATCAACCTAGCATATGAATATGCATGAATAGATAATAAAATTTAAATAACTAGATGACATGTGAAATGCACAAACAATAAGAAAATGGATTACAGAAACAGATACGATTACAATGGTTTACTGTTATTTAGTTAATTAGGGTTTGGGTTCTTGTCCCTTACCTGACGCGTGATTGCAAGTCTGCTCTGCATTATAGAGTCCACTCACATCATCTACAAGTCCTACATGATCATATTTAAAGATTAAAATTAGGTTGCTAGGGTTCCAGTTGGTCAGAACCAAGTCTGACCAAGCAAACAGGCTCGGAAAACATACCGGTCTCACATATCGGTCTCACTAGTCTCACTATAGTAAGGCTGATATGTACCTACAATATATACCACAAGACCATACCACAGGCACTTTGTCAAGCCAGTATGTGTCTGCTGTATATACCACAAGACCATACTGCAGGACTAGAGTCCAGCTGGTATGCCCTGCGGTATAGCATACTATAGGACCTCTTTATCCAGTCAGTATGGGTCCGAGAGTTCATTCTCGGACCTCCTTCTTCCATTGGTCCTCGGCTTTGTTTCAGGGTCCCTCCTATACCATTCTAAGGTAAAGATACATATTAGGTTTAGATTACTTACCGTTTAACATCGTAGGATGACGTTTCCATCCTTCTCAGAATGGATCCCAATGCAAACTAGGGTTTTACAGTTCTAGGGTTTTGGATCATTATGCTGTTTCACGGCTTTGATCAGTAATCCCAACATCAATACAGAGGTCGAGCACTTATCGATGTTTGTTGAATGGCAATGCTCTCCTCCAACAGAAAATCCCTTCTCACACAGCCTCCTTCCTCTTTGCTCCTTCTCAGATCTCTTCTAAACGGCTCTAGGGTTTGAGAGTATTTGAAAATGATTTAAAGAGAATGAATGATGCATATATAGAGTGGGAGACCATTCTAAGAAGGTCTCCTACGTCTAAAAGATTTCTTAAAATCAGATTCAGAGTGTGGGACCCACTGGAGTCCTTCAACACTCGCGCACACATACCAGTTGCACATACCGGTCTCACTCTGTGTGAGACTGGTACTGATACCAGTATGTAAAAATTTATTTTTTAAGTATCGTTTCTCATACCAGGATGTCGTGGTTCGTCACGCGGCCTCGCCTTTAGGTCTGGTTATGATTGGGAGCTTGTCATGACGTAAACCATAAGTTATACAGGGTTTTCGGAGTATGGGTCTTACAACTCTAGCACCTTAAAAGAAATTTCGTCCTCGAAATTTGCATGCAGGTCAAAGTGAGACCAGTACTGAGACCGGTATGTAAAAATTTAGTTTTTAAGTATCGTTTTTCATACTTGGATGTCGTGGTCGTCACCTAGCCTAGCCTTCCGGTTCAGTTATGATTGGGAGACTTGTCACGACGTAAACCATAAGTTAGACCGGGTTTTCAGTGTACGGGTCTTAAAGAACTACCCCTATATATTTTCTCTTTTAATTTTAATAAAACTTAAAAATTTATTTTCTCTATCGGAAAAAGGTTCTTCATTATATAACTATAATAAATTCATTGATTTATCTGAAAGGACAAAAGGAGATTACCTGGAAGGGGAAGCGCGGCCAAGGAATCCATCTTCTATGCCATCACCAAACAAGTAGTCTGCTCGATCTACCTCTCCATCTCTTCTACTTGGTGCCTCCTTAGGGGAAGGGAGAGGACAACCCCTTTAATAAGTCGAAGAGAACAAGGATTTTTTCGGAAGAAGTAGAGACGATTCCGACAGAGGCAACCGCTGCGGCACCGCTGACGAATAAGACTGCTGGGCGAGTGAGATTCAGATGTTGAATTTGGCTGAGACAGAGGGTTGAGATTTCTCACAAGTAAGCGACCAACATCGTTGTCAGTGAAATGACGAAGCTTCCACAAAAAATAACTTACATCAAAGAATAAGAACCTCGATCATGAAATTGAAAGAAATAGAAATTAATCACGGAATTAGTACTGACAAATCAAAACCCAATCTTGTCAATTTGTAACGTAATCTTCCTGGCCATCATTTCTCTTCTTTTTTTTTTTCAAGAAGCTTCGAGAATCAACCAAGAACCGCTTCCATTGAGGCCCACTCTAGACTTTGTCATAGAACTCGTTGTCTTCAGTGATGAGTCTATAATTTTCGTCACAAAGAAGGCTCGAGTTGTTAGTATTTTTAATGCAAGTTGGGGATTTCCCATGAACCCTAACAAATCCACCACATAGATTACTAGATTACAATGAGAAATAAAAGAGATGATAGAACACATACCATTTGCTGTAGATTGATTTTCAACCGTTTCTTGTAGCTTGGATGCCTAGATTAGAGTCTTCCACAACCTCTTGGGATCCCTTTTTGCCTCTGTGCTTATGGGAGTAACAGAGAGATAAAAACCAATGGCTGTAGGGACTCTAATCATGGTATTTAAAATACCAATCCTAACCCAGAACTATTCCCACTGTGGACCGGGTTAATAGTCTCTAACCAGTGATGAACAAACTTAAACCGGTCAAACCAATAATTGAACTCCCACTTAACAACTGTTAGGTAATTGATCAAGCCCACACAACAAGAATTTAGCAATCTCCCACTTAGGCTAGATTAATTACAAAACCATCGTCGAAAAGTATGGCCATGGAATCCTATTACATAATAAATCATCATCAAACTTTGATCCAGCCATCAAGTCTACCAATGTCAAGCAACAGCAAAAAATACTCCAACACATCTGGTGTACTACCTTCTGTCAGCCACATACATGGGTCTACTTAATGACATGAATCACCTAGAGACATGTATACATGAAAATATTATTTCATGTGGGTCCAGATTGAATAACCTTCGATCTAATTGCCTTGATAAAACCTTAGAGGCAATAAACCTTGATATTGACCGTAGCAAATCGCCACATACCCTTTTGGTCAATACCATATTTTGGCACACCGCTGTGAACTATGGCTAAATATCGTCCCATTCATTTGGCTAAATACTGCCTTTAACAATAACATGTCAATGAATATGCAACATAGCAATAAATAAATGCTAAAACAAAAATAATCATGGTAATAAATATCTGTGCCAAAACCACAGGCAATGTAAATAAACATAATGAAATAAGTCATTACAAATATGAGAACAAGCCTCCCACTAACCAAACACATTTAATGAATTAACCATTCCTATATTTGACAAACAGTCCCTTGAAGACTCCCCCTGACAAAGCCTTCATCAGAGAATCTACAATCAAGTTGTTCAATGAATGTGCTCTATAATGATATAATTTCTTTGACATTTTTCTCTCACCTAAAGAGATTTGAAATTTGATCTCTATTATGCTTTGAATTACTAGATTTCACATTATTCTTTGAGAACAACACAGCTGAACCGCTGTCACAACACATCTCAATAGGCCTAAGAAAAACTTACCACCTTCTAGGTCTGAAAAAAAAACTCTTCAACTAGATACGCTACTTATTAGCTTCACATATAGTTACAAAATCTACCTTACCAAGAGGGTGATAACACTACATCACAATAGCCAAGAGTGTCACTACTGCCATAAATGAGCAGATAATCATTGGTCCTTTGTAAGTACCACATGACCTTCTATTCTCGTTGTTCAGTGAGCTATACTAGCATCCAACTGAAAACATCTCAGAATACTCTGAACAAAGGTTATGTAAGAATAAACATAATCTTGAGCATACACCATGCTCTTTACTGCAGATGCTCTCTCTCAACATCATTTCTTGAACATAACTTTGTCAATTTGTCTCATTTACTGACTTGAGTTTTCTCAACTTACCTGTTACATATACTAAATCATTTGAGAACACGAACAACGTATACACTTTGAGACAAACCCAGAGTTTCACTTTTCCTGTCACGAGAAAACTCAATGTCAAGTACAAAGGTACTTACTCACACATTCTTCATCTCGAATTTATCAGACATTGAAACTTTGGTTTCAACTAGTAAACCATGTCACTGCTGGTCAGTGATTAACCATCAACACATATGACTAAAAAATGAATCCGCTCCCACTGACCTCTAGATATACATAATAATCAATGACAATCTCAATAAAGTTGAAAGAAGGTACAACTCTGTCAAACTTCAGGTACCACTACTTGGATGCTTGCTTAATCCACATATTGACTTTATAAGTCTACAAAACAAATTTTCGTTCTCCTTTACCTCTAAACCTTCTGGGTAAATCATATAAACACCTTCTTTCAGATTTTCTTTGATCAAAACGATCTTTACATCTATTTGATGCAACTCCAAAATAAAATACACAACTAAGACCTCAAAGATTTGAAGTCAATACTTTTTATTCTCTTTGTGTGATTCTACTTCGCTACAAATTTTACTTTGTGACAATCAATTCTCTCATTGGAATCATACATTTTTTTGTATACCCATTTTGTGCCTATGAGTACACCGCTCATAACAAGAGCATAAAATCCTAAATCTCATTGATTTTCATAAACAACAACACATCATTATGACTGATAATCACTCAAAAACAATTTCATTACTGACAACTTACTCAAAACTATTGGGATCTTCATCTTGTCCAACACCTAAACATCTATTTTGAGGTATAAAATGTGATTGGATGAAATCACAGATCTATATGGTCTAGTATATCTCCTCATTGTCTCATTTGGCTCTGCTATTTTGACTACAATAATCTGAATGAAGATAGTTTCAACAATTATCTCATTACACTCTGATAATATTTTTGATACCTCAACTAATTGCTCCATAGTAATTTCCATGTGGTCTCATTAAACTTATGTTTCTTGGATGTGACTGCTAACCAGCATCATCAATGAATCTTGTTTAATCCTTTAGACCTGAATGGATATTCCAAAAGACAATAACTCAAAATCCTAAAGCAACTACTCTATTATGAGGGCTATGAAGCCATGTTGCCTCTATAGTCCCAAAGAAGAAAATAACTTAAACTGTGATCAACTTACTAGGCACCATATCAATACAATAGGCTACAATATTGATCACTCCATTGGATCTAATACATTCTCAAGTTCTCTTGATCATATCTATTTGCCACTCTTTTGTTGTTGAATCTCATCCACAAGTCGATAAGCTATAAGTTCTAGCACTTGTAAACATTTGACCAAAATCATTAGGAATATATCAATATCACCCGGTCTCCCTTAACAATTTACTCTCTCCTTCAGATCCAACAGTCTTAATCCTTTAATAAAATATTTTCATTCTTTCTTTTCAATATATTGAAAAACATTCAGTAAACTGATTATCATAAGAATTTCTAGATAAAATCTCAATGTCCACAAGATCCAACAATTCTCTGTTGCAAATACCTTTTAATATCTCTTAATCTTGTCATCTTTCCCTTAAACAATTCTTATAGGTACGCAAGTCATTAACTTTAGGGGTTTCTAGAATTCTATTCTTTACAACCTTTTATAGTCTTTTCTTAGATAAGAGTCCTAAATGTCTATACTAAGGATGAGAATTAGGATATACTGTTTAACTTCTATAGCTAAGTAAACTACAAGGAGTAAATAAAGGGTTTGCTACTCCTATAGGTTTGGATTATTTCTACTACTTAAGTCTCCAATCTCCATTACCTTCTCACTCGAAAGTTTCATGATCCTACTTTTCTTCCAGTTATAGCCTTTTCCACATGTTCCTTCTAAATTCTTGTAGCTACATAAAATCATTTTCATTGTCAAAAGTTTTTGACCTTTTTCTTGAAAAATTGTCTTCTTTCTGTGGGACCCTACCCCTTCAGTTATTGCCTTTATTAGAATATGCCTTATGTACTATGACATTGGCCTTTTTTTTTCTTTCCTTTTCCTTTTCTTGAACTTTCTTCCTTAATACAAAGGAAGTTAACTCATCTTCTGTCCACTATCTTTTTGGGGTTTATGGGTCACCAGGATCTGACTTTGCAGTCTAGGTGAGAAAGTGAAAGTCAAGTAAATCATCTACAAGGTTCCAATGAGTTACATACAGAGATTCACATATCTTTGAGCTTATCAGTGATGGCTAACAGCTCCAACTTGTGCTTCCTCATACTCCATTATCATCCTATACCATTAAAACCGGTATAGACAGCCTTGAGAATAAAACATCTCTCCACCCCATTTTAAACACCAAAATTTCATTGGATTTCACTCTGAACATCCATTTCCAATGTTCCTTATCTGAACTTTCCTTGACTTGATCTTAGGGATTGAACATTTCTAAAGACCATAATACAATCTTTGCTGAGTATATCTAGGTTAAGCATTCCTAGACTAGCTTTTAATTTTTCATGCCAATTCATAGAACTGGCCGGCCATAACAGGCATCATGAGGTATTTGATCATTATATGTTCTCTAATATGTGTAATATAATGCAAACATTGAGAAATAATGAAACATACACACAAGATAAGTTAAATTAGCAATCATTAAACATATACAAGTTCATTTCCTTTGAAGAGTCAATTGAAACTATACCCTCATCCTTTGGGACAAGAGTGCACTGGTCCTCTTACTATTTGTGAAGAGTCAATCGAAACTACACCCTTATCCTTTGGGACAAGAGCGCACTGGTCCTCTTACTATTCAGGAAGAGTCAATCGAAACTACACTCTTATCCTTTGGGATAAGAGCGCATTGGTCCTCTTACTATCTGTGTAGAACCTGCGAAGGGATAATGACTCTTGGAATCCCACCACCTTTTGGTGTATGAAACTCCTAAAGTCAAGATCCTCCATCCATGTGCATGAGTATACATGATCTTTGATACTGTCACATTTGGGTGGATAATGCTGCTCTTTGTTGCTTTCACAAAAGTAAAAATCTTAACAATATCACCCTTGGGTGAGTACTGTCCTTCTTTGTTGTGTCTGTAAATGCATAAGTACTAGATTTGAGCATATCATGATAGAATCGAGTTTGCCACTTTGGTGGTCCCACCCAATCCTTACACAACATGTACAAATCATAATTTGAATAAATTAGAACAATGCCACCTTTGGGTGAACACTGTCATTCTTTAAAGCATCTACAAATAAGGATGTAAATGGATAGCCAAAAATTTGAATTCGATTTGAATCTACATCCTTTTAAAGGAATCCAAATCTGCACAATTGAATTGGATGCGAATTCGGATAGGTGAGGTCGGAGCTGGAGCCTAATCCAGATAACAATCTATCTGATTGGATTTAATTCGCTCCGAAACAAAAATGTGAACAGTCAAAGCGAATCATCGCATACGGCATACATTGTTTCAACTTTCAACTTTATAGGTTAGAGTGCCCATTGATTTAAAACACAGTTGCATACCTTCTCTTTCAAGTTGTGGCACATTGTTTAAGATTAAAGCTGTTTTTTTTTTTGGGAATTGGAGTCAGTCTGCCAAAGACTCAGAGACCAATTTTCTAAATTCATTTGTATTCTTCTTCTTACTTCTTTCTCCTTTTTCTTTGTTTTTTTCTTCCTTTTGCTACGTCTTCCTTTTGCTACTACTTCATTCTGCTGCTTCTCCATCTTCTTTTTCTTCATTTAGAAAAAGAACTGTGTAAGTCTCGTCGGGAGAAAGTACAAAAAAAAGGGAAGAATCAAAAGTTGCAAAGAAAGAGAGGGAGCGTGAAGGGATGATTATAAGGAGGATAGAAAGATGAGGAACATTTGGGTCAAACCACGGCATGGCGGTACTGGTTGGGTAGAGGTCGCCCGACGGTGGAGGTGAAGGTCGCAGTGGGGCTCACCGACACTGGAAGTGGGGAACTTTGACCATCAGTTTTTTCTTTATATTTTTTATTTTTGGTTACAGTTGATTTCTGATGTTGTGCCCGACCATTGCTTGTGCTGATCTATTCTTGGAGATCCAAATGCGAAGTCACAGTTTAGCTTTTGCCGTTTCTTGTGTTCTTGGGAGTCAGTTTAGCTTTTGCCGTTTCTTCTGTTATAGTTTTTCCTCTTTCATTTTCTCAATTTTATTGGATGGTGATGGTGCGGTGGGTGGTTGAGGGAAAATAGGGAGTAAGTGAAATAGGTTTTGATTTTTCAACCGCTCACTACCTGGCCGATTGAAGATGTAGAATGGCCGATCGAAGATGCAGAGTCCATCTCTATCCTATAACTTGTAAGTTTAGTTTCGTTAATGCTTTCTCTTTCTCTTAATTCCTTTTCTTCTGGAAACAACAAACATAGTTTCGTCATTTCAAACTTTCAGCAGGCTTAGATGCATCAGGAGTGGGCAACACAATACAACGACATTCTTCCATTTTCATTATTTTAATATGTCGGATGCGGAGCCAGATGTGGATGGGGTTGTCAAATTTTGGATTCGAATTCAGATAGTATCCTATCGGAAGGTTAGTAATCCCCATCGCCCCCCGCCCCCCGACCTGGGCACTTTGTAAAAAATTCCTCTAAATCTACCCCCCCTTTTCCCAAAAAATTCCCCTTTAAAATTTACTAAAACAAAACCCCCCCCCCCCCCCCCCCCCCCCCCCCCCCACTCAAAAACTCCTTTTTTTTTTTATATCAAAAACAAACCCCCTCCCCTTTTTTTTTTCTCCCCCTTTTTTCTTTTTTTCTCTTTTTTTTCTCTTTTCTCTCCCCCTCCTCTTTTCTCTCTCTCCCCTTCCCCCTCCCTTCCTCCCCCCCCTTTTTTTTTCTCCCCTTTCACTTTTTTTTCAAAAAAAAAAAAACCCACCCTTTTTTTTTCTCTCCCCTCTCCTTTTTATTTTCTTTCTATTCCTTTCCCCCTTTTTTTTTCCTTTTTTTTTTTTTTTCAAATTATTTTTTAAAAAAACCCTCCCCCCCACCCCCCCTCTTCTCTCTCTCCCCAAAACATACATCCTTATCTACAAACACAGTCTCTTGAATTTGAACACATCATGACAAAACAAAGTATACCACTTTGGTGGGATCCACCAAGTTCCACCATGATATGAACAAACCCAATTTGCAGTACTAGTGGGATATATATAACCATGAATGTTTTCAAAAACCAACTTTACAAGTCTAAACATTCAAATAAACATGCACTTTAGCTCAACAATCATTATGGTACAAGAATATTGAGAAAAACCAACAAAAACATTACAAATGGAGCTCTAAAAGAGCATTAATTTAGAAAAGCACTTATCCCAATGTACCAAAATGCAACAATCTATATTTCAGATTGAAGAGCATTGAAAATCGAGTCCAACGGAACAAACCGAAGGTTAATCTGACCTTCCAAGCTCCTACAAATCTAGTTTAAAGTCGGATTGTGAATGTAGTCAAAAAACTGCAAGGCAAACAGGCCTTAGGCCTGGACTGGGATGAACCACGGTTTGAACCACACCAAATTGGTCTGGTTTGACCAAACCGCCTACCCCGGTTCACCCAATCGGGTTTCCAGGCCAAAATTTTGGGTTCACGGGTGGACCTTATTCTGGTCATCGAGTTGACCCATCTGGGTCTGGGTCGCCCATCCAGGGCATTATTCGGGTTGACCCATGTACAGGTCCTCAGGTGGTCGGGCCTGGACTAGCTGGTCGGGCCTGGGCTTCACAAGCTGGGCTGGTTCTGACTAGCTTGGCTCTGGCTAGCTTGGCTTGGTCAGGCCGGGCTGGCTTTGGCTGGTTTGGCATGGCCTGGGCTGGGCGAGCTCTGGCTGAGTCGGTCTGGGCTTGGCTGGCCTAGGCTGGCTGGTCTCGGCCCGAGTCAATCCTGCCTAAAATGGCTAGGGTTTACGATTCTGTGCAGAGTCTACTCGGCGATGACTAGGCAACGTCAGACAAGTTTCCTTTTTTTTTTTAACCAACTGTCGGCGTGTGGATCTCATGCGCTTTTCAGGCTGAGCATGAGGGCGCGTCTAGCCACCGCCAGCAACATTCTTCATGTCCACCTCTTTGTTTTTCCGAAATCTACAATCCTTTTATAATTTGTTTAGGATTTCATTGGCCAGAAAATTTTTTCTATGAATTCCAACTGTGACTGGTTCGTACCAAAAAATTGGAAAGAAAAATCTTTCCCTTTTCAATTCAATCAGTCCTACAGCCTCAATTCTTTCTTACCTACGATCCTAGGTTTGTGTGGGAGGCTCTGATATCAATTGTTAGTATTTTTAATGCAAGTTGGAGTTTTCCCATGGGATTTCCTATGAACCTTAACAAATCCACCACACAGATTATTATAATACAATAGACAATAAAAGAGATAATATAACACATACCATTTGCTGTAGATTAATTTTTGACTGTTTCCTGTAACTTGAATGCCTCGATTAGAGTTTTCTACAACCTGTTGGGATTCCTTTTTGCCTCTGTGGGTATGAGAGCAACAAAGAGATAAAAATCAATGGCTGTGAAGACCCTAACCATGGTATTTTAAATACCAACCCTAACCCAGAACCATTCCCACAGTAGACTAGGTTAGTAGTCTCTAACCACTGATAAGCCAGACTTGATCCGGTCAAACCAGTAATTAAACTCCCACTTAATAACTGGTTAGGTAATTGATCAAGCCTACATAACAAGAATCTAACACGAATGGCAATCCATAAGCTATTGATAAGTCAAGCTCGTTCGGTTTTCTAGAATACACCATTAAAGCACTGAAGAAAGCCTTTGAGAAGGGCCATCATCGATCTGACATGTAATTTGCAAATCTGTTGTTTGAATCCAAAGCCAATGGCAGAGGACTTAATAGCCCTGGAGAAGGACACCGCATTGAAGCCCAACTCGACGGGTTCAAACTCATCGTGATTTTGGAGAATGAGAGGAGATCTTGGGCTCCGACGGTGTTTCTATAGTAGCCCGTTCACCTCAGAGTCGATCACTCCAGTCTTTTTTTGTTTGCAGGTTGGAAATATAAGGTAATTTTTAAAATAAAAAAATCTAAAAAATATAAAAATGAAACTAAATAGTATCAAGGGTAAAAAAATCTTTTTAACATCTAAACAAGGTTTGTGTGTCTTCAATGATATTAGGGATATTCATAAACAAAAGCGGATGGGTAATATTAAAACAAACTACAAGGGTGTGGCACGGATTTTCCCTAAAATAAAAGTAATCGGTTACATTTTCGTTAGAAAAGAAAAGGACCGTAGTCGCAATTTGAATTTACGGTTGCAGGTATATTCCGGAGCAAAAGCCGCGAGCTTTCTAGTTTCTATAAGAGCGGGCCTTTCATTTCTCGTTTCCCGCGCTTCTAACTTCTCTCAGACGTTATAACTTACATCGAAGAGAGGGGGAGAGAGGGAGAGAGGGAGAGATGTGTGGAAGAACTCGCTGTACACTGAGAGCGGACGACATTCCTAGGGCATGTGGCATCAACGAAGGCCGCGTACGCTCTGTGCAAATGGACAGGTCTATTTTACGGCTTTACTAAATCCTCTAATTTGTCCTCCTAGTCATTCATTATTGGACGAAATGTTTGTGCCGTTAATCTCATGATGAGATTCTCATCGGTTAATAAACTGCTAATCTGTGTCGGCTCTATCAATCGAACTGTATAAAATGGTTTCAGTACTCTTTTAGGTATCGCCAATCTTACAATGTTTCACCTGGGTCGTATATGCCCGTTGTTCGGAGAGAAGATGGATCAGGTGGCGACGGTGCTGTCCTTCACTGCATGAAGTGGGGACTGATTCCCAGTTTCACCAAGAAATCTGAGAAGCCTGATCACTTTAGGATGGTATGGCGTATAAAACTTGTATTACTTTATTGTGTTTGGCTTGATTGGTGCTTCGTCGAACTGAAACTGGATGTATTTCGTTGACGATGTGAAGAAATTTCATCTTCAGCTTTTATATTTCTACTTCATCGTGAGTGAGATCCCTTATTTTTCTTTCTTAAGAGGAATGATCAACGCTCTGCTATTAATGATACAGAAGAATAATGTGTTTAAAGACGTATTCATCCAAAAAGAAAAAGTGTATAAAGACTATTCCTTTACATGTTTTAAATTAAGCACAATCTTTCAGTCATCCACTTCGATGGTATGGAACAATAATATAAGTGATTCCCAAATTTTATCTTTATTTAATTCCCTCGTAATCTCGTTTGACAGAAACACGGGCTAATGGTTTTGCTTGACTATAATCTCACAAACTTGCTATAGCTGCTGTCTTGTCAACTCAGATAGTTGTCATGTAATGGTAATTTTGGCATCGATTTAAGATTGGAAATTTCCTGAAAAGCCAATCATAGATTCTTCTCTCCATCGGAACAATAGGGCAGTTATGAGTCATGGTCTAATATATTTTATGTGCTTTAACCTTGAATGTAAGTGATGATTTGTGTCGTACCAAAATTGTAGTCTGAAGTCTGAGCTTTGTTGTGGTTTGCAGTTCAATGCTCGGTCGGAATCAATAAGTGAAAAAGCTTCTTTTAATCGTCTTGTTCATAACAATCGGTGCCTTGTGACCGTTGAAGGGTAAGTCTTCTGCAATTGTTTGTGCACTGAGCTGTAAACTATTTTCTCTATCTCAACTATGTATCATCAAAATAACTCAACTTTTATACATTGTGCATTTTATATTAATTAGATTATCCATATGTGTATGGGAAAGTGTACACCTGATCCAATAGTTATCAAACTCAATCCAAGTATCCATATTACATACCATTTTCCTACGATGTACTGAACATTCTCTCCAATTTCTAGGAACTGAGACTGAAAATAGAAGTATATATTGGACAGACATCTGTTTTACTTGATATATTACATATCAGTATATGTAATGGTAGTTTGATATTTCTTTGTTCTGTTATAATTGATTGATCGATTAGTGGAAAACACCAACATTTTCGAAAACAGGCTTCAGTTCAAAATTATTCTGAACCAGCTCTTGGCAATCTGACTGTTCAACCGCAAGAGAAAGATTAGTAGATAGAAAAATATTATAATGTGCATAATGGCTCATCCTAGCACTGGTCCAGTTGGAAGACTCTTTGCTTGGCATGTAAGGAGTCTGAGGTTGGAGCAGCCTTAGCTTTTGTAATGGCATGACACTGGGGGGTATGCTGGAAATTATAGAGATGTGTGAAGGGAAACTCCAGGATTCTGTGGTTGGTTGCATTTCCATAATATATCAAATTGAATGTTTTCCATGGTTGATATATCCTAGAGAAGTGACAAAAGCTTGACATTTTCCTCAGGGTAAGAGGTCTGCTTGGCTAGCTGTAGTGGCATTGTGTGACATCATTGGAATTTCAGGTGGAGAGTAGTACTCTCTTTTGGGCTTTGAAACCATTGGGATCCCTCTGGATAGGGATGTGGGTCCAGTTGTTGGCTGCTAGCTGAGATACTTGAGTTTGCAGCTGATATTAGCAAAACGCACACATCGGTTCTGGCACTGTCTAGTCCAGTGAACTTTTTTGTTTTGGTGTGCTTCAAGGATGGTTTGTCCGGCTTAGGAACTTCAATAAATTGCAAGATGCCTATATCATGTATAGGACTGGTGGTGGCCTTTGTGAGGAGATGCAGCACTTCATGAGCAATTGCCTTCGAAAGGCTTGTATGTAGAAGGCCAGCCAAGCCAATTGTCTGTGATAACACTGGAAAGTATTTGAACTTTAGTGTATAGCAACAACTCTGCTACAATTCTTTTGCTATGATTTGTGTACATTTTCCATTGGACTGACCGACCTAAAATTTTTGTAGGTGTTAACATATCCAACGACCACCTATCTATTCATTCCCTCAAATGCAATCCCTTCTATAGTAATCCTTTTTATCTTATTGGTGTTCTCCTTGTATTTTTCATTTGATTAGTGATCAGCTCTATTTGCACATATAGTGGAAAATTATAAAAAATGCTGATGAATCTGTTTGTTACTATAAGTTTTTTCCTTGCAAGTGTGTGCTTGCGGGGGATTCTGATGGATAGAAATAGACATTTTTCAATGTCAGTGATGCGGGATCCGGGTTGAGAAAACCCTAATTAATCCGCTAATGGGCCCAACCAAATAATAAGATAATCAAATAACAATTTTAGTGGCAGAACTGTAAATATTTTAAAACCTCAACCAGTGGTGGCAATTCTGTAAATAATCAGAAGTTGCAATAGCTTGAGAACCCAAACAAGACCCTTATGATAAACTTGTAATAAAGACTAAATGGATAAGGGCAAAGCTGGAAAAAAAGGCAATAAAATATTAAACCAAATTAAAAGGTCATCTTCCACTTTCAGCCACGAACAGTACAAGGAGGCGGTAGAACCAGGGTGCTTTCAGTTGGGAGATCTCACTCGGTAGTGATCCGATGGACCTAAAACTTCAACCGAAGGTTCGAAACATTCAAGGCTGCTGATTCCACCTATTATTTCTCCTAGAACAGCAATCAACAAGAGAGATTGAAGGTTTGAAATCGATCCTGGCGGAAGAGGAAGATTTAGATCTGTTCTTCAGTTGGAAACCTTCAGTTTCAGCAAAGTCTCGGGCCGATTCTTTGCAGGTAGGATCAGTTATAGGTAATGATGGGATTCCCAAAGTCTCAGTCCAAACAAAGGAGTAACGAAGGAGATTGAAGTACTTTTGGTGGACTGTTCGTACCGCCCAGAACAGGAAAACGACACTAGTAACAGGGAAGAATCAAGGAAATAAGAAGAAAACAGGGAATAAGGGAGAGGGAAGAAGAAGGGGGGAAATCAGCCTAAGGAAAGGACTATTCCTTATCGCTGGGAGAGAGGGAGAGAGAGAGAACACCACTTCTGCCTGCCGGCACACAGTTGAATATTCAATTCATTCTTTTCTTTTCTTCAATCTTCTAATCTGTAAATAAAACCCTAATACATGTTCTATTTAAAGGTAAAACTTTCCTAAACTAATGTGAACTAAACTTAGAAAGTAAATAACATCTTTATAGAATCAAATTTAATCTCTATGGCATAAAATATAAATAATAAATAAGGAAAACCCTAATACTGAAACTTCCTATTCTAATTAATCATCTACCAACCCTTTCCAGACCAAAATGTTGGTTTGGGTTTGAGCCGGTTCAGGTTTGGCTTGGGTAGCCAAATTGGCTCGTGTCGATCCATCCATGACACTGCTACTGCATCAGTCAGTTCTGTGATTCTATGATTATTGCCCGTGGGTTTGACCACCAACTCTTGATCGATTGGATATGTTTACTTAAGATTCCAAGTGCCTTATTGGTATATCACGTAAGAGATTATGATCAATTGGGATTCATGGATGAGTGTTTAAAGCATGTGAAATTTTTGATTAAATTATTTGGCAGATTGAATTTTGGACCAGTACTTCATGGTTTCCTTTTTTATAGTTTCGCTTTTCATTTGTATAGATTTGTTATGGTTCTAACTGTTTCCTAACGATGCATGCAGATTCTATGAGTGGAAAAAAGATGGGTCAAAGAAGCAACCTTATTACATTCATTTTAAGGATGAACGTCCTCTCGTCTTTGCTGCTCTTTATGATTCTTGGAAGAACTCCGAAGGTGAATAGGCGCATTCCCTCTGCTCTTCCCAGCGCTACTTCAGATGAGTTGCTGAAGGATGCGCTGGGTGGACCTTGTTATCATTTCATTTTTTTAATGTTTCAGGGCTTTGATCTTCCTGCTGATAGCAACGCTGAAGGGTTGTCAAAGCTCTAGCTTTTCTTTTTTTGTGTCATCTGGGATTGTCTGGATGGTGCCTCTGTAAACACACTTCTTTTTTAATATAAATGCCATTCTCAAGTTTCAGTAAAGTCAACATATTCTTGGGTTTTTTTTTTTTTTTTTTTTTTTTGGGGGAGGATGGGGGGAGTGGGTGGGACTGCTTTCATCCGTGTATCTTTTATGTTTTCTTTCCAAAAAATTTTTCCCTCTCATCCTCACCACCCATATTGTTATGATTGGGTGAGGTTTTTTATTTTTTATTGGGTGGGGGAGCAGGTTTGGGTTATTATCTGAAGTCTACTTATCTAGTTTTTCTAATCATTATGCTTCCCTGCAGGTGAGGTTCTATATACATTCACTATTCTGACAACTTGTTCTTCATCAGCTTTGCGGTGGCTTCACGGTCAGTTATGTTTGGACTGATTGGTTGCATGTAGAACTTTTCGTTGTTGAATTTTAATTTTACTGTCTTTTTGAATGATTCAGCAAATGATAAACTTTTTGACCATGATTGTTGGAACCTACGTTTTATTTAAAAAAAGTACCAATATATTATGTCAACCCTTGATGCTAGTTATGTTATCGTCTAGTTCATTAAAAATGTATGGTAGGTTCACAAGATTGCCCTTGAGAACCCCATCAATTCTTCTTCTTCTTCTTCTTCTTTAAACAGATACACATGAAAAGTGACTGGCATTGCTGATATGTTTCAGTGTCTGACTTGTATGACCATTTACTGTTAATTCTGGGATATAAGAAGGCAGTCCTATTTTCGTAATCTCCCTTTTTCATATTCATTACTAAAAAGGGGCTTCTACAATGTCATATTGTCACCTTATTCCGGCCCTTAACATTATTCTTTCTGAAAACATCTATATCTGCTTTCTTTTCATGTTCTTTCTTTCCACCTCAATGTTATGTAAGCTTGTCTTTTCTCTATATGTTATATGTCAACTCTCCTTTTTTTTTTTTTTTTTTTTTTTTTTTTTGTACTAGAATTTTCTATGCCATTAAAATCTTTACTAATATTGAAAAAGTGTCTAATGTTTTGATTGGTCCATGTTGAATTTCAGATAGGATGCCTGTTATTTTGGGTAACAAAGGATCTATTGATGCATGGCTAAATGGCTCTTCATCTAAATTGGATCATGAGCTTAAACCATATGAAGATACTGATTTGGTATGAATCTTGTTGAAAAAAAAATTCCTATCTTGAGTTCTGTAGCATGGCACCCATGTCAACTTGCTAATTGTATTATTAATTTCATGATATTATTGATAGGAATAATTGACTTGTCTAGAATATCAGAGGTCTGGGTTTTATTTATAGAGAAAAAGAGTTACATAGTAGGTGAGATAGGTGAGGTAGGTCATGGGTTGTAGCTAGCTTCTTCCTATCAAGGAAGGCTGCCTCACATGGGTAGCAGCCTCTCAAGTGAAGGAAGACTGCTGCTCATGGGTAGCAACTCCTTTCCTTCTAGGTCCCATATTACAACACTCCCCCTTAAGTTGGAGCATAAATATCACGCATGCCTAACTTGCAAACTATGGAATGAAATAATTTACTACTTAACCCTTCAGTAAAAATATCAGTTAATTGATCTCCAGTTCTGACAAAAGGAACATATATCAGTCCTTGCTTTAGCTTCTCCTTAATAAAATATCGATCAGTTTCCAGATGCTTGGTGCGATGCTGGACAGGATTGTGAGCAATACTGATTGCAGACTTGCTATCACAATAAAACATCATAGGTAGCGGAATAGGAATAGCTAAGTCACTCATAAGTCGCTAGAGCTACATTAACTCACAAAAGCCATGAGACATAGCCTGGAACTTAGCGTCAGGGCTAGATCGGGTAACATTAACTTGTTTCTTCCTTCACCAAGTGACCAAGTTGCTGCCAACAAATGTTCCATATTTTCGACACCACCTGAGCAATAGGGTGATGAGTACAAGATTTCATTCCCTTCCAGACAACAATGGGTAAATCAAGAGATGGGTTAGAAAGACTAAGGGGAGTAGATGCAAGATTACCAGATGGAGAAGGATTGAGGTTAGGACCTAGATCAGGTAATGACGATAAGTTGGGTAGAGGTGTAGTGGTGGTGGTGTTTAGGTGCTACGGATGGTGCCGAACATGGACCCATACACGGTTTTGTATCTCCCCCTGGACTGGTATAACCACTAGAGACACACCCTCAGGTAACGGAGCAACAAACGGAGTAACTAGCCGCACATCTTCACCGTTACCGAGTACTAGATTCTCCTCTGGAAGAGGAGCTGGTGAAAAATAGGAGACAGTCTCATGGAATACCACATCCGTAGTCACAAACACGCCGAGAAGGAAGGTGACAATACAATAACCCTTCTGAGTAGTAGAGTAGCCAACAAACACACACTTGAGACCACAAGGCTTTAACTTGCTAGGATGCTGATGATTCCATGCAAAACACATGCAACCAAGAACACGTGGAGGGATGACAAAGTTGTATGTCCCCGTTAAGGTAGTAGTGGGAGCATAAAAATCCAGAACACGAGTCGGCATCTGGTTTATCAGAGGCAGCAATCAGAACAATGTCACTCCAATACTGATGAGGAACATGCATATCAAACAAGAGAGAGTGAGCAACCTCCAGTAAATGATGATTTTTGCACTCAGCAACACCATTCTGAGCCAGTGTGTTGACACAACTGGTCTGATGAAGAATCCCTTGAGCGGCAAGATAAGACTGGATTGCAGGAAGACACCATCCATATACTCAGTACCATTGTTGCCATGAAGGATATGAATGGTAGCATCAAACTGAGCGTGAACCATGGTGTGAAACATCCAAAAGCAGCGGAAGACCTCACTCTTGTAATGAAAGAGGTGATACAAATGACCCTAGTGTGACAGTCGATGAAGGTTACAAACCAGTGGAAACTAGAGACAAAAATACATCGGGCAGGGCCCCACACATTAAAGTGAATCAGCATAAAAAGAACTACACTCCTTTTATTTAAACCATAATAAATAGAGCGAGTTTGCTTGGCTAAAACACAAGCATCACAAAAAAATTCCTCAGAATTACAATGCTGAGATAAATGAGGAAAAAATTGAAAGAGAGTCTCCACTGGAGGAAGGCCCAATCGTCGATGCCAAAGTGACAACTCAGAGTAGCAGTCAGCCTGGAATTGGTTTGAAGTGCAGAACGAATAGTAGAAAGCCCATCGTCTAGCAGATAAAGGCCACCATGCATCCTACCACAGCCAATTGTTCCCCCTGTCACTTGATCCTGAAAGAGATTAATGGGACTGTGTAGGATAAAAAGTCATTTTACAATTCAGATCATAGGTAAGGCAGCTAATAGAATGAAGGTTAGTACTAAAATTCATTACATGAAGAACAAAATACAATGGTAAAGTGGGAAAACACGCAATGGAGCCCTTCATAGAAACAAAGGAAAGGGAACCATTGACGATACGAACCTTGCCCTTACCAGAACAAGGAGAATATTGAGAAAAAAGACTGGGGATACCAATTATGTCATTAGTGGCACTGGTGTCAATTATCCAAGGGTGAGAGACAATCGATGCACAATGGCCACGAAAAAAGATACCTGAGGTAGTAGGGTTGGAGGCAAAGTGAACCGTAGAAGTGATGGTGGTAGAAGTAGATGGCCCAAACGAGGGTGGCTCCAGACGAATCATGAGGCATTGTAGCATGGTAAGCTCTTCTTGGGACAGAGAGGACACTGGCAAGTGTGACATTGATAGGAGTAGACTCAAACGTCTCATAATGATGTGCAGAGGAGCCACGGCCCCGACCACGACTACGTGTCGATCCTCCTGTTGGGTGACCATGGAGTTTCAATCAGATTTCCTTGGTTTGTCATTCCTTACCATAATTGTCGCATCGAATAGGCTCTTGGTCAGAAGAGCGATCACTGGAAGGAGCAAAGCCACTCTAACAAACTGAGACCTATGCCCGGTAAAAAGAGCTACTCGGTCTTGAGAACATGGGATGGCAGGCTAGGTGATAACATGGTAGTACAACGACTGTCATCCAACAGTACCAAGGAGTAGGACTGCTCTAATGAAGGAAGGGGATCATGACTAAGCACCTGACCACAAATCTGGTCATGGGCAATGTTTAGGCCTTCCATAAAATTGTACACCCTATACTTGTCTTCCCTCTTCTGAAATCTGGTTGCATCGTCAGTGCAGGTAGCTTGGAAAGTATCATAATAATCCAACTCCTTCCATAGTCTGCGCAACTTAGAGTAGTACTAAGATAGAGAGATCTGTTGTTTGGTCTCAAGAAGCTTTTTCCTGAGTTCATAGGTTTGTGCATCGTTCCCAACTTAGGAATAGGTATTTTTGGTTGCCTTCCAGATTTTGGTTGCAATATTTAAAAGAAAGTAACCCCGAGCGATATGTGGTTGCATAGAATTGATGAGAAAAAACATTACCAATGTATTAGCAGAGCTCCACTTCCTTTGAGAATCACTGGCTATTGTAGGTTGTGTCGTTTTGCCATTGATGTTGCCTATATAACCACGGGAATCAATGGATAAATAACAAGACCGAGACCATATCAAATAGTTGCTCCCATCAAGACGGACGGAGCTTACAAAGAATGAGTGAAAATGGGTATCGCGATCCGTCCTGTCGGTTCCAGAGGAGGCAATAGTAATGTCGAACATGATGACGGAGGAAAGGGGTCAAGAATCAATCATGAGCATAGACAAAAAATCGCTTGATGTATCATTGCAGGAATAGGTAGTTCTGTGAATCCATGCAAAACGTAGACAATTGTGCAAAATAGGGTTTCTTAGATCTCCACCGTCGTGTAATATGAGAAACCAGCCTTAGAGAGGGCTCTCGGTGGGCTAAGGCACCACCATCGAGTGCTGCTTGTGGTGGCCAATAGAGAGAGAGAGAGAGGTGTTGGAAGTTGGAACTGAGAGAAAGGGTGGCGTTGGGGAGTTGCGAGAGAGGACGATGCTGCGAGGTGGCGGCACTAGGAGCGAGAAAACCGAGAGAGAGACTTGCTATGATTTGGTTGCCAAGGAGGATCACTGCTTTGATTCCATGTCGAGAGGAATAATTGATTTGTCTAAAATGACAGAAGTCATGCTTTATATATAGAGAAAATGAGTTACATAACAGGTTAGAAGGTGAGGTAGGTCATGGCAGCAACTATTCAAGTCAAGGAAGGCTGCTACACATGGGCAGTAGCCCCTTTCTTGCTAGGTCTCACTCTACAACAGATATCTTCATTGTTATTGTTATTATTTTATCTTCCTGTGCATTCAGTTTACTAATTCATTGCTTGGTGAATTTATTACCCCAGGTATGGTACCCTGTGACATCTGCTATGGGCAAAACATCACTGAATGGACCTGAGTGCATCAAGGAGGTAAAATTATTAGCCTTTTTTTTTAAATACTTTGCAATGGTACAAATTCAACAAGTAGTAGCAGCTTCTTTGGTTCGCCAGGTAATGGTCATTTTGTTTCAGATTGTTGGGGGGGGGGTAGAGTAGCTAATATATAGTGATTTTCTGTGTATAAATAGGTGAAAGAGATATAGTTCTCCCTCTTGGATGCGTACACATGCTATTTATGAGGCCCCACAGATGTGTTCTGGGGAAGGATCGTACAGTGTTTCAATGACAATAAATGACTGGATATTCTGGCTAAATATTATGATACATGGCAGAAATGCAAGGTCCAGGCCAATCATGTGATATTTCTCACCTAGTATCCTGGCCAAAATAACTACATGATGTTCTACTGGGGACTGAATATTTTTGAATTTGGGGTCATCCAATGAAAAGTTTGAATTAGGAGACCATAGGTGGGTTCCATTTAATTGTCTTTTGGGATTTCTATGTGGCCACATGCATGAAATATTACACTATAGAGGATGAATTTCTTCGCCTTCTCCTATATATAAAAGAAACATGTAAATATCCTCTTTCCCAATAATAAAAGAGCGAGGAGGGAAGAAACAAAATATGTTCATTTGCTATATAATTTTTCTACAGATAAAATTAAAATCTGAGGAGAAGAACTCAATCTCAAAGTTCTTTACAAAGAAAACTGAGAATCACCAGGAGTCTGCCAGGATAAATCCCCTTGAAAATGTGAAAGTTGAATCTGGCAGTCAAGAAGACTCTGAAGATACAACTGATTCCAAAGGAAAGAATGGTTCTAAACCTGATGTTTCTTCGCTACTTCATGAGGAAGCTGGAAAATGTGGAATAAAACGTGAATATGAAGAATCTGCAACTGATTTGAAGCCGATGATTGACAACAATGACAAGTTGGAAACATCTCCCGCTAAGAAAAAGGCAAATCTTAAGAGTGCAGGTGACAAACAGCCAACTCTGCTCTCATACTTTAGTAAAAGCTAGAAGCTTTATTTGAATAGGGATATACACATTCCTTGTGTAAGCAATGTATGTAGGTAGAGGTTGAGAATGACTTTGTAGTGTTGTTTATCTATTGATCTTGGCAGAGAAGCTTTCTGTTGTACTAAAGTTCAAATCGTCACTCCATGGCAATGGTAGTCTGTTTTGTGATCCTTGCCCTTTTTTCACCTTTTTTTTGGGTACTAAACTAACTGCTGAGATTTATCTTTTGTTATATTTCTTCAAAATGCTTTTTGTGTACCATCTCTCTATTAATTTTGTTTTGCCCAAAAATGTGGAAATTGTCTTTAACCAAGTCAATCTGCCACTCTGATGGAGTTTTTGATTGAAATACTTGGGGTATTGCCCTGATACTTATTTCTGATTAACCACAGTTATTCGATTGAAATACATGGGGACATTGCACTGATATTTATTACTGATTGACCACAATTATTATTCATGATGGTGGGCAGGGGACAACCAGACCACACATCTTTTGGACCAACCTTTGTTGAGTAGACTATCCAGTAAGTGCCATGATGAAACTCTTTTTACTGAGGGAAGGTCATAACCATCAGTGCTCCTTATTTGTTGTGGGAGACACAGGAAGGTGAGGCGAGGGGATGATGGCAAGGCCAAGGTTACAAATCAATTTCACCCGTCCCTAATCCTTGTAAAGGGAGATCTTTTACAACCAACCCAATCGAAATTCAGGTAAACAGAAAAAACCAGAATTGTAGTAGTGTAGAAAAATTGACTTATCTGAAAATCCAGCCGTTGAAGACCACCAAACTTGGAGGGAATAAACTCTAGTATATGCTTGCTAGCATACTCAAACTTGAGGTTGATCCAACCATGGAATGATGAGCAGTGAATTTTTCGAAATCTGGCTATACTCTGAGGACACCACTGGTACTAGCTGAATAGGAGAACCTGATTGCTAAACTTCAATTCCACAATATTGAATGCACAGGAACAGTAGGAATGGTGTCGCAAATCAGCAAGGAAGAGAGATGATTTGAGGGAATTAGAATAGAACAAAGAAAACAGGAAAATTAAAGCTTTCGGTTGAGTCTCACAACCTAGGAGACTCAACCAAACTTATTGTTCCATAACTAACTTATATGGTAATCAAAATTAGGAAACAAATCAAATAAAGACTTTGGAGAAGAAGGCAAGAAATAGCTTGCACATGCAAGCTGTGGACAGCTGTAAATAGCTATCGGTTGGGCTTGAAATCGGTGGCTTGTGGCTGGCTTGATCTTTTGGCTGATTGCTGGCTTGGTTTTTGGATTTTTTTTTCTTGTCTTCTTGTATAAACCTGAACTGCATCAGGGGAGGGGGAGGAGGCATTGCTCTTAAAATTGATATTTAGAAAGCTTACGACTCTTTGTCCTGAGATTTTCTGTTTAAGACTTTGAGGGCTTTTGGCTTTGCCGAGCGTTGGATAGGGCTGACCCACCTAGTGTTTCTGTAACTGTATGACCCCCACCCAAAATCCCAAGCTTATTTAGATTTTTTCTGATGATAGGTCTTACGCCTGCAGACACCATGGATATTGAGTTAGTATAGTCTGGTGTGGCGTATGAAAGATTCATACCTATATCGGATTGTTTCATTGTAATTTGTAAGTACACCATACTGATAGAGTTAGAGACTTCAGACAAGAAATGTAAATGACCCAACACATGAGGGTCTTTATGGCAAAAAAGGATGGGAGAACAAATAGGGAAAAACCTTGTAATTTGTACTTACCGGCTGCACCTTCTGGATGTAGCCCCTACCAGCTGCACCTACCCTGTAGCCGACAACATCAGCCAATAGGGTTCGAGCAAAAAACTGTTTCTTTTGATGTGGGACCCACTTGTGTCATTTGACACCTCCATCTACGTGTCCAATGACATCTAACCAACCTTGTGGATCCTCCTGACCATTTTGGGAATGTTCGGATAGACCTACCTCTAATAATTGGATTTAATTAATTCTAGCTGATAGAAAGGAAGCCAAAAAGATTGTGGGAAAAGTAAAGGCGAAGAAATATGAATATTTTTATAACAATCTAAGCACAAAGGAAGAAGAAAAAACTATCTATAAAATAGCTAAGATGAGGGAAGGAAGAATAGAGATTTAAATCATGTTAAATGTATTGAAAGTGTAGATGGTAGCGTTGTAGTAAGGGATGAAGACATTAAAGAGAGATGGAACGATTATTTCTATAGCCTACGAAATGAAAACACTTTTGAGTATTAATGTTCCAGAAGGCTACATTACCTATAATGATACCACAGGTCGTAGATATATACGCAAAATTAGTGCGACAGAAGTAAAAGAAGCGTTAAGGAGGACGATTGTGGGCAAAGCACCAGGCCTAGATGAGGTCCCAATAGAAGTTTGGAAGAGCCTAGGAATGTATTGAGTATCTTGGCTAATTAAGCTTGTTGGAACCTTGGCCAGTGTTGAGCAGTCTTTTAGCAAATTCATGGGCAGTTCCAAGTGAGTTGTCATTGTTGGCAACCATGGTTTGCATATGTGTAATCCAGTGGCAGTATGGGCAGTCTGGTAATTTTCCAGTTCTCTAACATGAAGAAAGCATTTGAAGAGGAAAGAAAAAGAAGAGAGAGAAAGAAGAAAGAGAAAGAGGAGAGAGAAAGAAGAGAGAGAAAGAAGAGAGAGAGAAAGGTGGACCATGTGGATCCCATAGGCCAGCATGGCCGAAGCCTGCAGCGACCGGGCCGGCAAAGAAGGCAAGATGGCTCGCCAAAGATGCAGCCAGCCTCACAAGGCCAGCAAGCAGCCAGCCTCGCAAGGCCAGTAAGCAACCAGCCTCGCAAGGCCAGCATGCAACCAGCCTCGCAAGGCCAGCACGCAACCAGCCTCGCAAGGCCAACACGCAGCCGGCCCCCAAGGCCAGCATGCAACCGGCCTCGCAATGGCAACATGCACCATGAACACCCAAGGCGTTCGACGTTGCCGCATGCATTCTAAAAGCAGTCTGCCGAAAAATTGCACCATCGGGCAACACCCGCTAGGTATTTGTCTCGACATTTTGTCCGCAAAGAAATCTAAAAAGAAAGTCTCGGCAACAAATTAGACTTATGGGCAATACCACTCATTCTCGGGGTATTTTGGTCCGTCGGAATGTTAAAGATCCGAAATCGAGGTTATTGTGAAATGAGTCACGCCACCAACCGCGTGCGACGCGATGAAGCCGGACGAATGGCCAAGAGCTTCCCGCCTCTATCCGACAGATCCAACGGCCATTTGCTCAAGATACCCTCTCCGCCAATCGCAGCGACAACGCTGTGCGGTGGGACGGGCGGGGCACTCGTGTATCATGGCACATGGAATCAGCTCTGAAGATTCTTTTTTGAATTATCTGAGTGGCTGAACTTTGATGGGCCATATCTTGGCCGTCCGAGCTCAGATTGACATGATTCAAATTCCCCTGGTCTCTATTTTCGAAGAGAATCCTATGGAGCAAGTTTGAAGGTCTGTTGTGCGAGAAAACTAGGGTTTTGCTGAAAAACTCTTGTTGGAGCATCTCGGGTTTGATTTTTGGATTCCATTTGTTCCTACTGTCATCTATGCCTCAGTAAGGTACAAGAAAAGTTCCATTGAGCTTCTATTGAGCTCTTATAGAAGTTGGTGTGGAAGAAATGGCATGAGTGGCCATTAGAAGTGGTGAACAAGCTCGTTGAGTGTTCCCGGGGTGGGTGATTACGCCGGAAGGTAATCTCTCTCCCCTCGGGTGTGTTTGTGCTTGTGGGGGGGTTTGTAATCAAATATTTGTTGTTATTGGTCTCTTGGGTTGGGGCTTAGCGACCCGTGGGTCGGGCTCATATTCGAGTTGTAGCTCGTCTTATCCTGGTAGTGTGGCACCTCGCTGTTGTAACAGACGAACTCCACTTATTATAGTTGTGTATTGGGTATAATACGAAACCCTGGTTAGGGTATTATCTCGTGAACTAGCCATCACAGTGCGTGTTTGGTGAACCACATTATATTCTGTGTTGTGGTTGTACATGTGGATGCCTATGTATGTGGAATAAAAGTCTGTCTGCAGGTCTGGGCAGACCAAGCCCTTGGTATGGATACTTGTGGGTGTGTGGTTGGTGTGTGTACGAAATGTGTTTGACAAATTGGTAGTGAGAAAAATCCATTTGACAGCTCAAGGCAGCACACAGTGAACAACAGCTTTTGGTAACAATTTCCAAAGCAATAGGCCAGATCATCTCAGTGGGATTGTTTTTAAGGGTACTGATTCACCCCCCCTCTCAGTGACTACCTGGGATCAACAAAGCTGTTCAATAAAATTATGAGCACAAAGAAAATTCCAAATGAATGGAGGAGAAACATTGAGGTTCCGATTTATAAAAACAAAGGTGATATTCAGAGCTGCAATAATTGCAAAAGCATAAAACTAATGAGTCATATTATAAAACTACGAGAGAGAGTTATTAAAACTCGCATGAGACAAGAAATTACTATCCCGGAGAACCAGTTTGGTTTTATGTTGGGTAGATCCACAACAGAAGTTATTTACTTGCTTAGGAGAGTCATGGAAAGATTTAGAGAAGGCAAGAACTATATCCATATGGTCTTTATTGACCTAGGATAAGTTTATGGTAGGGTCCATAGAGAGTTAATCTCGCAGTAAAAAATAAAAAATAAAAATTCTAAAATAGAAATACAAAAAAAAAAAAACTATTCTAAAATAGAAATACAGAAATAGAAATTAAAACAACCAGTCTACAAAAGTAAGTATAAACAAAAAATGAATAGAAATGTAAACTAAAAAAAAAAAAAAAAAACAAAAGTTGGTTATTGCTGTTCTGCTCCTAGCTAAAAAAACTGTTGGGATGCCCTCTTCAATTCTCCCCGGCTTGGAAGAATTCACCTCCGGTGAATAAAAAGTCATGTAATGCTCAAACATAGCTGCATTAAGCTGTTGTAGTTCCTCAAAAGATCCATGTGCAGTCAATCTCAGGTCGTTCATGCCACCAAACTAAGAGCTCTCAGGTACCACTATGTGTATAGAACTAACTCTCGCATCAAGGATATCCTCAATCTTCTCAACTCGTTGGCCACAATGGGGCATGGAAGGAATAAAAGTAGTAGGAAGGGAAATAGGTTTAAAGGCATCAATGGTGAAGGGAAAGACATCAAGAACATTAGGATAAACTGAAGGGGTAGTAGAAGGGTCATGGTAGAAAATCAAATCCTTAACATTGAAAATGTTGCCAATTCCCATGTTAGTAGTTAACTCAAACACATAGGCATTAGATCCCACTCTTTTAAGAATTCTGAAAGGTCCTGTACTGTGACTCTGTGAGCATGTAATTTGCTTGACTTTCCCTTGACAAAACGCTATGGTCTAATCCTGACCATCACCATTTCACCCTCTTGATACTCTTTCATTCGTCGATGCACATCTGCCCTGGATTTATATCGGCCATTACTTAATGTTATCCTGTGTCTAGTCTCTGCGTGCAAGTCATGTATGTGTTGTGATGAGATAGATTCCGCTGACTGGAATGTCCTAGAACTAGACACAACATGGACAAGGTTTATGGGTATCTTGGGTTAGTAGTTGCCATTTAATTGTGAAACCATGCATCACACAACACCCAATTTAGGTATATCAATCCTTTCATCTTCCTCATCGGATATCGTCTCATCAGGCCTATGGTCCACAATTTCACCTTCCTAATTATTCTCCTTGTTTTCTTGTCTTCCAACATATGGGTTTCCGTTTGGATACTTCCTCAAAAAATGACCATATCCTTGACATTTGAGACATTGTGGTTGGCCATTTTTCTTGGGCGCTTCTCCCTAAATGCCTTTACCCTTATTGTCAAACTGACGTGGAGGGATAATGTGTGGCTTTGGAAGTGTAGAAGTACTCAAATGGTTTTTGGAAACTAGACTCTCTTGGTTGAAAGTCACTCTTCTGTTAGGAAGCAACCTCAATTATCCTTCTAATTTAATTGTTGTCTGGAAAATCTGATGGACATCCCTAACAAGATGAGGTGCCATGTGTGACTGAATGTCATAGCTAAGTCTTGTCAAGAACCTAAATAATTTTTGCTCAACATCCTCTCGAGTATGACTTTAGATTTTTAATTCATTGAGTTTAACCATGTATTCATTCACAAACATTTTACTTTGCTTCAAGTTGTTCTGAATTGTAATGAAATAACTTCACTAATTCACTAACTTGAACAACGGCATGTACTGTATTTGACTTGTCTTTAAGAAGTTGTAGCCTATAGGTGATAGGCAAGAACTCTTTCTTAAGCCTCATGCATTTCAACCGAAGTCGAGATAGGCTCTAGTTCTAGACTTGTTTCTTGATACTCTAGCTCAGTCCAGAATTCCTGAGCAGCTCCAGTAAGCTTCATCCGTGGAAACTGATGACGAAGCTTTTCAGACATATCATAGAAGTCAAAGTATCTGTCCATTTGTTTGATTCATCCTAAGAGAACTTTGGCACTTTTTTGGCCATCATAAGTAGGAACATCTAACTTTGACAATTTTCTTAATGTCTAATCCTAGACATCAATGCTCATAATCCTCATCATCCCCATAGGGAGAGTGATGCCTCGGACCTTTGTGTTTTTGACCTCTAAACCCACCTTGACCATGTCCTTGGTTTGGGAAATTATCACCTTTTCTATCATGGACATCAAAATAATCATGATACCTTTCATTACTTATGGGCCTTGGGAGCATCATTGTATTTGTATGAATATGATTTATGATTGTATGGTCTACTTGATTACTTAATACTTATTGGGTTTTTTTTTACTATGACAATTATGTGCTATTATGTTTCTTCTTCTGTTAAAATATAATTTTATTGTCTCATTTGATTTTTTTTTTTCATCTTCTATTAGTGTAACATTATGTAAAATATCCAATATTACCTTAGGTTTACAACAGGGTTCAGACCAACACTGCCAAACATAGGTGTAAACCCAAACAAACACCATGTGTGATTATTTTTACAATTTTTATGGTTTTAATGTGTTTATGTATGCTAAGATAAGGTTTCCTAGAGTATTAGGTCTTAAAATGACCATTTTAGCTTGAGAAACACTTTTTTACTTTTTGCAGAGAATTTATAGTGTCTCGCCAAGATCTCAAAAACTCGGTTCTCGCAGTCGAGAACTGAGTTTTGAACCTTGATCTCTGCTAGCCTCTTGGGGTCGAAGGAAATATCGAAACCCTTCACCTTGCTAGTAATCCTGAAGTCCTTATCATCCACATTGCCATGGTACCTCAGGTTGTAGTAAAAGTGCTGCACCAGGTTTGGGCGGGTCATCTCTCGGTAGGACAGAATGGGTGCCCACTCCATTTGCGTGAACCTTGCACCCATGGCTTAACGTTATAAATTCCCCTAACACCATTAACCTCCTGGGTTCAACCTTCTTGGTTGCATACTCATCCCACCTAGCTTCCCTTGTGACCTAAACACCTATTGTTGAACTGTGGCACTGGTGGTGGGGGTAGATTCCGAGTCTAAGCATTTTGAGGGTAACCATTCGCTACAGTCTTACGCCCAGTCATTGTATACCTACAAGGCACAAACACATAAGTTAGAAGTTGCAATGTAACCAAAAAAAAAAAAAAAAATCGAACTCAAGTAACCTAGGGTTTTCAAGTGTGAAAAAACCAACAAAAATGGCATGCACCTACTTGTAATCATGATTCATTCATGATTTGAGTGCTAGAATCGAAATGGGTTAGGGTTCTTAGCATTACATTGCACTTAGGGTTCATAAGAGTCGTGATAGGTTAAACCCAAAAGGAAGGTACCTAGTGTTTACCACGATTCAATGATTGGGCAAGTATGTAAACAAAGTTCGGGACGATCAAATGATGTGAGAGGCAAGGACTGAACCTTGCATTGCTTAGAAAGTACCCCAAATGAATCTAGGGTTTTGGGGATTGGAAAGAAACCGAAGGGACCGAAAAAAGTGGGAGAAATATACCTTGAATGATGTTAAAATACTCGAGAAGTAGATTTGAGGGCTTGAAAACTTCTTGGAAGCACCTTGGAGTTCTCCTAGTCAAGTACGGAATCCCAGAGCCAAAGAGGATCTAACTTGAAATATTTAAAATAACCTTCGGATTGGGGTTTTAAAGGCTGAACAAGCGTACTGGTCGACTGGTATGATGTACCCATTGACCGGTAGCTGCATCCTGTAGAGCCCAGATTTTTAAATATGCTACTGGAACCTACTGGCTGACCCTACCGGCCACAAGCCTGCAACTGGTAGCATCATCTGGTAGCTTCCAGTAGTCATCTGTAGAATTCTGAGGTTTGCCGGTCGATCCGTTCAACCGGTAGCTTGTGAACGGCAGGGTTAAATTTTTGACATTTTGGAAGTGTTTGGGGTTGGCTCAGGCATTGTTTGAGATATGTTTTGGACCTTTAGATGAGCATATGCTACGGTACTATTGATCAGCATTGTGTCCTACCCCTTGTTGTATAAGTGCAATATATATTGTTGCAAATGCCTTATTTTATTTTGAATTATGTGCCAATAAGATAAATGGCACTGCGGAGAAGAGGTGGCAGAGGACCACCTGCTGATACTAATCTACCCCATCTTACCGGGGAATATGATCTAGCAGACCCTGTTATTCCCCCAGCCCCACCTGTCCTCTCTATAGCAGATGTTGCAGCCATATTGGGAGGGTTCATGCACATCCTATAGCAGCTACAACAACAGTTCATGACGCAGTTCATGGCCACTACGACTGCCCAGGCTGCTACTTCGATCGGGTCAATGATCACCTACACCGGTCGATCCACTACCAGCCCCAGTAGCACTTGATGGAGGGGACACCTCCAAATTTATGGAAAAGTTCGTAAGCTGAAGCCTTCTCGGTTCACAGGGATTGGGCAGAACCCCCCAGGCAACCCGCGACCCGCAAGTTGGATAGAGGGCATAAAAAAGGCCTTTGTTGTGATGAGGTGTTCAGATGAACACCAGATCCTGTGGGCGAGCTATACGTTGGAGGGAGAGCCATATTCATGGTGGTTCTCTGCATAGCCCATTCTGGAGACCACCCACCCTTCTTGACATGGGAGTTGCCCTAGATTAAAGTAGGACTGGAATATGTGCATCAGTACACCCAAGAATTGTTCCAATCTAAAATCCCAAATAGCATTGTCAACTGAGACCAGCTCCCTAGAGTAAGTTCATTCTTCAGAGACAAACTTTCAATGGTTTAGACCTTTTATAGTTTTATATTTGGGAAAATATGTTTTAACTGAGGTGATTACAACCGAAAGTATAATCTCTCTTTTTATCCATGTCATGCACGCCTTACTTTTGTTATCTTAGGGGTTAATTCGTCATTTCATTTATAGTGTCCGAGTCCAACAAAGAAAAAGTAAAACTCAGAAATAAGTAGGATGTGGTAGCAGCAGTTATGTAATTTTGTATTAATAAACAGTTGAGCTTCCTCTATTAGATCGTGTCTAGACTGCTAGAGTTCACTTGGCACTTATACCGATGTATTAGTATGTGTACCAAGTAAACTCCAGCCGTGATCCTGGAATCCCTCCAACGAGAGAGAAGATCCCAATTCATTCATTTCTTTAGAGGGATTATGTAGTTCTATAATCAACTGAGAAGACGTGGGCGTTTATATTAATCCAATTTACTACGATTGATTGCTTCTCTTTTTTTTCTTCCCGCAACAACGCCTCTTAGACAGTTTGATTTTCCGTTGAAACCTTTGATGATTGCTCAAGGCAATAGGGGCAATTTTCTGCCTTACCTGAAGGTTGAAGTGGCAAAGAGTCTGACTGGAGAGAGAGAGAGACGAGAGAGAGACAACGAAGAAGAAGAAAAATAGAGCACCCAGTAGCAGATTCAAATCTCCTCTCATGTCCTCATGTTGGCATGAGGAAAATCTTGTGGTTGTCATTCACTGTGTACGTATATCAATACATTGGTATGCTCATAGTAAACTACAGCCATAAGATTTCCGTCATGCCAATGTTGGCATGAGGATTAAAATCCCCCACCAGCCACCAATTAACCCTTTTACAACTAATGGGAATGGATTTGTTTCATAACAAAAGGGGAAAACCTAGAGGTGAGACTGGTAATTGACACCGGTGTAAGGGTTAAAGAAACCACCGCAAATGAGTGTGTCAGTTGGTACGGTATTTGTAATCCGGTAAGGTTCTGGTACAATACATGAAAAAGAGCTATTACCATTATGTATCGAATAGGAATGCAATACCAAAATTTGAACTATTCTCGTATTAGATCAGTACGATTTTTGCCTGATGGTATACGATTTTTATACTGTATGAAAATGGTATCAGATTCAGTATGATCTTTGGTTTCTAATTTGCACAAAATGTGTTTCTAATTTGGCACGAAGTGTGGTTCTAAGTGCCAGTTCTAAGTGCCATCTTAAGCACTTGCCATCTAATTTTCTTTTGATAGCATATATATATATATATAAAATAGCGTATGTACCACTTGAACACTCATCATCTTAAAAATATAGGTAAATTATTTGAATTTCCTATGTACTTAGGTCTAATTACTAGCTGACCTCTAGTGTTTTACAAATTACACTCAACTCCCTTATTTCAATGAAGGTGACCACCTTCAATTCCACTCCATTTGGTGCAGTTTGTTAGTCACTGGTGTCACTTAAACTAAGGACTTAAATGGTGAATCTACCCTAATTTCACCAAAGAGGTAGAAATAGTTACAGTGGGAGAGAGAAGCCGAAATCATCGTCATCTCCAGCTCGTCATTGCTGGCTGGGGAGTTGCAGCTCCTTAGCGTTTCAGAGGGTGCGGGAGATTGAAGAATGGAACCAAGGTGTCGAGGGTGTCTAAGGTGCTTTTCAATTCACCAGAGATGAGTTGCAGAGCTTAAAAAAAAGCTCAAAGAAGGTCAAATCTGAGCACTTGACAAGCAAATCACCAAGGAATAGATACCAGTACCTGAGATTTCATCAAAAGAGAGAATCTCGAGTCTAGTGGAGGATGAGACATCCACAATTTTAACGGGAAGCATCAGTACGTTTCTCAAGTTGAGATTGAGGTTCGTGAGAGAACACCTTGTTTCTTTTCTTTATCAATTTCATTTCTAGGTCTTATTTCATATTTTTGGATGGGAATGCAGTTTGAGATGGGAAATGGAGGATTACAAGCAAGGGTGAGCTTGTTGGAGAGGTGCGATAAGCTGCTCCATAGACTAGCTGAACTGACAGCAACCGAGTCCAAATGAGAGAATGACGGCAGTATAGTGTGAATAACTGGGATTCATCGAATCCTCTCATGCCCCTCATGTTGGCATGAAGAATTCAGTGGTTGTCATTCAATATGTACGTATACTAATACATTGATATGTACACACAGTAAACTACGGCCACTAGATTTCCTCATGCCAATATGAGGGGCATGGGAGGCATGAGAGGATTTCTATTGGAATAACTACAAGTGGGGCGATAGTGAGAGATTCTGATTTCTTCGTTTCTCATGTCAAAGAATAGGGGCTTAAGTTCCTTGTCAAAAAACTTTTTGACACGAAAGTATCTAATAGGTTGTTCGAATCAACTAAACAAATAATTATAAGTAGCATTTAGGGTTATCTAGAGCACACGAATGACATGTTCCTCCAAAGGAATGCAGCACTAGGTTATGATCAACAAAGAACACCAATGGCCAAAAACCCTAGTATGAAGAACAGGAACTTTTTTTTTTTCTTCGTTGCTCATCTCTCTTAATTGCAGGGAGTGAATTAGGGTTGGGACTTTAGCCCTAGCTTCTCCATTATAGAAAATCCGGATTTGGTTCAACGGGTCTAGATTGTGCTAAGTGGTGTGATCCTAAAGGGTTATCTCTTAAGTTATCCTTAATTGTAGTAAAGGATACGCCTACAGAGATGTAACCTGAAAACACCATGTGGTAGATACTTCGTTACACTTTCTCCCCCACTATACCAACATCTGCAATCCTTGTAACAATGGAATGAAATCAATGCCAAATAAATTAACCAATTACAATCAACATAGAAGTATCATAACTAGTGATTGGTTTTGTAAACTCCTTACAAAATAACTACCAAAGCCTTGGATTTGACCGGTCATAGTCTGACAACTCACAATCTTGAATGTAATACCTAAACGGGCAATAGAAACCTTGTTGACTATCACCCCTATCACCATTTATGTTACAGCGCCGAGCAATTGGTGTGTAGTCACTCTTGTTGGTAGACATCAACCTTTGGTCTATCACAAGTGCACACAACATAAATGTGACAATAAGCATATCTCAGGTACGAGAAAAAGAAACTACCAAAAATTTCAAATGGATCATGTTCAACACAATAAAGTACCCACATTCACATATGCATAAAATCTACATTCGTGCAACATGGTAACCATGGAACCGAGTACCCAAGCTTGTCCATAGTTGTGAACCAATAATGGTATTTTTGCATGATTGCACAAATAATTATAACAAACACATAATGAAAAGTAATTAATTAATTTAATTCAATTAAATAGGTTTATGGACACACATGAAATGTCATAATATCCAATAGTTCTTAGCATAAATCTCTACTTCACCCAATAGAGTATTGCCCATATAACCTTTCGATTAAAACATTTTAAGGGTGACCTAGATAAAATATTTGCTCCAGAATAAAAAAATCTTGCTAGGATAAAACAAATCGAGGCTGAGATTTCCTATCAACTGTCCTTCTGGTCTAGTAAAATCTGAAACCTTGGTTTCAACATTAAATGAGAATCACGGGTCCTTTCAGGAGTCCAGAGATAGGTTTATGTAGTCCATCTAAGAAGGAAAACGTCATGGATGCTTTAAATTTGCATTGATTTCCCTGAGATGGATGGTTTGAATACCCAGAAGACTTGTCCTGCTTGTTGTGGAGAGGACCTGAGCAACTAGGCACTTTTCTCTTGCTTTCTTCGAAAACATTTTGGGTTTGGTTGAACTTGAAACCCAATGCTCTTCCACTGAAGAACATATTGAACAAATCTTCGTTCATGACTGGCGGTTCTTTTCTTTTAATTCATGTCGTTATTGTTGTGGTGGTTGTGTGAACCCTTTTACCCAGCCATTTCTAGGAAATATTTGAATTGCTTGTACCATGCAATTAGAACAAATCCAACTTCGTAAAACATAGATTATCAGCAGAACCACCACAAACAACAAGAGTCTTCTTCTCTTGCCGCCGGCAGTCGACATTGCCATAAAACCCACATAAAGTGTCACACCCCAATTCTGACCCAACCAGAATGGTGTGAGTGAACCGTCAGTCGCATGAAGCGTCATGCTCATCCTCTCCTGCTTGTACACCCAACGCAGCAACACCACCATACCCGGAGCGTTCACATAATCATCCACCGAGTAACCTGCATCAACATCTAAAACAATGTACTTACAAAGGGTGAGCTCACAACTTAGCTCAGTAAGACAATCGGCGCAGTTTCACAATATTATGCATGAGTAACAATCAATTTTATGCTGTGGTCTGGTTTAAGTTTGCAATGTGCTATAAAAAGGTTTGGTGGCCCCCGCACCTCTATACACAAGTGTAGCACCTCATGGATCACACCCCAATTGGTCCACATGCACCCATCATGGAATAGAGATAGAGCTAAGATACCTCCGTACCTCCCCTGATGCTCTACCCATACCGGTACCTAAGCCCCCTATCGGCCGGGGCTCGCAAACCCGGGCTCGCAACTAACCAATCCTATATGTCATCAATGTACGCTCTATCCCGATCACCCGTCTACGGCATAGAGATAGAGCTAAGGCATCCCCGTACCTCCCCTGATGCCCTATCTGCAACTAACCCACTAGGATAGAAACATAACGCAGGTAGACCCTATCCCAACATAACTCCCTACGACATAGAGATAGAGCTAAAGCATCGTGGACAAGCTAGCATCGACCTCGGAGACCACAGTGCCACATAACCATGGCCAGACCAGTATCAACATCGGAGACCACCGTACCACGACCTTCCCCGATGCCCCACCCGTACCAACTAATAGGACAAATGTTAGTATAAAACAAATGTATGTATATTGTGAAGGACCAGTGTTCGGTCTGGGTGAGTGTTCCAACGCCTCTTTCCATCCGTGTGGTTTGTGGTTTGTTGGTGTTTTTTTTCTTTTTTCTTTTTTTTTTTTTTTTTTGTTTGGTTTTTTGTTTTTTTTGGTTTTTTTTTTTTTTATTTTTTTTTTTTTTTTTTTTTTTTTTTTTTTTTTTTTTTTATTTTTTTTTTTTTTTTTTTTTTTTTTTTTTTTTTTTTTTTTTTTTTTTTTTTTTTTTTTTTTTTTTTTTTTTCTCTTTTTTTTTTTTTTTTTTCTTTTTTTTTTTTTTTTTTTCTTTATTTTGTATCTTCCTGTTTTGTATTTTTTTTTTTTTATGTTGTTTTTTTTTTGGCAGTGAGATGTGAATCAATACAAAATGGTAGTGTGATATGTATTGTTTTTTTTTTTGGTTTTTTTTTTTTTTTTTTTTTATTTTTTTGTTTAGGTGAGTGATATTGGCTGGAAAGCATATGGATCAATCCATGTGGAAGTAGCGTGAACTTTTGGCTGGATGGGCAATAGCCTTACTTTATTCTTGTATCCCTGGAAGAATACTCAGAGGCAAAATTTTGTCTCAAGGAAGTGATCCTAAGGACCATGGCGGTAAATATTCCCCAAGTATAGGCAAATACACTGGTCAGGTCTGTTCCATATTTTTGACCAGTTGCACCATAAATTTAAATAAAATTCTATTCTTAATGAAAATTAAATACAGAATATATCTATGTAGATAACTGTTAATCTAAAATTTCATTAAGAAAAAAATTAAAACAGTATATTTTCTTTGTGAAAAATGACTCTTTTCAATCATGCAAATCAGCACATCATGACAGATCTGAAATCAAAGTACTATGCACTTAAAAATTGATATCAATTCAACGAAAAATGAAAAAAATATGAAACCAGTGCCATTTTTTAGAAGACTTTCATGTCTAAAAAGTTCATGTTAAGTGGATTTTCTGATTATGGCCGTAAGGCCTTTGTCTAGAGACTTTCTGATGGAGGATTGCATTACATCCGAGAAAAATAGCAATGTCAAAGACAAATTTTTTTGATATATTTCCCCAATTCCAAATGGAACGAAATTTTTAGGTAGTCTTCTATCATATCAGAGAGACTCCTATAAAATTTTGGGCTTCAAAATATTAGAAAAATACATATGATGTACGTCCTAAGTTTGAACCCTAAATTTGGAATTTTCGATCGGAAAATCACTTTATGAAATTTACAAAAACATCAAACATCATTGTATATCAATAAAAAATTCATCATTGAATAGCTTAGACAAATTATCATTCATGAAAAAATGTTAGACATAGGCATCCTAACATTAACAAGCATGTAATAGAGCATTCATGATTGAGATTTCATGAAAATTAGTCTTTTTCAAGCAAAATTGGCATTCGGGCATTATAACGACCTCTAAATTTGTTTAGAGTACTAACCTTTGGCTCAAATCGAGCGAAACCGTTGATGAAGGGTGATTGGGGGTTGTATCAATCCCCTTTGAATGTTAATCCTCCTTCTCCTCTCTTTCGCTTCTTTCTCTCTTCTCTTTCTCTCTTTTCTTCTTCTCTTTTCTTTCTTTTTCTTTTCTCTCTCTTTCTTTCTTCCTCTCTTACGTTTTCTCTCTCACTCACGTTTCTCTCTCTCACCCACGTTCCCCTCTCTCTCTGGTCTGGAAAGGATCCCTCCTCTCTCCCTATTTATAATTTTTCACTCATTTTCTAGAAGATCCTTCTTTCCATTTCTTCTTTTTTCTAGAAAATCTTTTTTTTCTCTCCATTTTTCTTCTTTCCTTTCTTTTCTTCCTTCCCACGTTTTTTCTTCTTCCTTTCTTTCCTTTTTCTCATTCTTCTTCTAGAAAACCCCTTCTCTCTTTCCTTTCTCTCTTCCTTCTTCTAGAAATCCTTCTCTCTTTCCTTTCTTTTTTTTCTTTCCTTTTCTTCTTCATTCTTTTCCTTCCTTTTTTTTTTTTTCTCCTCTCTTTTCTTTCCGTTTTCTTTCTAGAAGTGAAGGGATCTTTTCCCCTTTTTTCTTTTTTTTTTCTTTTTTTTTTTTTTTTTCTTTTCTTTTTCCTTCCTTTTTCTTTCTTTCTTTCTTCTCTCTCTCTTTCACGTTTTCTTTCTAGAAGTGAAGATCTTTTCCCCTTTTTTCTTTCTTTTTTTATTTCTCCCTTTTCCTTTTTTTTCTAATCTTTTTGGATTATCCCAAACCCTAATCCCCTCTCTTTCACATTTTCTCTCCCCTCTTTCCTTTTTCTTCTCAGATCTTTTGGATTATCTCAAACCCTAATCCCCTTCTCTTTCACGTTTTCTCTCTCCCCTCTTTCCTTTTTCTTCTCAATCTTTTGGATTATCTAAAACTACCCCTTCTCTTTCCGTTTTCTCTCCCCCTTTTTTTTTTCTTCTAATTTTTATTATATTTATATATAATTTTTATTAATATATAATATATTTTAATAATTTTTTTTTATATTATATATATATATTATTATATAATATATATATATATATATATTTAACGAAAACAATCACATGCCTAACAATCACATCCTATCATGCATGAACAATAATAATAACGGAAAGTAAAGGATGTCATGTGAATATGCACAAACATCACATCATATATATTCAGTGTTAATAACAAAGATTTACTGTCCATTAATTATTAGGTTTAGGTCAGATTCCCTTACCTGACGCTCGTTTGTTAGTTTGCTCCACGTCGCAAGATCCAAACGTGCTTTCACAAAGTCCTACAATATTATTAGGGTTTCATTAGAATAGTTTCCTTGGTTTCACGTTGGTCGAAAACTAACAAAGTCCAAAACCAGCCTTTCAGAGCTGACCGGTCGCAACATACCGGTTGCAGCTCTGTGAGCAAACTAGCAACCGGTATGGTCGACCGGTATGTCTCCGGAAGACCATACACTTGGTTTTTCGACTGCCGTCGATTGATTTCCTTGGATTTTCAGGGTTTCTCCTATCCATTCTAAGTCTAATCTTTGAGTTAGAGTTATCCCCAACTCATTCAAGTTTTATTTCGATGAATATCATCTCGGAACTCGAATCTAAGGTTTGACGGCAACTTAGGGCTTTAAGGTCCAGTTAGGGTTTTAGATCAATACCTACTTTGCATGGTATTGATCCACCCTTATAACTATCCTGAAGTCATAGGATAAGAAGAGTGGTAAAAACACTTACCGTTGACTGGCGTAAAGTGAGCGTCGTCGAACGGCAATGGCGGCACCTCCTTCTTCTTCCTAGCTCCTTCTCCTTTCCAACCTCTTTCTCTTCTCTAGGGTTTGTGAGAGACAATGTAAAGGATTTGAGGAGGTTTAAGGGTGTATTTATAGGCTAAAATTAGGGTTTAGTAACCCTATTAGGATTAGGAAAGTCTTAGGATTCGAAATCAGGAAAGTGGGACCCTCAAAAGTCAATTTCCGGATCTCCGCACTCAGCTGCGCAGAGCTGACCGGTCGACCGGTACCAAGACCGGTATGATCGACCGGTCAACATAAAATCATGTTGATTTGATCGTCTTTGGTCCGATTTCATACCTGTTTGTCATCCGCTCGTCCCGTCTGGCTCGGTGATGATCGGAAGACCTGCTACGACATAAAACAAAGGTTTAGACCGGGTTTACGGAGTGCGGGTTTTACATAAAGAAACTTGAGAAACAAGCTCACCCAAAGCTCCCCCAAATAAGTAACCGTCTAATCTAGCATTGATCCCCTGACAAATAAAGAAACCACGAATTAGTCAATTAGTGCATGGGTAACGGTATACAGATCGGTACAAATGGTATATAAACGGTATAAAAAATTAGTACATAAACGATATGTACCATTGGTATATCGGTACAATACCGTACCATACCGAATGGAAAGATGGTGTTGATGCTAAGAACTGGATGAGGAATTGTCTCATCAACTATAGGTAGCGACTTACGACATTCACAACACGAACAAAGTGACCTTCAACGTTTTAGTGAATAACTCGTCTGATGAACGACTTACGAGGGGTGCGTGAAATAAGAGATAACAGAGCATAAAGAGGGTGGACTTTGTAGTCCAGTGGCCACTCCGATGCTTAAGTCAGTCCTCAGATCAAGTAGAATGAAATGCCCCAAGAATGGATATTCCTTTAGAAATGGGGTAGGGTCTAGGTCTATCAATGATTACTGAAAGAATGAATCTACCTTCACCGAAGACTGAACCTGTTCTTTTATAGACTTTTGATAACTGATTGGAGTGGTTATAAGTCGTTGGACAACGTGGGTAGTTATGCAAACAACCAGTTGAATTTAAGCCGCTTGATGTGAATCCGACGATGAACCACATCATGATGATGGACATCATGGTTAGTTATGCGAACTTCACTACAGGGCGTAGTGGCTATCCACGCGGACACATACTTGTGTGTGGTAGGTCGTGGTGTAGTTATGGACCAGCAACTCTTTCCAGGTGTCGGTAGATAGTGCGGTCCTATTGATATTTGTTGTTGCATATTGATTGGAACAGACGCTATGATCTTCAGCGTCCCACGTGTCCAGCTATTATTGGTGGGCGATTTATTGTATTAACAGTTGCCCCTTGCTTTGTCGATCTAACTTAAGGAGGAAAAGCAACCTTAATCATACGGTTTCTTCGACTCACTGCCCATTGTAGATGATTTAACCGAACGTTTTTATAAGTCACTTTGTCTACCGACTTACTGATGGTGCGACTCATTGCAGCGTAACATATACTTCATTCTGATTTTGCCTTTATCACAAGTTTACCCTTGCATCGAGGCATTTCCGAGTTACGAGGTTTTTGCTTGCTTTCCAAGCTTCCTCAATGATGGAGATATGGAAAGCACATTTTTGGATAATTTGACACCTTTTTCACGACTAGCCTCGAATTTCGAATAAAAAGGTTGCACCCTTTTGAAATAGTCAAATAGGGTTTCAACTTTTTAGAACTGGTTGCTTTTCGAACTCTTTGTGTAGAAAGTTAGTTTGGATCATCTTCAAAATCTTCGCGCTCCACTTTTTAAGAAGAAGGGAAAATCAGTAAGTCTTCTTCACCTTTTCTCGTTATTTTGACCATGTCTTCACATTCTTCATCATCTCCCCCATCTGAAGGGACAACAAACTGTGCTACAGATAAAGTTACCAACGCACTTCACGGTGAGAACATGGGTGAATCTCAATTACCTACAACAAGTGTGGTAACTGGGGATTTTCCCCTACAATTGCTCTTACTGTTCCGTCTCCGCATCAATTTGCTTGTGCAGAAAATCGGTTTGGAATTACTCAGCAGAAATTAGATTTTTGTAGGAAGAAATACTCCATGACTGACCGTTATGTTTTTCGAATTCCTGAGAAGAATGAACCTCCCAATAACCCTAAACCTGATGAAATTTGTGTATTTGAGGAGATGTTTGTGAGTGGGTTCCGGCTTCCCATCTCTGTAGAAGTTATCCGCATCCTTGAGTTTTATCAGGAGGCCCCGGCTCAAATTCTTCCGAATTCCTGGGGTTTGCTGATGGCGTTCTGGGTTTATTTCAAACATAGGAGAATTTCTCCTTCTGTCAATCTGTTCAAAAACATGTTTCGATTCAACATTGACAATAGTCTTGCAGACTCTTCCGGCTTAAAATCCTTTACAATATGGTATCACTTTAATAAAAGAAAAAGAATCTCTGAGCTTTTGGCTTCCAAGAGATCATCTATCCCTCACTGGAAGGATTTTTTTCTTTTTTATTGGACTAAGAAGTGGAGAGCCTCTGCCAATGTCCAACGTCTGGCGTTTCCATTCTTCGAAGGGATATAATAAACTCCCTAAGTTGTCTCCTTCTGAACGTAAATCATTTGAATCTTTCTAAGAAGACCCTGTAATGGAATTTCTTACCATGAACTTGCCACATATGACTTTTTTCTCTTCAATGGACGTTGTTGAATGGACGTTGTCTCATCGGTGACCATGATGTTTATCCCAACTCTGTTGAGGCTAAAGCTGAAGATTTTGAATCTCTTCCCCTAAACATTGTCTTTAATCGCCATCGATCCAAGCCTAAAATCAAACCTTCTGAAGCTGTTGAAGCCAATAAATCTGTTGACCCTGAGAAGAAAGGTTTCGATAGGTCCTTTGGGTCTTTATTTCATACAAGGTTAATTGTTTGCTTGTTGACTTGCTCACATTCTTCTTCTTCTTTTTGACTTGATACAGTGGGAAAGCCTGAGACTCCTAAGTTCAACTTTCTCTCCTCATTCTTCGGTGGTAAAGCTGAAGATAAGGGTAAAGTTGTTGCGATCCCTGACTCCCTTAAGAAGCGAAAGATCACCACATACATGCCCCTAAGCAAGAGCATAACCATGGGATCTCCAATTCAAGATGCTCTTGCTCCAACTGACATCAATCCGGACCAAAGTTTTGCGAATCTTGTTGATGTAGTCTTCACCACCACCACCGGTGATAAAAGAGATGTTGATTCTGCTATTCCTTCCAGTGAGCTTTTTGTTATGGTTGCTAAGGGGGTGGAGTTGGAATCTCACCTTACAAGTAAAGAAACTTCAGGTCCTAACAGTAGCAAATTTGATCGTTTTGAAGCATTAATGACTCGCTCTATGGCTGGGGGATATTTTCCTCCTTTTATCATTTACAATCCTTTGGTGTCTTGGCTTCTTTATCGCTGATATATTTTGTCTGCTTCATTTCAGGTCATTAATTTTCTGAATGAAAAGGAAAAAGAATACCTCGACTTATTGCAGAAGTGTGAATCACAAGAAAAGGCATTTAGTAATGAGCGCCTTAAACTTCTGCAGAAATATGAGTCTGCAGTTTCATACTTGAATAAAGAGAGAGAGAACACACTGGTTGAGAGAAGAAAGGTTTATATGGAGAGAGAGAGAGCCATTGTTGAGAAAGAAAAACTTAAAAAAGAATTAAATGAAGTAAAGTTAAACTCCTCAACTGAACTGGAGGAACTGAAGGAGGAGAAGAAGAATTTAGAGTCTAAACTCAAGGAGACAGAAGATGGCATGCAGATTAAGATCAATGATGCCATGATAGAATATAGAGACTCTCAAGAGTTGTATGACTATATTTGTGTGTCTGATCAATTCGAGCCCCTGAGACAGAGCTTAGGTTCTGTTGCGAGCAAGAAAGCTTTGTTTGAGCTGCTCAACTTCGTAGTTGAAAAGCACCTTGAATTCAATTTTCCTAGATTCATTGTGGATTTCAATTTTCTTACTCCTCCAACACCTGATGAAGATGATAATTCTTTTGCACCAACCAATAATGTCTCCAACATGGAAGTAGACCCCTTTGAAACTGTTGACAGAGTAGGAGGAGATGCTTAAACTGAAGAATCTCTTTTGTTTCCATTCTTTGCTCCAATTATTGTACTATTGTATTGAACTCTTAAAGAAACAGTAATGCAACCATCTGAATTTCTTCCTATTTTAACTGAACTATTTTTCTCCCTTAACAGAGATGACTCTCGTTTAAAGGAAACTTGTCCCCAGAGGGATCCCTTGCTACAAAAGAGATTCATTTCTCTTCCAACGAGTTATGCAAAATAGCTAGAGTTACAAAGCTTGAAGAGAAACAATCAAATATCTCTCTCACGGTAGTCATCTTAATTGCTGATTTGGAAGTTTTGCGAGTAGAAAATGACGAGCTTAGAAATAAAATAGATCCTTCTTCTTCAAATGACTCGTTGAAAACTCAGCTCTTAGATGCACATAATGAGTGCAACACTTTGAAAGAGAAGTTACAAGATTTCAAATCTCAACTTGATTTGTAGGTTGAAACCACTAAAAACTTACTCTTTGAGCATGAAGCTTTGGCTATTGAAAGTACCGAGCTTCGAGAAGCACTTAAAGAGAAAACAAAATTTAATCTTCTTGCTAGAAAAAGCATCAATGGCATTAACCGTAGCTCGTTTTTGTTGATATAGGTCTTGCCCTGTTTTTGTAGTTTACCAACCTCTCAAATATTCTTTGGGGTGGAAAATCCATTTTTTATGAGATATCTCTCTTTTGTCTTTTCCATATCAATTTTAATGAAAAAAAAGAGACTTTTCAATAAATATCTCGAAAAAGACAAGCTTTAAATTCTTTAATGCGCATACCTGGGAAATAGATGCAATGAATCCGTCGATTGGTAGGGAACTGCCATTTGTCAGATGACGCTTTATTAACCAAGCGTTGCGACACTCAAAGTTGATGTGACCACCTTTTCAATGATCACTTTTTGGATTTCAAAAGTTTGAAATCCAAACTCTTCGTCTTTTTTGAGTTTATAAATATTGGTCTGTTGTCTCATCCTCAAGCATCGCAACTTTTCTTCTATCTTCTTCAATCTTCGAAGTTCTTCAAAATGTCTTTGTCTAGATTAAAAACACTTCGCCCAAGAATTAAATTCACTGGGGCTACAGAAGGTGAGGGTTTTATTTGCACCAGAATGTTTTCAAACATGGATCAAGATGAACTTGATGATTAAGTGATCAAGTATTCTCTTCCTGACTGCTTCAAGTGTCGTCTTCCACAGAAGGGTGAGTCTCCCTATACTGTTAACTTTGAAGAAATTTGTGTGAATAGAGAAATATTCGTTTTAGGCTTCCGTCTGCCCCTTCCAAAGGCAATTCTAGAAATATAATGAAGTTTTTTAGGGTTGCACCTGGGCAGGTGCATCCCAACTCTTGGTGTCATCTTATTGCCTTTGTTTTGTCTCTTGCTCGTCTCAATCGCCTCTCTTTAGTTAATCTTTTTTGAAATCTCTATAAGCTAATTGTCGATAAGGAAACCAACCATGGAACCCACGAAAAGATTCCAACAAGCTGGTATTTCTTCAGTAACCGAAACAAAGACCCAAGCTGATGAGCATTCAACCCCCTGGAGTTTACCACTGGCGTTGTAGTTTTTTCTTTATCGGGACGAGAGACGGTTCTCCTTTTCCCCTTGATAACAAGTGGACATTCTTGAGTGACAATGAAGCTCATAACCTAAACAAGAAGCCCCAACTCGAGGATTATGAGCTTGTTTCATTCGACATGATTCGTGACCAAGGGCTCGAGATGCTGTACTCCCACCATGCTTTGGTAGATCCCAATTTGCTTCATCCCAATCCTATGACTTGTCCACAAAAATTGATTTGTCTGATCGTGATACTGAGGAAGATGATCTCTTCGCTCAGATTGATGCATATTCCTCTGATGAGGAAGAAAGTGAAATCCCTCCTCCTACTCCTGGTAAACTTTTTTGTTGTCTCTTTATTTTTCTCCTTCTCATATATGTGCTCCTTGTAACATCTGTTTGTTGCGCAGTCATTCCTCCAGGTTTTGAAAGAGGAACCAAATCAAAAGGGAAGAGTCCAGTTGATAAGGACTTTGGCCCTAGTCTCCCAGGAAGATCTTCCGTCAGTGATAGCTACACCAAAATTTATCAGCAACTTCGGGCCTCAGTGGAAAGGGAATTGGCCTCCCTTATGAAAAGAAAAAGATCTTCATCCCCCACTTCTGACATTGTAGGAACATCGAGCATATCTCGTATCGGTGAGCCGGACTCCTCCGTTGAAGAACATCTAGCAAGACGTTTTAAAAGGACTAGATTCTGAATTCCTCAAACTAGCGGTACTCCTCTTCTGGCTCCCTTCAAGGAAATTCACATTACAAATTGGAATGTCAAGACTTCTAGTAGTGGCCTTCATGAAGGTCTAATTGTACGAGAATTGCTCAAGGAAATCTATCTTCCCAAAGATGCAAAAGAGTTTTCTGCTAGTCAATCTCCTTAATTATTCGATGAAATCTCCACCTCTCACCAAAGTAAGATTTTTCCTGTTTCTGTACTTCATATTTTGAAATTACATCTTGACATGTCTCTTCTTTTTGTTTTCAGATTGTCGTTTCCTTTAATGAGCTCTCCACGAGATTTGAATCTCTGGAAGAGATGCACATGAAAATGAACGAAGAATATGACTACGACGTCTTAGAAAGGAAATGACTTGTGACCTTATATGAGATGACCCGAGGGTCATTCATTCAAGAGAGAGAGGGAGGTTGAGAGGTGAGTTAACCCTTGAAAAGAAAAGAGTTACATAAGCTTGTAAGAAGACAGGAGAATTTGAAAAGAGGAACACCGAATTGGAGAATGAAAGGTCGAAGATTCTTGGACAAAAAGAAATTATTCAGAAGGAATTGGATCATTTGAATAAAAGTTTCCTCCATTTGAATGAGTACACTATAAACGAGTATAAGAAATCTGAAGAACTCGGGAATCGTATTCGTGAGGGAGAAGAATTTGCTCCCATACGCCAACAGATAGTTGAAACGACCTTCAGACAGACCTTCGATCGGATCAAGAACTTTGTGAAATCAAAGACTCCAAACTTTGACTTTTCTGATTTTAGGGAGGACCAATCTGGCCTAGAAGATCCCCATGCTCCATTTGCGTCATCCTGAAAGTTCTCTAGCAGCCTACAAGAATTGAAGAAGTAGAAATCTTTATTTTATTTTTTTTGGTGAATCTGTTTCTGTTTTGTTGTCTTCGAGAAGGAGACATTGAACAAACTCTCTTTTTTTTTTTTTTTCTTTTTTTAGTTTGGATGTATTGTTCCTTTCCTCATTTGAGGAAGGGTTTGAAAGTTTGTATCCCCCTTTTCCTTCCTTCTTTGAGGAAGTTTATTTGAATGAATTTATGAAGTTCATTTTGTCAACTTTCTGCTTACCTTGAACGAAATACATATGCTGTTCTGCTATCTTTCTAGCAAACTTTTTTTGCTTGACATCTCTATTTTGTCTGCATTAGCTCCTTTTGTCTAATTGCCCAAAACTTGGGAGTTGCAGTGTGTATATATACATATACCCCCTAGTTCACATTGAATGCACAAAATGCATTGAATTCGAACTATTGTTCTTTTTTGGGTTGATAGCTTTCCCCTTATTGGTCAATTATGTAAAACAAAACTGAACGATAAAGAAACAAGTTTGAGACAAAAAGATTCCAATGTAAAAGATGTTTATTAGAAAAAACAAACACTTTACATCATTGATAAAATTTCTGAAAGTTTTTGATATGCCATAGTTTGGCTATTGGGTCACCTTTTCAAAGTACTCAAGTAGTACGTTCTAGGTCTTGTTGTTCGGATAATTTTATATGGCCCCTCCTAGTTAGGTCTTAACTTGCCTTGCTGAGATGATTGGGATAGAGATGCACGTTGAAGAACAAGGTCTCCGACTTGAAATTGAATAGTTTTTACCCATGCATTGTAGTATCTGACCACCTTGTGCTGGTAGTTCAGTATGTGAAGAGCTGCATCTTCTCGCACTTTTGGAAGAAGATCCAAATTGGTCCTTAAATTCTCTGAGTTTGTTTCTTCATCATAGTTGAATATACAAAAAGTTGGGAAGGTGATTTCAAGTGGTACCATAGCTTCTGTTCCATATACCAACATGAAAGGTGTTTCCCCTGTGACTGTTCGACTTGTGATTCTGTAGGACCACAATACACTTGGTAGCTCTTCGTATCATAATCCTCTTCGATTTTTGGTAAATCGTCGTGCCAGTGCACGACCAAGCTCTTTGTTAGCTGCTTCAGTCTGTACGTTTGTTTCAGGGTGGTAAACTGATGTGAGTCGATGTTCAACTTCGAAACCACCACAAAGTGCCCTGAATTGTTTTCCATTGAAAGATGGTCCATTGTCTGTAATGAAGACTCTTGGTACTCTGAGTCTATAAATGATATTTAGCTTGATGAAGTTTTCCACATGCTCTGCATCTGTATAAGTCACAGCTTCTGCTTCAATCCATTTAGAAAAATAATCTACAACAATCAAAAGGAGAGTTTTATCGGAGCGAGATGCAGGAAAAGGTCCAATGATGTCCAATCCCCAAATTGTGAAAGGGAGTGGACTATGAATTGACTGAAGTTCTTCTGATTGGGCATCTTCTTGGCACTGCACGTATTCTTCAGCAAACTTTTTGCAATCTTTCACCATGGTAGGCCAATAATAGCCTTGTCGTAGTAATCTATGGCTTAATGTTCTTCTGCCAGAATAGTTACCACAAATTCCAGCATGGACCTCTTGGACTGCCAGTTGTGCTTCTTCTAGAGTTAAACATCTCAGCAACAGTATTGTAAACGATTTTTTTTTTTTGTATAAAACAGCATCCAAAACAACATAATATTTGGATTTCTGTAGAATGCGTCTCCTTTCATTCCTATCTTCTGGCAATACCCCTTCAGATAGATATAACTTTATTAGATCTATCCAAGTTAAAGCCGTATCTATTTGTTGAATTTCTGGATCGACTTGTATACTTGGGCTAACCAGAACATCAACATAAACTGACTTATCTAATTCCCTTAAATCCTCATTTTGTAATCAGGATAGTGCATCAGCTTCTGTGTTATCTTCTCAACCGATTCTACAAATTTCAAATTCATCAAAGAGGGAAAGTATAGTTCTGACCTTTGATAGATATAATTGCAGGTGTTCTTGCTTTGCTTCGTATTCTCCCTTCACTTTATTAACGAGAACTTGTGAGTCATTGAAGATTTGGAGAAGAGACACGATTAGGCTTCATGCAAGTCGTAATCCCTCCAGTAACGCTTCATATTCTACAACATTGTTTGTGGCGTCAAAATAAAATCAAAGTATGACACAAATCTTGAAATTTTTTGGACTAATTAAAACAATTCCTACTCCGGATTGCTGTGGACTTGAAGATCGATCAACGAATAAAGTCCATATTGCAGGAGGCATTAATCACATCTTTTTTTTGGGCCGCTGTAAAACTTTCTCTTCCATATTCTTATCAACTTCTTCACTATCTTCAATCGGCATTTTGAGAATGAAATCCGTCAAGGCTTGCGCTTTAATTATTGTCCTTGGACGAAATTCAATCTCAAACTCAGTGAGCTCAATTACCTAATTTACTAGTCATGCCAATATCTTCTTGAGAGGTTTATTCGTCGACACAATTATTGTGTGAGACTGAAAATAAGGTCTCAACTTTCTAGCAGCCACAACCAGAGTTAAAGCCAATTTCTCGATTGGTTTGTACCTTTTTTCAGCATCAAATGGCATTTTGCTCACGTAATAAATTGGTCGCTGGATCTTCTCAACTTATTTTATCAACACCACACTGACTGCCACTGCAGAGGTTGCAAGATAAAGTTGAAGATGCTTTTTAACTTTTGGCATAGTTAGAATTGGTGGAGTTGTGAGATATTTTTTCAATTCTTCAAATGCTTTTTGACATTCTTCTGTCCATTTAAATTTCTTGGAACCTTTCAAAGTTTTAAAGAAAGGCACAATGATTTGAGGATCTGGACATAAATCTACCAAGAGCGGCGATACATCCAGTAAGTTTCTGGACTTCTTTCGGTTTTGATGGTGACTTCATCGTCATGATTGCTTTGCTTCAATCTTTGAGGGGTTAGCTTCTATTCCCCTTTGTGACACCATAAATCCCAGGAACTTCCCTGAGTGTACACCAAAAGCACACTTGGCTGGATTCAATTTCATTTGATGCTTTCAAAGAACTTCAAAAGCTTCCTGTAGATCATTGATATGGTTTGAGCTCTTCTTGCTTTTGACAAGAAAATCATCAACGTAGACTTCCATATTTTGACCTATCTGCTTTTCAAAAACTTTGTTAATGAGTCATTGGTAAGTTGCTCCTACATTCTTTAAACCAAAAGACATGACCGTATAGTAGTACAGGCCATTCTTGGTTATAAAAGATGTGCTTTCTTCATCTGGTACATGTATCTTAATTTGATTATAACCGGAATAAGCATCCATGAATGTGAGCATTTCATGACCCGTCGTAGCATCAATTAATTTGCCTATTCAAGGCAGGGGGTAGTAGTCTTTAGGACATGCTTTATTCAAATTGGTGAAATCTATACATACGTGCCCTTTCCCATTGGATTTTTTCACCAATACAACATTCGCTACCCACTGGGGATATTTAACTTCTTTGATGAATCCCGTTGCCAGGAGCTTTTCAACTTCTTCTTATATAATAGCTTCGCGCTCTGGGGTAAAATTTTGCTTCTTCTGTTGCATCGGCTTAAAAGAGCTATCGATGCTTAACTTGTGCTCCATCATATCTTTGGATATGCCTGGCATGTCTGAGGCTGACCAAACAAACACGTCCACATTCTTCTTGAGGAAATTTATGATTTCCCTCTTCTGCTCTTCAGTGAGGGACTAGCCAATCTGAAAATATTTTTCCGACTCATCTTCAGAAATTGGCACTCGAACGAGCTCTTCGGCTGGAGTTCCCCTAGCTTGTTGTAGGTCATCACGCAGATCTTCTTCCACTTCAACATTTTCAACGTTGTTGGGTGGAGCATTCTTTCACTTTCCTCCAGATCAGTTAAGTAACAGCGTCTGAAAAGATGCTGATCAACTCTGCAATATCCTACGCCATTGAGTGTTGAAAACTTCATCACCAAATGAGCCACCGAAATGCTAGCTCTCAGAGTTATCAGGCTTGGATGGCCTATGATGACATTATGACTTGATGGCATATCTACAACCAAGAAAGTTATAGATATGGTTTTCTCCAAACCGGACTTATAATTGGATTCCTCCTTTGATATGAACTCGATCACTTGAAAAACTTTGCAATGAATAGATCACCGGCTCTAGTTGGCATTCATCAATCTGCATAGCTTTGAAGGCATGGTAGTAGAGTAAGTCTGCTGAACTCCCAGTATCCACCAAGCACCTTGTAACTTCATTTTCATGGTTTATAACAACTGTTATTACCATGGGATCAGCATGTGGATAGTCAATGTGTAGGAAATCTTCATCATTAAAGGTGATCACATCATCATGTGCGTAAGAATTTGCTTGTGTTGATATGCTACACACTTGCTTTGCATATGCCTCGCGACTTCTTTTTGACGTGTTGCCAGACGGAGGTCCTCCTACAATTGGTTGCACATAATGATCCGGAATTACAACTCTTTTGTCATAGTAATCCCAACTAGCAAACTCATGGTCTGCTAGTGCAAGTTCATATTTTGGTTCTAGCTTCTTGATTCTTGGCATCGGGGATAGACTTCTGGAACTACAAATCTTCCTAATGCTTGAACAACTCGAATAAGGAAAAGGTGATTTATTTGGTTTGGAAGATGATGCCAATTTGGCTACAATGATCTTCTTGAGACTACATTTTTTTTGGAATTCTTCCTCTAGCATGGCTAGAGTTACATGGCTTCTTTGAGGTTTTGTTCCACTTGGTTGGGTAGGAAATTGCTCAATCATCCCTACTACAGTGCCTTGCGGATCACTAACTTTCTTTAACTTAGGAGAGCTTTTTGGATCATTTTTAGGATCGTCTTTGCTTGAGTTGGTCGTTTTATTGCCTGCTTTTGCTTGGCAATCCATCGACTGCTTTCCTTGGTATGACGACCTTTCGGGTTCAGCTTGATTGAAATTCTTCTTTGCAAGTCGAAAACCACCTACAAATTCTTTGAGATGACCTCGCTGGATAAGTTGCTCAATGGAAACATAGAGTGATCTGCAATTATCGGTAGTATGTCCATGGTCCCGATGATACTTGCAATATTTCTCCTTCACTCTTTCACTGGGATTTATGGTCATTTTTGGTAGAGGAGCAAGGGAATTGCTTGTATCCTTCAAATTGTACATGATGTCTATCATGGAGGTGTTCAAAGGTGTGAACGAGCTCTAATCGAAAGGCATGCCTGATTTACTGGGGAAACCATTTTTCCCAGACTTTTGCTTCTTGTTATTTGTTGTTGCTGCTTTCTCTGTAGGAGGGTCAGTTCTCTTTTTGTACATTCTTGCAATTGCTTTTCCTTTCTTCAAGGCTATCTCTACATTGGCTGCTTCTTCTGCACGTGCGTACTTGTTCCAGCGGGCACAAATATATGCAAGATCCTTAGGAGGCTTTTTGTTCAAAGATTTCTTTAAGTCAAGATCAATAACTCCTCCTAACAGTGTTGTATACCTTACTTCATCACTCACCCCCTTTATACTGAGGGCTTCAAGGTTAAACCAGTTAAGATAACTCCGAAGAGTTTCATCTAGTTTTTTGCTTCACAGTCAACAGGTTCACGGTAGTTTTTTGTGGACCTGACTGGGTCTGAAAATGCTCAAAAAATAGATCTCCAAGTTGGTTGAAATTATAAATAGAATGGGGTTTTCGATTATTGAACCACAATCTTCCTGGGCCTTGTAAAGTTGATGGGAAGGCTCGGCATAAAATGGCATCAGGGTAATTATGGAGAAGCATCTTAGTAGAAAAATGGTCTAAATGGGCTTGCGGGTCTGTAGTTTTATTGTAAGTGTTCAACTCGGGTACAGCGAAATGCTTAGGAAGAGGGACCTTCATTAATTCTGGTGATAATGCCATATCAACATTATACTCTTTCTTATGATTAACTGAGTAAGTTCTACCTTTTTCAATCTCCGCAATTCGATTTTGAAGTCCTTTGATCATCTCCTCAAGGGCCCCAGTGTGAGAATTGGTTGGTGGAGATGCTTGTGGAACTTGTTGCTGAAGAGTTATCGGGGCAGCTTGAATGACTGGAACTGGTGGAATAGGATGTGCGATTGGTACGATCTATGATACAGGAGGTGGAACTCCTGCAGATGTAGCATTTGCTGCTACCGCATTTCTTGTTGCAGCTTCTTCTCTAACCTGAGCTACGGCAAATTCTGTAACAACTCGTTTTGCAATAAATTGTTTAGCTGTCTCTTGTAACTGTTTGGCCGTTGCTCTAGCGGCTCTAGTTGCATCCAAACACGCTTGGACACTAGCATGAATAGAATGTGAACTAATAGAATGATGTGAGACTGCTCGCCTGCTTAGCCTTTCATGAATTGGTCGACTTGGAGGTTCTTCTCCCAGCCTATCATGGACTGGATGTCCGATCCTGTCTTGAACTAAATCCGGTTGGATTTTGACTGCTTGGTCGAATTGCTTGAAGAGGACTCTGGAACGCCTCGCTAATGCCGAGTTCGCGGTTGATATTCATGGATCCTCTCGATCCCTCGCATAGTAGGTTGATT
>CM053275.1:31840584-31855757 GCA_028583415.1 Protea cynaroides
TTGATCAACATGTTGACACTGAGGGTGAATCGTTGTCTTCAAAATTCTTCCCAAATAATCCCTTGAAGACCAATACGCTTTTGATCTAATGCTTTACTCACTAAGCACAACCACACTATCACAGGCTATAATTGTCACATACAAAAACGGATGCACAACCACCTCACCACCACAAAGTGGCTAGGTCTACCATGTTGTGCAAACCCATCCTCGCAGCCATTCCACGCACTTCACAATATACGTGATAATCACATTTACAAGGCATCCACAACACGAGGTAGACATGGTTCACCACCACAAGATGTGATGGCTAGTCCACGGAGTAATGCCCTACGGGACTCGATATACTGATGATCAACTTTTAGCGACCACAACAGGAGTACATACACCCAATTTACCCAAAGATAAAACCGGAGGGCACAGATGTGCACAATAATTCAGCAACCAAGTACCAGTGCTCAAGACTCGCAAGACACACAACACTTAACCCGGACTCCTACGGAAACACAATATAGTTTTAGGGCTTATAACAATGCCCTATAATTTAATCCCAACTAGCTAGGCATTCATCATTTATCACCTACAGCTAGCATACATTGAGTACAAGAAATAAACAATTAATTCATACAAGGTTAAAAAAGCTTACAACCCTTGGTGGCATTTTCTGGTACTGAGGAAGACTCGGATGTCCCCGTGAAGCCTTGCATACACCTCAGGTCCACCGGAATCTTGAATGAACAATTTAACACCAAACCCTAGCCTCTCTTTCCATTTCACTTCCCCCTTTTCTTCAAAACATCAATACATCATTCAAGTACTTCCAACAACTCACACTGTAGTTCCGTTTCTTCCTTGGCATTTTAACAAACACCTTGAGTGCCGCCTTTCCTAAGCTTTCACAATCACCATTAATGGCCAACCATTCTTCAAGATCTTCAATAGACTCAATGGCATCTCACACAATCCATATAATGTAAATGAGAGAAAATAATCTTTCATATAAAATCAAACCGAAACCCTAGCTTGGTATTTCAGTCAAAACAAGAGAAACTTCCTCCAAGCTCTCATTACCTCCATTAATGGCTCTCAATCATCCCTCAAGCTTGCAATGGACTCTCAATAACCTCATTGAAGGTTGGTGTATGTATTCAATGCATTAAAACTCACCGAAGCCTTCCAAGAGAGGTTTTTCACCAATAACCCGAGCCTCCACTACGTTTTTCGTCACTTCACCCTTTCCAATAGGTAGAGCATTCAAAAACGAGTTCGGAGCAACTTGGAACGCCTGATTTGGACTCGGATGGCTGAGATATGGCCATTATAGTTTCGCCAATAGAATCATAACAAAGAGCATTTTTTGAGAACTTTTCGTGCACCGCGCTACAATAGCGCCGCCGTTAGTGCGTTGTCGAGTTGTGGTTGGTTCGGGAGAATCTGAAAGAAGTGGCCGTCGGATCTGTGAAAGAAAAAGGGGATCGTCCGATTCCGCCGGATCCAGATAAATCGCGTCGAACCGCCGAATCGATTTCATGACCGGATCGAGATCTTGAGCTGCCGTCGCATCACACGTGCGCCACATAGAATCACGGTTCTATTACCATGCATTGCGGACCATGGTTTTAACTTACGGCTGGACCCAATCAGATCATACGCGCAGAATCCCTGAACGGACTTATTCGTCACACCTCAGCCCGCCTTCTTCTAGGCCTTGGATAAGAATCGAGGCATCGTGGCTCATCCTTGGCGCAGATTTTGAATATTTTTCTTTTAATTGGACCAAAATACCCCCAGTAAAACATGAAAAGAACTCCGTAACTTTTAAGAATTTTGTTAAACTTGCTAAGGTCGATTTTCCAAAAGAGGTTTCTCTCTCGAAAATCGTCGAACACCCGTGGGTAGGAACGCATGCGGGGGAAGGAGCCCGTGCGGCTTTGCGGGAGAAGGGGGTGGTGCGCACATGGGTCTGGCGATAGGTGCCATGCGGGGTGGCCAGCATCTTCGGCCTGGCTTTGTGGTGCTATGCGCCGGCCCGCTGGCTCCGCTCTGTGGTGCCATGCGGCTGGCCTTCTTGGCCTCGCCGGTGTGGTGCCATGCGGCTGGCCTGTTGGGCTGGCTGCCTTGGCCCTCGGCCAGCCGGGCTGCCATGGTGGCATGCCACCTAGGTACGCAGGTCCCACCCATAATTTTCTCTCTCCTCTTTCTCTCTCTCTTCGATTCTCTCTCTTCCTTCTTTTTCCTCTTCGAATTCTCTCCATTCTTCATGCTTCGAGAAGGTGTCCAACATGATGATTAACACTGTCCACATCACCTGTACACCGCACACGCCCTATACACGCCATATCGCCTTTATCCTGTCTGCCTAGCATGTGGGGTCCATACTCTCTCTCTTCTTGCTAAACCAAGAATGGGACCCACTCTGGGACCCATACTTTCTCTCCATTTTCTCTCTCCTCTTTCTATCAGTATGTTGTCTATGTGGGTACTGTCCACATCACCAGTGGGGCCCATACACATTCTATCACCTGTCGAAACTGCTGTTGCCCAGTCAACTCAATGCATACCTTCTCAATCACTCTCTAGAAGCTGTAGAATACTGTAGAACATGCCAAAGGCTTCCTCGGCTCTGCCACTTGCACAAATACTATCTCTCCTCATTTCTCTCACTGTAAGCTCGTCAACACTGCCCACACAGCCAAGTTGCCAACAATGACAACACATGACCAACAATCTTCCCCTTTGGAATTATTGGCAACTCACTTTTCACAAGGAAGCTCTCTCCCCCTTTGACAACAAGTACAAAGGGGTCTGACCACATAGGAGTGCCCACCGCATCTTTTCAATCCTATGGGCTCTCTACAAACACCATCTCTACACCACATCACAACACATCATCTCGTTTTAGCAGAAAGACAACCAATGACTCCCCCTGAGTCCATGCATCTCAACTCATTCTCTGCTCCAAAGATGATTTTCATCCTGTGGATCACAACCATAGAGTGCACATATCTATAATTTTTGTGATCTCCCCCTATCACAAAGCTTCTTTCCAGCATCAATAACACAAATACTATAATCAATAATAGCAATTGATGAACACAAGCTGTCACTCGTATGAATCTCATCTCTTTGACAATAGTAACAAGAAGGTAACATGAATCCATCTAAGTCCATGCTATCACTCTTCAAACAAATGATTTAACAAATCAATCACATAAGAGAATAACAGATAACCATTACAATACCTGTTGCATAAGTTCTTATCATACATCACCAGTTAGTTTTCTTTCTTTCCCATGCATTCAGACATAAGGTGTACCATCATAGAAAATAATGCATACTTAACCAAGATATTCTGATGCAAACAAAAATAGCTTGTAGCAGGGCATCCAACCAAGTTCATCACTGTATGAGGCATCAAACTCACTCTGCCTTTAGCTCAACAATATCCTCTCATCTGATAATGACTCAACAAGATGCAAAAATCATAAAGAGACTATGCATTGTGTTCACTGGTGATCCAAACAAATTTTCACATGGAGTCTAACTGTTACTTACTTGCAGTCCACCTAAGGGAACTAATTATGACATATAATGGACTCCCCCTCACCACAAGCATCTCTATGCTTGGTGAGAAACACCATGAATGAACTTCAACACTCTGTCAAAGTCAATACATTTTCTGAGGATCTCTGTCTTGAAGCTACCAACTTGCCATTGCCAATTTTTTTTATCATACATTTTGTACTATAGAAGGTCACTTTATGCTCCTTGTCACACTGCTTCATCTCTTGAACAATCTCTCCCAATGTGGGATACAAGCACCTATAGGAGTGCCCATACGCATCTTCTCAATCCTATAAGTGTGAGTATTCAAACTACATAGAAATGCCCATATGCATCTTTTCAGTCCTATGAGTTGAAAACTCAATTGCTCTACTAGTCCTCATCCATCCATCATTGCCCATGCTCCACAATGAATATCTCAAGGGATATACACCAAATAATCATCAATTGCACTCAACTGTAATTACTCATCAGCTATCAAGTGATTCTCCTCTACATTCAGATAAGAACAATAAAACTCTTTCCATTACCAGTGCTAACTCATCGATCTTGAAAAAAAAAAAGAACTGCACTTTAACCTTGCCATAGAAATCTGTACCAACTGTCTCTAATAAACATGCTGAGGCAAATAATTATTTTAATCAACCATACTCTCACTACTGCACAACTCTGACATCATTACTGATTGCTCTGTGCTTTGACTGACATAACACTGCTCATCTGATTACTACTCCACCAAGATGTATTAACACAAAGTACTATACTATGCCATCTGGTGATCTCAAACACTTGTACTCTTCTGCCATCAACAGAGTCTATCTAGGGGGCAAAAAATAAACATATAAAATGCTCCCCCTCTCCATGTGCACCTCAGTGCACCTAGTGCCTAGGAGGAGTGCTCCCTTTCACACCCAACTTGGGTGATGAAAGGGTGGTAAGTGTGTCTGTGTGCTTTTCTCTCCACACTGCGTGACCATCTGTCTTGGTCTTCTGTTTGAACTTCTCCATAGATGCTCTCTTCTGACAATGCTTGTCAACTAGTTCAACCATAATCCTCTGTCTCTGTTCAACCATACCAACTGAAGATCTCTCTGTTGTCTTCTTTCTCCATACACTAAACAAGGCCACATGAAACTGACCATTGAATTGAGACTGCTTCTTAACCTGCCTTCTAAACTGGCTTCTTGAACATCTCCTTTTTCTAGTTCTAGAGACCTGGTAGTCTCTCTCTGCTTGAGCAAGCTGGGGGGTGAGCACTGCCTTGCATTGCTTGGCCCAATGCCCAAGTGTATGGCATCTGAGACACTCAACTGGCCTCATCTGGGGTAACATAGATGTTTTATTTGCATAACCACTAACACAAAATCTGGATGTGCAGTTTATACTCCTATGCCCATACCCATTGCACCTGTGACAATATCCATGAAAATGTGATTGTCTTATAAGGGAATGTCTGTGCCAACTGGGTGTGGGTCCATGCCTCATGGTGTGTACTCCCTGTCTTTGCTGGAGAACCTACTGTCTGTGCCTCTGGTGACTGGAATTACTAAATCTGCTCTGCTCAATTGGTCTCTGTTGATAAATGCCATCAACCCTATCACTCTGCATACTATCTATGTTCCATGTCTGAGCTCTCTGTTGGAGAACACCTCTACACTGTGTCTGGTGTGCTGGATGTCTTGCATCATTGTGCCTCTGCACTTTCTTCTTCTGTCTTCTACTTTGGGTCTTGACCTCTGCTCTGCTTGGACTTTGTCTTTGTGGTATACTCATATTTGCCTCTATAGTCCTCCTAAATGACTCCCCCTGCTCAAAGGTAGTAGCAGAACAAATGGTGGATGGCCTCTGATAATCTCCACTCTGAACTGTACATCCGGTGATCTCCTCAACCACGGGAGGGGTGCAAACCCGACTCATCCCGTTCCTCCGTTAATTTTGCTCTAAGTGTAGTGATCTCTCTCTCAAAAAGCTCTACACATCTCATCTCTTGCTAATGACCCGAGCCTCTAAGGCTATAATGACAAAGCTGGAGTCCTTCACTTGTGTCTTCAAAGTTGAAATAGTTTCATTTGCACTATGAAGGTCACATGATGCCACCGTAAGTCTCTCCCTCTCAAGTCTCAACTCATCCCCGAGTTGCTCTTAGCTCTCCGGTCCAAGTCAACTTTTGGAACATGATCCTCTAATCCGACAATAGAGCACTCATCCAAACTCCCACTATCTACCTCCAAGTGGAATCAATGTCTAGTGATGCATGAGCCTTAAAGGCGAACTCATCTCCATATAGAGTCTGTAATCCGTCCCATAGTGTCATCGCTGTCTCGCATCCACCGACTCGACTCTCACACTATCTCGCTAATCCATCCGTGATTGCCATTTTAGTTGTAGAGTCATACCTTGGGTATCCACCTTCCCAAGCACTAACCGCTTGCCACACATCAAAACCAAGAGACCCCAAAAAACTTTCCATCCTCCACTTCCAACACAAATTCATTTCCATCAAAAAGTGGGGGTTTGCAAAAACCATCACCTAGTGCCATGACTGTCCCTCCGATCACTCAATGCTGATTAAGTCGCCACCGAGCCTCGGTGCTCGATACCAATTGTTGATCATAGGTTGACACTGAGAGGGGGGGTGAATCAGTGTCTTCAAAATTCTTCCCAAATAATTCCTTGAAGACCAATACCGCTTTTGATCTGATGCTTTACTCACTAAGCACAACCACACTATCACTGACTATAATTGTCACATACACAGTCGTATGCACAACCACCTCACTATCACAAAGTGGTTAGGTCTACCACGTTGTGCATACCCATCCTGCAGGCCATTCCACGCACTTCACAATATACAGATAATCACATTTACAAGGCATCCACAACACAGAGGTATACGTGGTTCACCACCACAGTATGTGATGGCTAGTCCACGGAGTAATGCCCTATAGCTCCGTATATACTCGATACTCAACTTTTAGCTGATTACACAACAGGGAGTACATACACCCAGTTTACCCAGCATAAAACCAGGAGGGCACGGATGTGCCAATAATTCAGTGCCAAGTACCAGTGCTCAGCACTCGCTACACACACAACACTTAACCCGCACCCACGGGAAACAGACAATATAGTTTTTGGGCTTATATCAATGCCCTATAATTTAATCCCCACTAGCTAGGCATTCATCATTTATCACCTACAGCTAGCATACATTGAGTACAAGAAATAAACAATTAATTCATACAAGGTTAAAAAGCTTACAACCCTTGTGTGGCATTTTCTGGTACTCTGGGAGGACTCTGGGATGTCTCTGTGAAGCCTGGCATACACCTCAGGTCCACTGGAATCTTTGATGAACAATTCTAACACCAAACCCTAGCCTCTCTTTCCATTTCACTTCCCCCTTTTCTTCAAAACATCAATACATCATTCAGTACTTCCAACAGCTCATTGTAGTCTCTGTTTTCTTCCTTGGCATTTTAACAAACACCTTGAGTGCCTGCCCTTTCCTAAGCTTTCACAATCACCATTAATGGCCAACCATTCTTCAAGATCTTCAATAGACTCAATGGCATCTCACACAATCCATATAATGTAAATGAGAGAAAATAATCTTTCATATAAAATCAAACCGAAACCCTAGCTTGGTATTTCAGTCAAAACAAGAGAAACTTCTTTTCCAAGCTCTCATTACCTCCATTAATGGCTCTCAATCATCCTCAAGCTTGCAATGGACTCTCAATAACCTCATTGAAGGTTGGTGTATGTATTCAATGCATTAGAACTCACCGAAGCCTTCTAAGAGAGTTTTTTTGCCAATAACCTGAGCCTCCACTACGTTTTTCATCACTTCACCCTTTCCAATAGGTAGAGCATTCAAAAACGAGTTCGGAGCAACTTGGAACGTCTGATTTGGATTCCGAATGGCCGAGATATGGCCATTATAGTTTCGGCCAATAGAATCATAACAAAGAGCATCTTTTGGAGAACTTTTCGTGCACCGCGCTACACAATAGCGCCGCCTGTCAGTGCATTGTCGAGTTGTGGTTGGTTCAGAGAGAATCTGAAAGAATTGGCCATCGGATCTGAGAAGAAAAGGCGGGATCGTCTGATTCCTGTCGGATCCGAATAAATCGCGTCAGCGAACTTCGGAATCGATTTCGACCACTGGATCGAGATCTTGAGCTACCGTCGTACCGTACGTGCGCCACATAGAATCACGGTTCTATTACCATGCATTGCGGACTATGGTTTTAACTTATGGCGACCCAATCAGATCATGCGCGTAAGAATCCCGACGCAACTTATGCGTCACACCTCAGCCCGCCTTCTTCTAGGTCGTCGGATAAGAATCTGAGCATCGTGGCTCATCCTTGGACGCAGATTTTGAATATTTTTCTTTTAATTGGATCAAAATGCCCCTGTAAAACATGAAAAAGACCTCTGTAACTTGTAAGAATTTTATTAAACTTGCTACAGGGTCGATTTTCCAGAAAGGTTTTCTCTCTCTTGGAAAATCGTCGAACACCTGGTGGGTAGGAACGCGGCATGCGGGAGAAGGAGCCAGCGTGCGCGGCTTGCAGGAGAAAGTGCCAGTGCGCGCGGACTGTGCGCGATGGTGCCATGCGGGGGTGCCATGCGTGCGGGCCTGCCTGCTGTGGTGCCATGCGGGCTGGCCTGCTTGGCCTGCCTGCTGTGGTGCCATGCGGCTGGCCTTCTTGGCCTGCCTGCTGTGGTGCCATGCGGCTGGCCTGCTGGGCTGGCTGCCTTGGCCCTCGGCCAGGCTGGCTGCCATGGTGGCATGCCACCTAGGTACAGTGGGTCCCACCCATAGTTTTCTCTCTCCTCTTTCTCTCTCCTTTGATTCTCTCTCTTCCTTCTCTCTCTTCTGATTCTCTCCATTCTTCATGCTTCAGAAGGTGTCCAACACAGTGATTAACAGTGTCACATCACCTGTAACACTGTCACATCGCCTGTATCACTGCCATATCGCCTGTATCACTGTCAGCTTGCATGTGGGGTTCACACTCTCTCTCTTGCTAAACCAAGAATGGGACCCACTCTGGGACCCATACTTTCTCGCCATTTTCTCTCTCCTCTTTCTATCAGTATGTTGTCTATGTGGGTACTGTCCACATCACCAGTGGGGCCCACACACATTCTGTCACCCGTCGAAACTGCTGTTGCCCAGTCAACTCAATGCATACCTTCTCAATCACTCTCTAGAAGCTGTAGAATACTGTAGAACATGCCAAAGGCTTCCTCAGCTCTGCCACTTGCACAAACACTATCTCTCCTTATTTCTCTCACTGTAAGCTCGTCAACACTGTCCACACAGCCAAGTTGCCAACAATGACAACACATGGCCAACAGTATCCCCCTTTTCCTTCCTTCTTTGAGGAAGTTTATTTGAATGAAGTTATGAAGTTCATTTTGTCAACTTTCTGCTTACATTGAACGAAATACATATGCTGTTCTGCTATCTTTCTAGCAAACTTCTTTTGCTTGACATCTCTATTTTGTCTGCATTAGCTCCTTTTGTCTAATTGCCCAAAACTTGGGAGTTGCAGTGTGTATATATACATATACCCCCTAGTTCACATTGAATGCACAAAATGCATTGAATTCGAACTATTGTTCTTTTTTGGGTTGATAGCTTTCCCCTTATTGGTCAATTATGTAAAACAAAATTGAACGATAAAGAGACAAGTTTGAGACAAAAAGATTCCAATGTAAAAGATGTTTATTAGAAAAAACAAATACTTTACATCATTGATAAAATTTCTGAAAGTTTTTGATATGCCATGGTTTGGCTATTGGGTCACCTTTTCAAAGTGCTCAAGTAGTACGTTCTAGATCTTGTTGTTCGGATAATTTTATATGGCCCCTCCTAGTTAGGTCTTAACTTGCCTTGCTGAGATGATTGAGATAGAGATGCACGTTGAAGAACAAGGTCTCCGACTTGAAATTGAATAGTTTTTACCCGTGCATTGTAGTATCTGACCACCTTGTGCTGGTAGTTCAGTATGTGAAGAGCTACATCTTCTCGCACTTTTGGAAGAAGATCCAAATTGGTCCTTAAATTCTCTGAGTTTGTTTCTTCATCATAGTTGAATATACGAAAAGTTGGGAAGGTGATTTCAAGTGGTACCATAGCTTTTGTTCCATATACCAACATAAAAGGCGTTTCCCCTGTGGCTGTTCGACTTGTGATTATGTAGGACCACAATACACTTGGTAGCTCTTCGTATCATAATCCTCTTCGATTTTTGGTAAATCGTCGTGCCAGTGCACGACCAAGCTCTTTGTTAGCTACTTCAGTCTGTACGTTTGTTTCAGGGTGGTAAACTGATGTGAGTCGATGTTCAACTTCGAAACCACCACAGAGTGTCGTGAATTGTTTTCCATTGAAAGGTGGTCCATTGTCTGTAATGAAGACTCTTGGTACTCCGAGTCTATAAATGATATTTAGCTTGATGAAGTTTTCCACATGCTCTGCATCTGTATAAGTCACAGCTTCTGCTTCAATCCATTTAGAAAAATAATCTACAGCAATCAAAAGGAGAGTTTTATCGGAGCGAGATGCAGGAAAAGGTCCAATGATGTCCAATCCCCAAATTGCGAAAGGGAGTGGACTATGAATTGACTGAAGTTCTTCTGATTGGGCATCTTCTTGGCACTGCACGTATTCTTCAGCAAATTTTTTGCAATCTTTCACCATGGTAGGCCAATAATAGCCTTGTCGTAGTAATCTATGGCTTAATGTTCTTCTGCCAGAATAGTTACCACAAATTCCAGCATGGACCTCTTGGACTGCCAGTTGTGCTTCTTCTAGAGTTAAACATCTCAGCAATAGTATTGTAAACGATTTTTTTGTATAAAACAGCATCCAAAACAACATAATATTTGAATTTCTGTAGAATGCGTCTCCTTTCATTCCTATCTTCTGGCAATACCCCTTCAGATAGATATAACTTTATTAGATCTATCCAAGTTAAAGCCGTATCTATTTGTTGAATTTCTGGATCGACTTGTATACTTGGGCTAACCAGAACATCAACATAAACTGACTTATCTAATTCCCTTAAATCCTCATTTTGTAATCAGGATAGTGCATCAGCTTCTGTGTTATCTTCTCAACCGATTCTACAAATTTCAAATTCATCAAAGAGGGAAAGTATAGTTCTGACCTTTGATAGATATAATTGCAGGTGTTCTTGCTTTGCTTTGTATTCTCCCTTCACTTTATTAACGACAACTTGTGAGTCATTGAAGATTTGGAGAAGAGACACGATTAGGCTTCATGCAAGTCGTAATCCCTCCAGTAACGCTTCATATTCTACAACATTGTTTGTGGCGTCAAAATCAAATCAAAGTATGACACAAATCTTGATATTTTTTGGACTAATTAAAACAATTCCTACTCTGGATTGCTGTGGACTTGAAGATCCATCAACGAATAAAGTTCATATTGCAGGAGGCATTAATCGCATCTTTTTTCGGGCCGCTATAAAACTTTCTCTTCCATATTCTTATCAACTTCTTCACTATCTTCAATCGGCATTTTGAGAATGAGATCCGTCAAGGCTTGCGCTTTAATTATTATCCTTGGACAAAATTCATTCTCAAACTCAGTGAGCTCAATTACCTAATTTACTAGTCATGCCAATATCTTCTTGAGAGGTTTATTCGTCAACACAATTATTGTGTGAGACTAAAAATAAGGTCTCAACTTTCTAGCAGCCACATCCAGAGTTAAAGCCAATTTCTCGATTGGTTTGTACCTTGTTTCAGCATCAAGTGGCATTTTGCTCACGTAATAAATTGGTCACTGGATCTTCTCAACTTCTTTTATCAACACCACACTGACTGCCACTGCAGAGGTTGCAAGATAAAGTTGAAGATGCTTTTTAACTTTTGGCATAGTTAGAACTGGTGGAGTTGTGAGATATTTTTTCAATTCTTCAAATGCTTTTTGACATTCTTCTGTCCATTTAAATTTCTTGGAACCTTTCAAAGTTTTGAAGAAAGGCACAATGATTTGAGGATCTGGACATAAATCTACCAAGAGCGGCAATACATCCAGTAAGTTTCTGGACTTCTTTCGGTTTTGATGGTGACTTCATCGTCATGATTGCTTTGCTTCAATCTTTGAGGGGTTAGCTTCTATTCCTCTTTGTGACACCATAAATCCCAGGAACTTCCCTGAGTGTACACCAAAAGCACACTTGGCTGGATTCAATTTCATTTGATGCTTTCAAAGAACTTCAAAAGCTTCATGTAGATCATTGATATGGTTTGAGCTCTTCTTGCTTTTGACAAGAAAATCATCAACGTAGACTTCCATATTTTGACCTATCTGCTTCTCAAAAACTTTGTTAATGAGTCATTGGTAAGTTGCTCCTACATTCTTTAAACCAAAAGGCATGACCGTATAGTAGTACAGGCCATCCTTGGTTATAAAAGATGTGCTTTCTTCATCTGGTACATGTATCTTAATTTGATTATAACCGGAATAAGCATCCATGAATGTGAGCATTTCATGACCCGTCGTAGCATCAATTAATTTGCCTATTCAAGGCAGGGGGCAGTAGTCTTTAGGACATGCTTTATTCAAATTGGTGAAATCTATACATACATGCCCTTTCCCATTGGACTTTTTCACCAATACAACATTCGCTACCCACTGGGGATATTTAACTTCTTTGATGAATCTCGTTGCCAGGAGCTTTTCAACTTCTTCTTATATAATAGCTTCGCGCTCTGGGGTAAAATTTTGCTTCTTCTGCTGCATCGGCTTAAAAGAGCTATCGATGCTTAACTTGTGCTCCATCATATCTTTGGATATGCCTGGCATGTCTGAGGCTGACCAAACAAACACGTCCACATTCTTCTTGAGGAAATTTATGATTTCCCTCTTCTGCTCTTCAGTGAGGGACTAGCCAATCTGAAAATATTTTTCCGATTCATCTTCAGAAATTGGCACTCGAACGAGCTCTTCGGCTGGAGTTCCCCTAGCTTGTTGTAGGTCATCACGCAGATCTTCTTCCACTTCAACATTGTCAACGTTGTTGGGTGGAGCATTCTTTCACTTTCCTCCAGATCAGTTAAGTAACAGCGTCTGAAAAGATGCTGATCAACTCTGCAATATCCTACGCCATTGAGTGTTGAAAACTTCATCACCAAATGAGCCACCGAAATGCTAGCTCTCAGAGTTATCAGGCTTGGATGGCCTATGATGACATTATGACTTGATGGGATATCTACAACCAAGAAAGTTATAGATATGGTTTGCTTGCATGGTTTTTCTCCAAACCGGACTTATAATTGGATTCCTTCTTTGATATGAACTCGATCACTTGAAAAACTTTGCAATGAATAGATCACCGGCTCTAGTTGGCGTTCATCAATCTGCATAGCTTTGAAGGCATGGTAGTAGAGTAAGTCTGTTGAACTCCCAGTATCCACCAAGCACCTTGTAACTTCATTTTCATGGTTTATAACAACTGTTATTACCATGGGATCAACATGTGGATAGTCAATGTGTAGGAAATCTTCATCATTAAAGGTGATCACATCACCATGTGCATAAGAATTTGCTTGTGTTGATACGCTACACACTTGCTTTGCATATGCCTCATGACTTCTTTTTGACATGTTGCCAGACGCAGGTCCTCTTACAATTGGTTGCACATAATGATCCGGAATTACAACTCTTTTGTCATAGTAATCCCAACTAGCAAACTCATGGTCTGCTAGTGCAAGTTCATATTTTGGTTCTAGCTTCTTGATTCTTGGCATCGGGGATAGACTTCTGGAACTACGAATCTTCCTAATGCTTGAACAACTCGAATAAGGAAAAGGTGATTCATTTGGTTTGGAAGATGATGCCAATTTGGCTACAATGATCTTCTTGAGACTACATTTTTTTTGGAATTCTTCCTCTAGCATGGCTAGAGTTACATGGCTTCTTTGAGGTTTTGTTCCACTTGGTTGGATAGGAAATTTCTCAATCATCCCTACAGTGCCTTGCGGATTACTAACTTTCTTTAACTTAGGAGACCTTTTTGGATCATTTTCAGGATCGTCTTTGCTTGGGTTGGTCGTTTTATTGCCTGTTTTTGCTTGGCAATCCATCGGCTTCTTTCCTTGGTATGATGACCTTTCGGGTTCAGCTTGATTGAAATTCTTCTTTGCAAGTCAAAAACCACCTACAAATTCTTTGAGATGACCTCGCTGGATAAGTTGCTCAATGGAAACATAGAGTGATCTGCAATTATCGGTAGTATGTCCATGGTCCCGATGATACTTGAAATATTTCTCCTTCACTCTTTCACTGGGATTTATGGTCATTTTTGGTAGAGGAGGAAGGGAATTGCTTGTATCCTTCAAATTGTACATGATGTCTATCATGGAGGTGTTCAAAGGTGTGAACGAGCTCTAATCGAAAGGTTTGCCTGATTTACTGTGGAAACCATTTTTCCCAAACTTTTGCTTCTTGTTATTTGTTGTTGCTGCTTTTTCTGTAGGAGGGTCAGTTCTCTTTTTGTATATTCTTGCAATTGCTTTTCCTTTCTTCAAGGCTATCTCTACATTGGCTGCTTCTTCAGATAACTCCGAAGAGTTTCATCTAGTTTTTTGCTTCAGATCCTTGGGTTCACGGTAGTTTTTGTGGACCTGACTGGGTGCGAAAATGCTCAAAAAATAGATCTCAAGTTGGTTGAAATTATAAATAGAATGGGGTTTTGATTATTGAACCACAATCTTCATGGGCCTTGTAAAGTTGATGGGAAGGCTCGGCATAAAGTATGGCATCGGGGTAATTATGGAGAGCATCTTGGTAGAAAAATGGTCTAAATGGGCTTGGGTCTGTAGTTTTGTTGTAAGTGTTCAACTTCGAGTGCAAGAAATGCTTAGGAAGAGGGACCTTCATTAGTCTGGTGATAATGCCATATCAACATTATACTCTTTCTTATGATTAGCTGGGGTAAGTTCTACCTTTTTTCAATCTCCATGATGGTCGATTTTGAAGTCCTTTGATCATCTTCTCAAGGGCCTTGGTGTGAGAATTGGTTGGTGGAAGATGCTTGTGGAACTTCTTTGCTGAAAAGTTTCTGGGGCAGCTTGAATGGCCGGTATTCGGTGGAATAGGATGTGCAATTAGTGCGACCTATGATACGAGGGGGGTGGAACTCCTATGTGATGTAGCATTTGCTGCTACCTCATTTCTTGTTGCGGCTTCTTCTCTAACACGAGCTCACGACAAATTCTGTAACAACTCGTTTTGCAATAAATTGTTTAGCTGTCTCTTGTGCTTGTTTGGCCGTTGCTCTAGCGGCTCTAGTTGCACATCAAACACGCTTGGACACTAGCATGAATAGAATGTGAACTAATAGAATGATGTGAGGCTGCTCCCTTAGCCTTTCGTGAATTGGTCGACTTGGAGGTTCTTCTCCCGACTATCATGGGTTGGATGTCAGATCTGTCTTGAACTAAATCCAGTTGGTTTGTTGAGCGCTTGTTCGAATTGCTTGAAGAGAGAGGGACTCACGGAGCGCCTCGCTAATGCGGGGATTCGCGGTTGATATTCATGGATCCTCTCGATCCCT